>OX578285.1:57503900-58103900 GCA_951217055.1 Gerris lacustris
ATGGTAAGGTAAGTTACTGTTTTGTTGTCCAGTAAGTTGTAAATATATAGTGCTGTGGCACCCTCAGCCCCCCCCCCCCCGCCCCCCCCCCCCCTTATAAACGCCCCTGGATCTGTGGAATTAATAAAACGGTTTTGGGGAGTTCTCACTGATTTCCGGTTTTGCCGGTAACACTTATTTGGAAACCCAAACTGGAGCTATCACAATAATTAAAGTAACCTGGCATGAGGACTTAGGAGATTGTTGATTTTAAGACTCTGTTTTTCCACTGAAGAGTCTTAAAATTCGACGTTTCGCTAAAATTACTAAAAGCGTTTTCAGCATGTCAGGCATCCGCGGCCAACAATGGTAGCAACTGCGAGAATATTAAATTAGTTTGTTGGCTGTTTTCCGAGAAAGACCGTATCTTGAAGTCTTCCGTTACCTCTTCTACGTTCTAGAAATTACGATCCATCTTTCTTCCCTGAAACAACACTATAATTTCCAAACTTAACTTTAGTGAAACAAACTTACCTTATTTCGTAGGCTTCCGCGGTTGATGTCATCCGGTGGTGACCGCATCATGTTGGATGTGTTTTCCGATGTTTCGCAAAAAGCAAATTTTTGGTTACTAGTATGGAAACTGTTTTTGAGAAAATAGCGTGGAAACCGGTTTGAACTGAAAAACAGAATTGAGACATGAGCAAAGATACGATACTTGACTTAACTTTAACTACTTAGTTGTTAAAACTCCGCAACTTAGTCAACTCGCTACTTAGTTGTTGTTGTTGTTAAAACTCCTCATGAAAACACTTGAAACCAAAACCGTTTTGAAAATCCATGAAAACGTTGTAGGCAGTGGCTTAGCCAGCTCTGATAGCGCCCGCCCGCAAGATAAAAAAAATGCGCCCCTTACTTAATAAGCGCCCTTTACTTAATAATGTAAATAGATATTATTATCGAGTAACAGTGAGTTGTAACAATAAGAATCAAATAAGTAGTTCAGGCAATCTTAAGGAAGTTCTTAAAAAAATTAGTAATCGACTTCAAAATATATAATAATAATATAATTAATAATAAGAATATACTAAATAAATAAAAATATATTATACATTTGAAGGGAAGGTCGAAGTTAATGTTTGTAATTAGACACTCCGCCTTCCGAACGGTCGCGTAAAGTTGGAATTAAGGTTTTCTCATGTGCCCGTGCCCCAACCGATTCATGAAAAAAAAGGTCCCTCGAATTTTTTCCGCAGACAGCCTTTTATCACGACAGATTGACTGTAATACAGTGTTCGTAAAAATTACGAAGGTTAGTGTTAAGCGACTAAAAAATAAGGTTAGTATTCTAAAATACTAAGGTTAAACTTGATCGATAAAAAGAAAACAGCGATTTACATAAGATCACTAAATTCTTAGAAGACTTAGAATGTGCCCTTTTGGGCGTTTATCCATACAATTTTCTAATACTACGCTTTTTACTATAATACTACATGAAGCAAATCTTGTAGATTGCCGAATTAAACTAATTTAAGCTCTCCACATCAAAATCCTTTGTGGATTGATCAATAAAGTGACAGGGACGTAGAATTTTTAAATTTCGTTGAAAATCAGGGGTTTGTTATTCAGAGCTAATTTCAGTCAATGAAAAATTTTGTTCTTTACAAGGTTTTTTCAAGGTGTATTATGGTCAGACGCAGAGTATTGGAGAATTTGAATGATAAACGCCCAAAAGTGATGTTTCAAATTTTGTTTTGCGAATATCTCGAAATATCCTTGATTTAGGGACTTTAATGTTCAGCGTCAAATGTCCTATAAGAACCCGAAGTGTTGTGGTTACGTTCGGGGAAACCTTTTTTTGAATTTGTACCAGATTTTTTTTTCACTCTGTTTTTGCGCCCCCTCAAGCCTGCACCCGCCCGCGGCCGCGTGCGCTGCGGCCCGATAGCTACGCCCCTGGTTGTAGGTAATTGATACTAAGTGAAGAGATCTGGACGCCAGACTCATGTAATATATATGCCAGACTAAATTTAATATATTAAATAATTAGTAACATTTAATCGACAAAAATAACATATATTTTAGCAATAATGTAATACCGTCCGACGATCCCGGACTGAAACGATGCAGGACATGGCGTAATGCCGAGCCAACATCTTATTGACGTAATGTCTGATGTTGGAAAAGTTCCTATGAACCACGCTTGCGTGGCACATCCCTTGGTGTCTCTCACTCACAAACATTGTGTAACATATATTTATAGGTATACAATATAGTGTTTAATAATTTAAATTATTATAAAAAAATAAAAGGGTTAAAAAACTACTAAAAATTATAAAAGTTATTAGTAATTAAACAGTACTATTAGTTGTATAGTTAGCAGTAGTTATTACCGTTTGAGATAACTAAATATAAATTATCATCTAATACTTTTTTCCTAATGATCTTATGATTTATAATGGATTTATTTGTATTATTAAAAGCGTCCTAAGCTCAAAAAGTAGATGTCATAAGCACTCAGCGCTGTTACAGGATCCACAAATCATTATTGACGAAAAAAGAATAAATGTTAAAATATGAGTATGTATATAGTTTTTTTATTCTGCCATATTTTTCAATGCCACATTAGATTAACACTAGGAGTCTTTTAAATGAAGAACCAAAATAATTTAGGCATGTATCTGAGGAGTTTTTTTTCTCTCTTACTCCCATCTTGTCCCCGTTTTATTATTATTACTTTCTTCTCTTTTTTTTGTTTTTGTTTAAACTTTTACCGCAGTGTTATCTTTAAGATTGTATCGCCCAGAGCGGTATAAGACTAAATAGTATTCCCCTGCAACCCTGGAGAGATTAAATTCACTAGGGTTGGAAATTACATTTCCTACGGTTGGAAATTACATTAATAATGCAGTTCGATTAGTATGTAACGTTAAACAATTTTTTTGCCCACAATGCTAATGAAAATTTCAATGAGTTTTCCCGAATGCACCATTTCACCTTTAATTTGTCTCCAGTTTAAATAATGAAAATCAAATTATCCAACTCGGCGCCTCAAAGGTAAAATATTATCAAGTCCATTTTTTATAAAAAAAAGAAAAAAAAAAAAAGAGTTTTTGGTACATGAACTGCATTGCGCTGGCAGATAATTGTGGTAACATATTATAACTCCTTTATTATAGTAACTAAAGAGACAATCAAGGAAAAAGCATGGCTAATTTTTCTTTACTTACAACCACAATAATTTCATTGTTATAAGTAATACCTAATGATGATAATTACTATGCATGGCATGGTAACCTTAGTGCAAGAAACTGTCCTGTGTCCTATATGTCAATGTCATTATGAAAGATATGAATACAATATAGTATCTAATATATATAGATAGCCAAAATTACACCCCAAATTAACACCCCAATAACATTTAGTGTATTTGGGGAGAAACTAAAATTAAAAAATCTTATATGTAAATCCCTACCGAGAGACACCTCACTTTGGTCTTGGTAAAAGAACAGCACATTTAATCCCCAATTTTAAAGGCAGGGGCAAAGTTGCACCAAAGTTATAGAGTGTCCCCACACTTATGACAGTTATTATGACAAACCCGTATGTACTTCTTAGTGTATAGACCAAGCTTTTACCCTGCTCCAAAAAATAGGGATTTTGTAGGAGGATCAAAAATGTTAAATAAAAACCCTTAACGAGTGACACCTGATTCAAAAGGTCTTAGGACTTAGAACACCACAAACTAGAGGTCTCTATATCCAAAATGGCGGTTAATTAACTAATTCACTTTGGTCAATTTTGAATTGACGCCATTTCGAATAGGATTGAGATATTTTGGCCTGTTATATTAAACCTTTAAATGAGGTGTCTCACGGTAGGGGTTTACATCAAATAGTTTTTAGATACCCCCAAAATCCCCAATTTTAGAAGAGGTGGCAAATATTCATATCTATTTATATAAAATTAAAGTTTTGTCTGTACATTGGTCAGAATTGAAAATTTTTTGGATACTTTTTCATTTTATACATTCCAAAGACCGAATCCGGCCTTAACTTTTTTCGTGTATGTGTGTTTGTCACCCCAGTCAGACTTTATAGGCGCAAAACTGGCTAAATGAAATCGATTAATTTTTTCTCAGATGTGAGCGTAATCATGGTGCACAATTTGCAGGCTTGGTTTCATCTAAAAATATTGAGTAGAACCAAAGTTATTATAAAAAAGTATGTAAAACATAACCTAAAATTATTGCGTTGACCCACCGTAACCAAACTTCAAAGACTCGCTATTATATTATTACTTTACTACTATTATTATATACTTCTAGACCACCTTAGAGACTTGCGGTTTTTTTGCGTTTTATCGGAAATTGGCCTAAGCCCATTGAAAAAATCCGAAAAGTTTAAAAAAATATACCCCCCCCCCCTAAAAAATTGAAGATTGAAATTGAAGACGCACTATAAAGTTTTTTTAGAGGCTTATTGTGGCTAAACGGTAAGTTGTATCGACAAGCTGATTGCGCCAGCGGTAACTAATTTTAAAAGATCTACTAATTTGGTCCTATTACTTTTTGTCGTAATATCATCGGTTCTACCTTAAATAGAGCTAAATTTTATTTTTTTAAAAAGAAATTTCACTTTGAGCGCTTATGGCGTCCGCAATTGTTGACCGATTTAATTTCTGATTGGAGTGCTTAAACCTCACACTAATGCTCTTTAAATCGAGTATTTATTATTTTATTAATTGTTTCTAGAACTAGAATTATTAAATATTTGCTGGTGCAACTGCCGAATTGAATGAAGAGGCTGGTAATTAAATAATGCACCATCATTGTTGATGATTGTTTAATGACTTCCTAGTCTAATTGGTTTTGTCTACGTTTCTTTTCTTATTCATTTTACTTTTTTTTTTTTTTTTTTTTTTTTTTTTTTTTTGGCATTGTTAGTTATTATATTACTATTACTATATTACTTTGTTTCTACTGGCTATTTTTAAAATATATTATAGATAGAATCCAAACTATAATTTGGAGAGTATTATATTCTTAATAATGGAATTAATGATGTGTAATATAGTCCTGATTTTATTCCTGGAAGGCTTTGGAAACAAAACTATTTAGGAATTTAATTTAATTGCTAGGCCTACATGATTATAGGAAACATAGCCACTAATACCTAGCATGAAGCTAGTATTAAATCTTTATGCCTTATGAACATTTCATGAGTTTGGGTTTGCTCCATTAATATACTAATACTTTAATGGGCACACTTTTGACTAACCCTGTATATGCATAGATTACGTTTTTTTTCTAAATTAATTATTAATTAAGGTTGTCGAAATTTGAAAAATAATCTTTGATAAGAAATAGAATCTTTGAACTAATCAAAATTTTAATAATGAAACAATTAAAACTTGTTTGAGACATTAGAGAAAACAGATTGTTAATTTTAGTTTTAATTCATATACAGGGTGACTGGCGTTATATGTGAAAAAATGAAGTAGGTTGTTCTACGTCTCAGGGGCTACAAAAAAACACTTATAAACCATGGGTCAAAATTAACCGTTCTCCCATAAGTTCAAATTTTATGTTTTTTTCATAATATAATTTTATAATACCGTTATTTTCCCTATTCTTAACCAGTTTTACGAATTATTTGAATCGCCTATTATAACTGTGTTTCTTTTCTAAGAAGAAATGAATTGGAGAAATAACGTCTACTTATTATTATTACTGAACTTAAAATTGGCAAAGATAGAATAGTACATTACGCGTCGAGTGCGGAAAGTAGCATTTTGCATGCGAGTGTGGAGTTTACACCCGAGCGATAGGGATGGTAGTAAAACCACACGAGCAATGCAAAATGCCGTTTTCGCACGAGTTGCGTACCGTACTTTATCTACGATTGTTAGATTTAAATAATAAATACAGAAAAAAATAAACTTGCTGTATGTAAGTTCGTATCTCTCTCTTGATAAAGATGGCATTAATTCTTGAGTTGTATTTTTTGCCGAATTAATTATTTCTGGAGGAGTATTATTCTCTACATTTTCGTCAAAGACATTTGATTAACTCATTGTTTTTTACTAAAAACTCGATATAAACAGTTACTTTAATAAAAGAACAGCAAATTAGTTTTGTAAAATGTAAACAAATTCGCTAATCGTGCGTAAAGCTGAAGAATTCCTCTTCTTTACCACCCTAGGGCGGTGAAGAAGTGGAATTCTTCAGAACTATGAGACGCGCATGCGCAATGATTACAAGTACGTAAAGAATCACTTTCTACGCATCTAAACAGAGATACAATGTTTCTATTTATTATCAATCGTAGATAAAATTAATAAATAGGCTCACTTTTGCGATAATTCTAATCTTTAAGCGGACTGAAAGAATATTATATTCTCCTTATACTGGTAACCAACATTTACATTTGAATTAATAATGACTCTCATAATTTAGTTCTACTTGTTTCAAAGATATTAAAAAATAGAATATACGCGTCTGGAGTTTGCACTCGAGCGATAGTGAGGGTAGTTCGCACGAGTTGCGTACCGTACTTTATCTACGATTGTTGAATTTGAATAATAAATACAGAAAAAAAACAGTTACTTTCATTAAACAAACAGCAAATTACTATTGTTAAATGTAAACAAACACACGCTAATTGTGGGATAAGATGAAGAATTATGAAATGCACATGCGCAATGAATACAACTACGAAAAGAATCACTTTCTACGCATCTAAACAGAAATAAAACGTGTATACTTCGTATCAATCGTAGATAAAAATATTTTCTATCGTATTATATCTAATAATTTCTCTTTTCTCTTATGTCACGGGAACGGGAGTGAATCGACCGGTAACGAAATCGACCGATGACGATAACTTGAGTAAGAGTAGACCGATTTAGTTCAAATGTGGTACACATGCTCATTTTACCAATGCCTAGGACGAGTTGGTTGGATAACGTTATCCACCCAAGCGCGAAACACTCGCGTAAATGTAAGCTTCCAATGTAAAATTAGAATTTTAGAACGGGAAAAAATTCGAACTATATCTATTCAATGGGACAAACAACTTTTTTTCAATATTTTTTTTTTTTTTAGTAAAACCAACACCGACACCGCTATGAAGTGTTAAAGATCAACACATCATGTTTAACTATTTTCTCAATATTCAATACATATTTATTGCAATACGCTCGCTTCAATGATAAAAAAAAAAATGCATTTCCTTTAATTTTGCCTTAACTCCGCAAAGTACAAATAGTTCATTTTGTCTCTTTTCTAACTCCACCATGTATAAGTTATTAGCATCGTATTCTTAGCCGTGTGATTTTACAATTTATATTTAATGAAAAGCGTAAAGAACTTCGTTCCTACCGGGTGTCCCGCGACACCACACGTACTTTTTACGGTCCGTAGTCAAACCAAGGACCCTTATATTTTCCTGCGTCTGTCTGTCCGTCTGTCCTGTCGCCTGCTCTCACGGCTACACCTTTCGTCCGATCACTATGAAATTTAGCATGTATGTGTCTTGTACCTACCCACATATTTTAAAAATATAGCGACTTAAAAAAAAAAAAATTTCAAAACAATTAGGGTAAAAAAACTTAAGGGTGAAAAATTATTTATATTTTTTTTCGACACCGTGAGGTGTATCAAATCAAAGGGTACGTCGAGCTGATTACAAAAATATATAATTCTTTGGTTATAACTTTAATAGGGCGAGCGTAGGCGAGTTTGAAGTTTGAAGATGCTGTGAAACATGTCCCCCCCCCCCCCCTCTATCTCGCTTATGTGAAGTGCAAAAAATCTGAAAAAATTCCTGAACATTCTACGACCAAAAGTAAAGATACCACTTTTTGGAAATTTGGAAAAAATATTATTTTATTTTTTATTGACAAAATACGTTTTTTTATAATTATGGTTTTTTCTATGTATTTATATGGTTGTAGTCCGGTTCAGTGGCAAACAAATACTTTATCGGAAGTTAGTTTATGTGTTTTCAGAATATCAGACCCATAGGATAGTTCAAAGAAGCTTTTTAGCATTTTAAAAAACACCAACAATAGGGAAATAATTAAACTATACAGTGTGGCCTACGGACCCTCGCTGTATGCTGACTAGAACACACTTAACCTGTTTATTTATTTAATTTATCCCTACAACAATTGTTGGTCAACTATTTAACTAAAGCATATCTAATAATTTCTCTTTATATCTTAATGATTTCAGCTTCATATTGATCATTTCCAGGAGATGAAAACACGATGATACTGTCGTATAGATATACGACTCTGTGCATATTCATTATCACCGCAATAGCTAACGTAAGTATATTTTTTCCATCACATATTGCATATATTTATTCGTTAAAATTCGGCTTTTATTAGATACCTACATGTTGTGCATGAGGGAGTCCGCAATAATCTAGACATTTGCGAGGACAATGTTGTTAAGAAGTCCAAGATTCACGTTAGGCATTTTAATTCTATCTCATAAGCAGAGACCTTCAAAATGTAGCATTTATTTTTACGAAATGTGGCACTAAAAAGTGTGGCAATAAGGCACTTATTTTGGCCAAATGTGGCTTTTATTTTAGCTAATGTGGCATTTATTTTTTAACTTTCCACCCCCCCCCCCCCTTTTCATTGTAAAAGGGATATTAAATCGTGCAACTTGAGTCATATTAACTACTTTATTACAATTTACAGGTACTTTTAAATACACTACAATGACCCACATTGACCAGTGATGAGCTAGAGCTAATGGCTCCTTAGGGTAGTGACACACTTCGCCACCCGGGTGGCGCCACTTGCTTCCGACACCTGTCTTGCGCCACCCGAGTTTTTACTTTTTTCGGGCAGTTGAGAAATGGAGCTGTGCATGCATATCATTATGTTCGTGAAAGAAGAAGGAAAAAAGGCGTTTTTGGGTTCATTGAATAATTTTAGACAAAAAGAATACTAGTTTGTTTCATACAGTGTACCCCGAATCAAAGAAGACAGTAACAATTTTTGCCGAATGTCGCGTGGAACTTTCAACGAATATCGCTTAGAATATTGACAAACAGTTTGACCAGTAAAGACACTTATATGAGGGATGCAGTTAGCCCCTGATTTGATTTCCCCTAGATTTGATTCAATGAGTGGGGGCTGAGTAGCAGTGGCTTGGGTGGCAACGTCTGATGGGTTCAATTGAAAACAATGGGCTGACCGGGTGGCGCCACCTGCAGGTGGCGGCTAGACAGTGGGACAGTGGACCGGGTGGCGCCACCTCGTGTGGTAGGTTGCATTTTATTCTCATTGTAAGCTTGGATGACGAAGTGTGTCACTACCCTTAGATAGGAATCCCTCACGTCACTTGGGGAATCCTCAGCACCTTGGATTCCTGCCCTGCAATGGAGTATCTTACCTGGTTTTATGGGTTGTAGCAGAACCCAAAAAACCATATTGCTACCATATTTTAATACATTAAAATATTAGAATATTTCTATTTTTTCTCAGAACTTGGCCCAAATAAGGCAAAATGTGGCACAAAGTGTGGCATTTTACCGAAAATCAGCAAAATGTGGCTTTTTAGCAAAAAATAGGCAAAATGTGGCATTTTAGTATGGCGCCATGGCAAAAAGGCATTTGAAGGTCTCTGCTCATAAGGCAAATCTGCCAATATCCATTAGTCTCTTTTGTTCTACACATCGGCTGAAGACTAAAACAAAACTGTTAAGTATAATTTAGTACCTAATATATAATACGAGTATATGCTCTCTCTTTTTACATATATATGTATCATACATATATATATATATATATATATATATATATATATATATATATATATATATATATATATATATATATATATATATATATAGCTATATAATAGTTTTTCCTTATAATATATAAAACAATCAAATTACAAATGAAATTAATACAGATCTAGGGCGATGATAACCCGGACTAATTGATGTCAGATCCTGTCCATATGAATAGAGAGTTTAAATAAGACGTATTTTTGATTGTCGAAATACTTTAATTTTAACGTCATAACAAAATGTCGTATGTTTTCATAATTGAGTTTAAGTAATACGTATCAAAAGACGTAGTGAAGTATTTTTGTTTTTGACAGTTTTGTTTTAAATTTGTCGTATTTTAGAAAATAAACACAAATAACGTAACAAAATAAAGTAAAAAAGTGATAGGACAACAGTGACAGATAAAAGTATCACGTCTGTTCACAGTACGACAATTTTATACGTACGCATGCGCAATAAGTTTGACATTTGAAAGACGTATAACGTTAATTTTTTTTACGTCTTATTTAAACTCTCTAATGTTTCGATTTTAATTACATATTACACACATTAATACTTCTATTTTCCTGCAGAAAAAAACTGATCTTTAAAATGGTTCATACCACAATGCTCCAGCTATAATGGTTTATTAGTTATCAAATGTTTTTAAAGATGAAGACGATTTTCCATTTAACTCTAAGGCTATAACTCCAGAACGGGTCGGAAAAAAAACAGTTCATACCAAATTTTATCTTCCTTTATGGTGTAGTATCACCTTCAAAAATATTGTCATTTGGGTGCAGAACACTCTGTTTGCGGGGTCAACTGGGTGATTCCAAACGAAACGACCAGACTTCGGGATTTTATAGGAAATTTGATGATGAACAAAAATGTCCCTATGAACATGGTTCGTCAGTTCAGTTAGGTTTTTGAGATATTCTCAAAAAACGTGGTAATCCTGTTTATTTTATTATTCATCCTTAAAAATCTGGAACACTACGCTTCTTGCTGTAAAGCACAATGAAGCAAACCTGGTAGAACGTCAAAATCTGCAAAAAAACCTTAATTTTCAGCAGATTTTTCCTTTTCAGTGCTTCTGTTTCATAAATGAAATGTTTGCTGAAGTGCATAGGGACGTAAAACTATTGCTCAAACCCAAGGTTTTGATGTACAGAGGAAGGATTAGTCTCTTTTAACGCAGAATTCGATGCTCTACAAGGTTTGCTTCAAGGTGTTTTATGGTAAGAAACGAAGTTTTTTAGAAATATAAGGATAAAAGTAATTTTTTTTTCATTCGCGCTAGTATTTTGAAAACAAAGCTGATCCTTACTAATGTTCATAGGAACCTCTTTGTTCAGCGTCAAATTCCCTATAAGATCTCGAAGTCTGGCCGTTTCGTTGGGGGCACTATGTACGTGTATATGTACAGCAAGCTCTTAGTGTATTAAACTGAATAAAGCGACGTAAGATTCCTATAATCGTTTTGGAATAAAACGCTTAAAATTCAGAAAACGGATGATTTTAAAATTTCTTAAATTTGGGATTATTAGTACATATATTTTTTATTGGAATAGAGACTCTCGCTTTAAATAAGAAACCTGAAAATCTTCCTAATCTTTATCTCGTTTTCTCAAACTTCATTTTTTGCAGTTTAAACCGAGTTTTTTTTTTTTACATTCTTGACCCTGTTTGGCACTGATCGCTACAAGTAAATTAAAAGTCGAAGATTAAGTCTGAAAGCTTATTAAATGAAAAAGTTTTTGTAAAGTGTGACAGCTTCTAGGTAATTTTTTTATAAGGATGGCAAATGAATTGTAAGTTTAAACTATAAAAAAAAGAAATTTTTCGGAATTAGAATTACAAAAATGGTTTACAATTGAAATTAGAGAGGTCAGAGCAGAGAATTTTTCAATCAAGCAACGATTTTGCTGTAAGGTCTGAGTTTTTATTTAAAAAAAAAAAAAATATATATATAAATAAATGGCTTATTAAAAAATAGGTCCAATAAGATTTGGTACTAAACGTTTTAATAACATAACACATTACAATCGTAGTTAAATTGAATACTTCGCGTCAGAGAGGTTATGTAAGGTGACGAAGGTTGCTGTGACGTCAGGTCAAAATCGTGATCTCCACCACAAATTTTTGTCAGGTTATCTTTTGCTGGCTCATATCAAACAATTCCTTACTTGTGTTCAGTAAGCATTCTATAGTTTTTTGCTCTTTTTATTCTATTAAAAGCTTTTTTAGCCTGTAGCCCCGCGTCGGATTTTTGCTTTCTCATATAAAAAGAGAGTATTGTGAAGGCGCGAAAATTCGATTTTGATGGATTTTCACGTTTTGAGGTCCCCTGAGTCCAGAAAAGTGGTTTTTAAAAACTTTCGTCAGTGCAGACGCGTGGAGCCTAAACCAGTAGGCCGATTTTGACCAAATTTGGCATAAATGTTAAAAAAAAACATATTCCCGAGGCGAAATCGAGAAATGAATTTTAGCTCCAAATTTCGGGGCACTAACTCTCAAAAACTCTGAAAGAACGTCAAAAAAAAGAAAATCGAAAATGGTTCCGATAATTTTGATTAAAAAATTCTTAAATGTAGTCCATTTAAATACGAATCTAGTGATATAAGCTATTTTCCCGGGAAGATCTAGTTTATAAGAAAATATGTAGCTATATACGCAGACGGAGAGAGGCCGGGTTCGATTCCCCGTCTAAAGAAGTTATTTTTATGATAAATTTTGATATAATGTTCAATAATAATTGAATGTACTTACGAAAACACGAAAACTAATAAATGGAACATACTGGGTTAAGTAATTATGAACTCGTATATGAGAAAGTTTGTCTGAGTTGTCTCGGACCGATTTTTTTTACATGGTTTTCCCTGAAAGACCTATGATAATGATAATAATTATAAGAGGAAAAAACAAATCTCAGTAGTAAAATAATTTATCTACTCACGGCAGCAAAATTAAGCATTTTTGTACTGTTTTCAGTTTGCAAAATGTCATTTTTCTTGATTCTTTTGAATTAAGTGTCAGCACTACCACATTGTTTATTTTTATATCTTTAAGCGTAATATTCTGCTAAATAGTTATATCTTTTTTGAAAATAACTTAAATAATTATAGTGACAAACAAATTTTACAATTATTATATTTTACAATGATTATTTTTAAAAAATCACTAAAAATTGAGATAAAAAACAGTTAAAAAAAAGTGGCAACCCTGAATTGTTTTGCCTTTGTTTTGTGACTCAAACTTATTCGGTTGTGACTTAACTTACTTCGGTTACACCTTAGCAGGTAATTAAAACTTCCCTGCCTCGGCTTCGCCTCGTCAGTCAACATATAATTTTCCTGACTCGGCTTCGCCTCTGCAGTAAATTTGTTTAGCCTATCCTCGCCTTTGGCTCGGAACTAAAACTTAAAAACTTGTCAGCAAAATTCCATTTTGCTGCCTATATATATATTTGAAGTTCACGTTTACGCGAGCGTTGCTCGTGAACGCTTGGACAGCTAACGTTAACGAACTCGTCCTGGGCATTGGTAAAATGAACATGTCTACCAAATTTCATCAAAATCGGTCGACATTTACTCAAGTTATCGGTTATCGTCACATGTTTCATAATTCGCGGACACACAGACCGACAGACACGAGACCAAAAATGTTTCCCGATGTCTGAAACGGATTTCTGTCTTGGAATTTTTAAAATCGGAGACATAAAAGTTTTTCGTTCTCAAAAGTGAACACAATGCTTCCGTTACTTAATTAATAAATATTAATAAATAAATTAAAATAAAATTTACATTTTTTTACAGATTTTATTTTAAAGAACTAAGAAGTGAAATAATTAACTAAGACTCTCTATATAATTGAAAACTATATATAGTAAATATTTTCTTTGGGTCTGGTTAGGCTTATAAATAAACTCCTCCTTTTCTTAAAAAACAGCTATATTTCGCCCTAACTAAGGGCTTCCTCAGGCTGGTAATATTTCCTAGGACATAATCTTTAGCAGTTTAAAAACTTTGTCATGAAAAACCATTATAAAAACATATACTACTAAAATGAATCCTCCCTGTATAACTCCCAGGGAGAGACTCTGTCAAGGACAAGATACCTTAGGTATCAGCTTGAGGACCAGGTCCCTTCATTTTACAGATAGGTACTGATTTATGTTTTATACCCCTAAAAGTAAAAAAAGTCGGAGCTATAACATTTTTTCTGCAGCCTTCATTTGTTTTAATGTAGCTTTAGTAAATAGTAGATTGAAAACAATGTTCATTGAGCTTAATTATCACAATTTATTAGATTTTTTAGGGTCCGTAGGCAAAACCAAGGACCCTTATATTTTCCTGCGAATGTCTGTCCGTCCGTCCGGTCGCCTGCTCTCACGGCTACACCTTTCGACCGATCACTTTGAAATTTGGCATGTATGTGTCTTGTACCTACCCACATATTTTAAAAATATAGCGATATAAAAAAAAATATTTTTCAAAAAAATTAGGGTAAAAAACTTAAGGGTTACAATTTTTTCTTTTTTTTTCGACACCGTGAGGGGCATTATATGAAAGGGTACGTCGAGCTGATTACAAAAATATATAATTCTTTGGTTATAACTTTGATAGGGCGGGTGTAGGCAAGTTTGAAGTGGGTGTGAAACGTGTCCCCCCCCCCACCTCTATCTCGCTTATGTGAAGTGCAAAAAATCTGAAAAAATTCCTGAACATTCTTCGACCAAAAGTAAAGATACCACTTTTTGGAAATTTTTAAAAAAAATATTATTTTATTTTTTATTGACAACATTTTTTTTTTTTATAACTATGGTCTTTTCAATGTATTTATATGGTTGTAGTCCGGTACAGTGGCAAAAAAATATTTTATCAGAAGTTTGTTTATTTGTTTTGAGAATATTAGACCCAAAGGATAGTTCAAAGTAAGCTTGTAGCATTTTAAAAAACACCATCAATAGGGTACTACTTAAACTATATAGGGTTGCCTACGAACCCTCGCTGTGTGCTGACTAGCACGCAAAAATGGCAGCACGGGGCTGGTAGTTACGGGGTAAGTTGTTACACTGTAACAACCTGCCCCATTACTTCTTATCTGCAATAACCAACCCTATAGCCTTAATAATCAAGGACAATGCTAATTGAGTAAAAGATTTTTCCCAACTCAGTCGGCAGTAGGGAGGGGTAAATCCGTCTGAGGTATAACTGGGGAATTTGGGCGCCACCCCGTTCAAAAGGGTAAGAACAAGGAGGATGAAAGAATAAACCAGGAAATAAAAGAAAATAAATAATAAAATATACTAGGCATCACGTGGCTCTATCATTGAAGCGAGCGTATTGCAATGAAATACTGAATATTAAAATTTGTTAATCATGATGAATGTCATAGTTGAAGATAAGTTGAAGAGGGTAGTGAGGTGTAGAGTGGGGTTACTCGGTACAAAGCTTTACTCCCTAAACAAAACACGACTATAAGAATCTTAACCACCCGTAATAGCTTTTAAACTAATATTATAAATGTATCACTTCATTACTCAAATACTACTGCTTGTATCAAGTTGAAATTTTACATACTTGTTTCAATTGTACTTTAGACGATGTACATGTAGTTTTAATAAAATCGTTACGTTAGAACGTAAGATATCGGTAAAAAGGTTGTTTTCTCTATTTTAAACGTTTAGGTTCGCTTTTGGGACAGTGTCGTTGTTGGTTTTACTAAAAAATGTATTTTGAAAAAAATGTTCGTCCCATCAAATAGGTGATGATAGAATTTTTTCCCGTCCTGAAATTCCAATTTTAAATTTGAAGCTCACGTTTACGCGAGCATTGTTCGCGAACTCTTAGACGGATCACGCTGTCCAACGAACTTAGCCTGAGTATTAGTACAAGAAAGATGTATACCAAATTTCAACTAAATCGGTCAAATTTTACTCAAGTTATCGTCGGACACGTAAATGTTACACACAGTCAGAGAGACAAGATGCATATTTCGTTGAATGTAAGAAGCTCACTTACGCTCGCTTCAAAAACCTATTAAACCACCTAGTGGCTTAATAGAGAAGGGAGGTGTGGGAAAACTGGGGAACGGGGAAACCGGTTTTAAAGATAAATTGAGGGAACAAAGAAACTTCGTAGAACTTATTAAATCCCCTGAAATAAAACAATTTAAACAAAATCACTTTTATTGAACACAGGGTAAACAGGCTTTGTTTACTCCCCAGTCGGCAAAGAAAATAATATTGAGCAGTCAAAAAGAAACAAAAATAAATGTAAATGAAACAAAATAATAATAATAATTCTTGTAACAAGTAAATTAACTTAATCTGTAATTGCTTAATGATAAATATATTCTTTATTTTATAGCGCTTCCTATGGGGTCCCAGTACATAAAACTCCTAGCGGTGGTCATCCACCGGCCTACGTTATTAAGTAACTGGGTGGAACACTAAATAATTAAAATCATAAAAACAAAATAAAACCTAACAATTACAATAATAATTAAATATGAAGGGGCTTCAGGTTGGTTCCCGGGGATGTCTAGGGTGAAGGGGTTCAAGCCAGAAGCTGGTTTAACCTTTCTTGTTCTCAGTAAATCAGAGGGAAGAGAGAAGTATAATTTTAACCAACCTCAATAGTTTATGACTGATGATTGCAGTGCTCTAGCTTAACCGTCTGTTGGCTGCGCTGCGTAGTTTTAGGGTAGCAATAGCGGAGACCTACGAAACGTTGATGGTTTCCGCAATCCGGGAAGTTCGGTTCCTTCTTAATCCACCGTAAAGGAGGTAGTTTCTTGCCAACAGCTCTCTGACACAACTCACTGTCCTTCTGACTCGACAAAAACTCTCCAGCTGTTATAACCCCCTCAGGGTTACCCATATAAAAAGTGAAAACAAAAAAAAAACTAAACCTAGACCTAATGACAAAAATAAACTACTCTAAAGGTAGACTTACACTACAATCCACCCTAGATTTTATTGCAAACAATAAAAATCATTAGGGGAGATAAAAATCATAAAAAAAGTGTTACAACCCTAGGAATGTAAATTATTATTAAATAACAGTTTAAAGTGAGATTTTGTTCAACTTTTTTTCTTTTTTAATTTTATTTTTAGGAATTAGCCTCAAGTTGCTCAAAAGCAACTTGAGGCTAAGTCGAAGTTCACAGGTTAAATATGATTATGTTGCTTTTTTCTCTATTTAAATGGTATTAACAAATTTTAAGAGTCATTATTTATCAATTTTTACTTACATTTTATTATTTTTTTGTGTCCTTACCCATTTTTCCTATTAAGTATCTAGATATAAAACAAATTGTTAAACTTGATGTTGTTTAATTTTTCCAACCCAAGCAACCTAATTAAAGTAAGCAATGTAATTAAAGTTCTTGAAATCATATTACTCGAATCTAAAATATATAAAAAGGTGTTCGAATGAGGTACTTGATAAATTCAAAAAAATTGGAACGTCAATAAATAATGTCTAACAACTCTCAACAAGCAAGTTCCTTTACCAATATAACTGTAACAACTTGCCCCAATGCCTGTAACAACCTACCCCATAGAGGAGGGGGGGGGGGGGTGGATAGGTTATTACAATTTAAGTTATCTCAGATTATAAGCCCCTGAGACAAGGTACGTGAATATTAAGAGCCGAAAAAAATAATTGAGGTAGCCAAGAATTGGTTTTAAAGAACTAATGTTAAATTACTTTCATAAAACTTATGGCATAGCCAAATAAAAATAAATAATAAAACGTGTAACAACCAGCACCGGTCTCCCCTACATGTTTTCATTTTTATATTGGAATCTGGAAAAATTAAGATAGTTGACAACTTTTACTGTACAGTACTATTTTTTTCCCTTTGAATACTCATTTATTTATTATTTACCCACTTATTTATTGCCCCCTGATAACCCTAATCCCTGTTTTTATACCCATGCCTGTACTAAAGGATTCAGTGATGCCACCTTCGTACCACACGCCCATCCTAGTATCTTTGTACAGACTTTTAAGATTTATACGTTAATTTTACCTTTAGGCTAGTTAATTTTATTATTTTTAGAATAAACCAGTGGTTCCCAACCTGGGATAACCCAATCATTCGAATGTTCATACGACAATCTCCACGCACAATTTCATTGATTTTGGTTACTGTTTGCGTTGAAACAGAGACAGGTCGACCTGAACGTTGGTCATCTTCGGTGCTCTCTCGGCCTTCAGAAAACCGTTTATACCATTTGAAAACACGTGCACGAGATAGATAATTCTCACCATAGGCCTCTTTCAACAACTTATACCACTCAGTCGGAGTTTTTTTTTTTAATTTAACGATAAATTTTGCATTGATCCATTGCTCGTTTGTTTCGTCACACATTATTATAGGCACGAGAAAAAAAAACACGCTTGTTTCTAACCTCTATAGAAAAAATAGTACTAAAGCGACAAACACGTGTTTTAGTACTGGAATAGTAGACACTTACAACTACCCAATGCTGTATTCGTTTCCACCCCTACCCCTCTAGGATGCCTTCTGAGCACGCAGTCTCGTTATTTAACAGCCAGACCTCGTACATATCATTGTCCTATTCCCAATTTATATTTTAATTATGTAACATTGTTTTTTCAGGTTCATTCTCGCAGAAGATTTAGATTGCACTTCAAAGATGTAACATCAAGAGAGACCAACGTGTTTAATTTCGTACGTCTATTTGTAGTGAGACTAATATACGGTGTAGCCACTATGATGGGATTTGAAGAAGGGATATCTGAATTTGCAAATGGCATCTTAGTACCTCCAGGAGTCGATGACGACTACGGTGATTTAGGCGGAGATTTGGGAGATGACGACAGAGATTATTATGACGATTATTAAAAATCCTTACCTGCATTCATATTTATTTATTTATTTAATAATTAAAATGTACATAATTATAAATTAGCTTGTACGTGTATATTGTGAATATGCTTTTGTAAAATTAATAATAAATAAATATACTAGGACAACATATAATTTATTTCAGTTGTAAACTAAAGCAAATATATACATTCTTTTTTTTTTTCTTTATTTTTTAAATAATACAAAACTAAATTAAATAACAGGATAACAGAAATATTAACAATCCTTAAATCTAGTTTTTGGTGTTTCCATCTTTCCTGAAGAAACTGGTAAATTCCTTTATAATATATGTTTAGTTATCTTTTGTACTTCTATCCTTTATATTATGGAAATAAATATAATTTATTTATGTAAAATAGTCTAATATAAATGATAGCAAAATAGTAATTCAAGATGAATTCATTGAGCGTGTTCTTATTTTTGTTTGAAGATGACAATGTCCCTATGGGAACTGATTCTAAATCTGATTTTTAAAAACTGCTTTGGATCTTTAAAAGAAAGACAAATCTAAGTCTTCTACAAAAATTGTTCATAACTGATAACAACGGATACGTGTGAGCTTGCCTATGTTGACCTTAAAAGTAATAATTATTGAAGGTTTTAACAATGTAAACTTTATGGAAATTTCAAAACCATTTGCTTTTTTTTTAAAAAAAAACTTAAATAATTACATCAGGGATTCAGTATGTCAAAGAGGATTATTGTTCTCCTTAGAACATAAGTCCTAACACAAAAATTAATTTAGGTTTAACTCTCCGAGGAGTGCGTCACGTTCCACAAGAAAGGTAACTGCTAAGTGGGGCGGATTCACCCACAAGGGCCCAACATTCAAACATGTGGTATAGGATATAAGACCTGGTAAGGAAGTTTGAAGTATTTTAATGTGATCTTAATTCTCCTTTTATTAGACCTCCTACACCAAACATTGTCATTATTTAACAACTATATTTTATAGCCTATTTGAAGCTGGCCATTCACAACCACTTGTTTCACCCAATGCCAAATTGAACACTAAAATAAAGAAGAATGGGGAATCTTCAACTGGAGTAGATGGAGTGGAAAATCTAAGCGCCGTTCCATTTAGTGGCTGGAGTGCAGGAAGTGCAAATGGCCAGCATAACAAACGGCTGACTGAGCTCTGAGCTAATCCTAGACCAAAAAAGACAACAAAAATGCTCCTAGCAGACCTCTTGCTCCCATCTTAACAGTACTGTTAAGCAGAATCATAAAATGGGATCTGAAAATAAGACTTTTGTAAGCCTAAATTGAAGCCAAGGGAAAAATTTAGCATATTAGTAATTCTTATTTAAAAAAAAAATACAACCCTTAAATAATTTGGTGCGTAGGCCTCACCGGAATACCAAGCTGTCTATGACGAAGCCTTAAATAGTTTAAAATTGAAGTTAAATAAAAATAATGAAAATTAATATGTACAAATGGGTTTTTTGACTAATTAATAATGTTACCTAAATGTTTTTACAATTTATCATAATTTAAAACTAAAATGCAATATAAGTTATAACTAAATAATTAAGGTCATTCCAATATAATTAATTGTGCTGTAACAAATTTAGAATGTGCAGTAGAACCTTGTTAATTCAAACTAATTGGGACTAGGGGTAGTTCGGCTTATCAAATATAATGCTCTTAAATTGCATTAATGTTTGAAATGTGTGTGCTAAAGAGGATAAATATTAAATATTATTACTAGAATAAAAAGTCCATATTAGTGTAAAACATATTTATTATTTGTACAATAGCACTTATTAACACTTCAGAAACTAAAAGAAATTAGATCGTTGAAGTGTGGGTCGGTAAGGGTTAAAAAATTTGTAATAAAGACGAACTTTCATCTTAATCGGCTATATTTCGCCTCCACCGAGGCATATTCGTGCCGGCAAACTGAACTATGGTTTTTCATAGGTAGGTGAGATATAAAATCAATAATCTTCCAATCAAATTGGAGTTGTCATACATCTATAAGTATCTCTACACTTCCTCGAACATCTGAATTGGGAATCTCGTCCGTAGTTTTATTGTTAACATTAAATTATACGTTATATGTTTTTGTTATATTGTTATTTGTTAAAATTTATTAATTCAGATGTTCGAGGAAGTGTAGAGATACTTATAGATGCATGACAACTCCAATTTGATTGGAAGATTATTGATTTTATATCTCACCTACCTATGAAAAACCATAGTTCAGTTTGCCGGCACGAATATGCATCAGTGGAGGCGAAATATAGCCGATTAAGATGAAAGTTCGTCTTTATTAACAAATTTTTTAACCCTTACCGACCCACACTTCAACGATCTAGATACTAAAAGGGACAAAACCAACAATCTACGTAAAAGAAATTAATTAAAACAATAATTTTCTTCTGTATTATCAATGAAATCAGTTTTTTGCATGCTACTTTGTACCTTAGTAGTGTTGGATTAGCAAACGTTCAGAGTACCAAGGTTAGGATTAACGAGGTTCTACTATATTAGCTTTGACGGATTTAAGAATAAAAAGTACGATGTTAAAGGGGATAAATTATCAATTGATATCAAACTAATTATATAATTACATAGGATTATTGGTATGAAACTACAAGGGCTGTTCAGAAAGTAACCTGCGATTGGCCACAGTGCGGGAGTAGTGGGACTTGCGACACCATTGTTGCACTGGAGAACACGGTAGGACAGTCTGCATCAAGCCGCGGTCAAATGAATGTCGCACGAGCACTAGTTTGGTTTTTATAGCATCTTAAAATGTGCGCTCCAAAAAAACTTCTGTCCAAATGCGAAGTGTGAGCTGTTACAAGGTTTTTAACGGCAAAAAAATATTTGGCAGCAGGTATTCATGGAGAACTTGGTGACATGTATGGACCAAGTGTTATAAGTGAAAGAGTTGTACGTGAATGGGTTTGTTTATTTAAAAGTGGACAAAAAAACATTCACGATGATGAGAGAAGTGGTAGGCTATCATTAGTCACACAGATGAACTTGTTCAGAAAATTGATGGAAAAGTTTGTGAAAATTTCACAATTTCGGATCTGTCTAATGAATTTACACAGATTTTTTAGGACTGTGTTATATGAGGTAGTGACAGAGAGGTTAGGTTACCGGAAGTTCTGTGCTTGATGGGTGCCAAAAAGTTTTACTGAGCACCAAAAAATTCAAAAAAGTTTTTTTGGAGCGCACATTTCAAGATGATATAAAAACCAAACTAGTGCTGGTACGACATTCATTTGACTGCGGCTTGATGCAGACTGTCCTGCCGTATACGTCAGTGCAACCAGTGGCGCACCCAGGGGGGGCACGTGCCCCCCCCCAAAGCCAGACCTAAAATTTAAGTATGCAATTCCACAGCACGAGTTAAGGTAATAGTGTTGTGATAGTCAAAAAAATAAATAAATAAATAAGTAATTATATACCTAGTTTAGCCCGACATTTTTTTTTTGGCGTTTAAAAAGACGTGCTTCCCACCCCCTCCCCAAAGCCAAAGACGTAAAATTTAAGTATGCAATTTCGCAGCATATGTTAAAGTAATAGTGAAAAAAATAAATAAATAAGTAATTATATACCTAGTTTAGCCCGACTTTTTTTTTGGTGTTTAAAAAGACGTGTCTATATCTAAAAAAACATTTTAGATGCTCTTAGAATAGGCTAACAAGACTTTTCAAGTAACGTAAACTATAAAAATTTTCCCGGGGGAGGACCCCGGACCCCCCTAAAAGAGAGCCCAGCCCCCCTTCAAAATTGGCTGGATCCACCCTTGATATGAAGTAATTTAAGAACAAAGAAAACCAGACTGGTTAATTGTCTGTGGTTATGCTAAGCCCGCATTAGCCCCCTCCCTTATTTTTAATCTGTGCCCCTCCCAAAAATAAATCCTGGGTGCGCCACTGAGTGCAACAATGGTTGATATAATTTTCCTGAATTTAATACTCAAAAAATACTTTTAAATCAATAAGGAGGTGCAGGTTTGGAAAAAAAAAAAAGGTGAGATTCTGCAGCTAGATTTATTAAGCAAGGGAGGATTTTTGTTAGAATTTAGCATGTTTTAAAGTATGAATATATTATACATAGAGAAATTGGATAACATAGCCTCCAGGAAGAAGAGAGATGTGGCACACTAAAAACTCTCTACATGGATGATCATAATATGGTTATTTGAATTTCTCTAAATGTTATATAAAATGAAATATACAAGGAAAGTCAAGCTTTAGTGTAATTATTTTTAAGTTAACTGCTTTAATCACTGATGAAGCTCCCCTGTAGAAAATCATTTATTGTATGATAGCAATGAAGCTTGTATGAAAGCTTCTGTTGTGTATTGTGTATATAATATGTTGTCTCTGAAACTCGGACTACAATATGCATTATTTCACTCCTATGACCAGCTATGATTTTCACCAAATATGACTAATACCTTAAAGTATGAAAAAGAACATGCTCATTGAAACACAAAATCCTACTTTCAAAAACATCTAGACTACCTTACCTTATAATTTAAAAGGATAACTTTTTTTTTATAATCAAACAAGTAAATCACGGGAATTAAATATATTAAATTGATTTATTAATACAAAAATATAATTTTTGATAAATATTATGAAACAAAATTAACAACAACGGAGAAAATTTGGTTAAGGCCATGACATTTCAATGAAAAGCATAAAATAATAATAAAAATGTGCAACCTGCGACAACGGTACCAATAATAATAGAATCCCTTCTCTTCCTAAAATTTATACGCTGGATGACAACATTCAAAACAGGAAAGCGATTTGATATGTCGTGAAGTCTAGTTTGAAGCCTCTTTATATTTTGCCGCTGAGACATCAAATGTTCCCTCGTTTCAATGGCAACATTAATTTGATCATCAACCAGAGTATTTGAGCTAAAACAATAGAAGTATTGAAAAAAAAATGTTAAAATATAGACTTTTCTAGACTTAATTATGAGTATGTTCATTTATTATTATAACAACATAAGTAATATTATATAGTATGGCAACAGAAAAATTAAAAGGAAGGCTAGGGAAGAATTATTTGTTGTCCTTCTCAAAGACCTATAGAGGTACTGAAAGATGTTTTGAAGAAGGTTACCATAGTATTGACATGGATATGCATTAAAAAAATTGATTAACTATTGAAATTAATAATATCATTGACACATTAAATATCCTATCGATAAGAATTACTAAAAGTTTATATGGATTGAAAAACATACAAATTTAACTTTGCTTGCAGCTATACAACATTTTTCAGAGAAATAGTAAACCTAAAATATTATTTGAGGAGCTTAGTATCAAAGACGGACAAGAGCACATTTCAAAATTTTACAGGAGAGCCAAAAAACTGTAGCTCAAATTCTACAGGTGCTAGAGCAATGATTTTTTTCCTGTAGATTCTTAATAGACTCAAAACTAGTTAGAAGGACTGAAAACGTGAATATCTTTGATATTTTAGCTGCTAAATGGAGTTAAAAAGTGGAGTTGTCCGCTTTTGAAACAAAAACAAGGTTTTGTCTGTTTTTGAAGCAAAATGATGATGAAAATAATATTGGAGAAATAATATTGGAGAAATAATTTTTTCCACGTTTATCAGAGTTCTTAGGGGGCAGTGCCCCCAAATTTAGAGCTAAAATTGATTTCTCGATTTCCCCTCGGGGTATCATTTGTCTAAACATATATGACAAAATGATAGGAGTAGGTAATTCAGATGCTAAAGCCCGCAGTGCATCATAGGACCGAGTTAGTAAAATGCAGCCTCCTGATTGGCTGTTTCAGTTATGTCCACTTTTGAAGCAAAACGTGTGTTGACTTGTCCGTATTTGAAACAAAACTACAAATATTATTGCATTTTTACCCCTTTTCTGGTCGTTTTTTATGCAAATAGATAGCAGAATCTGATGCAGCAGCCAAAAATCTATAAGAAACAATCGATAACTGAAATTCGAAAAAATGTCCAATGTCCGTCTTTGATACTAGGCTCCTCATTTAACTAATACCTAATTTTACCCTATGCAGTATAATAGTCCAGGAGAAGATAAAAACTACTAACTAACATTCAGCAAAAATTTTGTGAGTGAGTTAATTTTTTAGTGGTTTTCAAGAAGATGTGGTCGGCAAAGTTCGTGTGTGGGACATAGCTTGCCCATAAGCTGCATTAGTTAGTAAAAAATCAAGAAGATATGGTCAGCAAAGTTTGTCTGTGGGACATAGCTTGCCCATAAGCTGCATTAGTTAGTCAAAAATCAAGGAGATGTTAGTTCGTCACTTGATAGGTGATTACTTTGATTTGGAGAAATATCTGACTAACTAACCGATTAAGTGACAAAAATCACCTAGATTTTTAGTCTACTAACCAATATTACAGTCAAAATCATTAAAATCACCTCTCCACCAAAATGGGCGGGACATGGCCACTCTTCTTCGCTCATTGTTTTTTTTAACAGTTTATAGTCAAGCTATGCCATGCGCCACATATTCTTCAAGGATACCAAAAAATTAACTCATATAAAAAATTCTAGCTTGATGTTAGTTAGACACTTTTATGTACACTATACCCTGGGCTATAAGGACATTTACCACATTTTTAAGTCAATTCAGCGTCATTAATTCGATCTGATGAAAATTAATTAACAAACAAAACGTTGGCTTGGTTTAGAGGTAAAATATAGCATTTTTAAACGAAAGATTCTGTTATGAAGTTGCAATAAAGCTTATAAGTATTTTATTTTTTTTTTTTATTTTATTTTATTTATTTTTTTATTTTTTTTTTATAAAATTTTATGATGGATGGAAGAATAATGTGTCTTTAAATACATACTATATCAGTTGCTTAATTTATGTTGTCATTTTCAGTAAACTATACCATATTTCATTCAGTTTAACCTTTTAAATCCATTTCCTTTCCATATCTGTTAAAACATTGATCACATTATGTAAGATGGTTAGCTGATAACTATGTGCTGCTTAACTTTCCTAGCCAAATTTTGTCGTCTCTTTGACACCGAATTAGCTGATTTATACTTGAATGGTTATAACTAACCCAACTAACCTCTTAACATGTTGATTTTCTTTCAGTTGCATATCCATTCGTCTATTAAATACTGGGTGGTCCATTCGCTGAGAACTAGAAAAAAAATAAAAAATAATACATATACATAAATAAATACAGAAACTCATATTTAAAAAAATACAATACAAGAGAATGATAATTTAGTTATGTTATTAGATTAATAGTTTTCTCTAGTACAATAAATGTAGAGTAAAATCATAAAGAGTTAGTTGTGCAAAGCCGAAGCAAGTTTACAGTACTTGTCATCTTCAGAAGAACATTTAAATAAATGAAATTGAGATGATTAGTGTGACGTCACAAAAGCTTTCGAAAACTTAACTCAGTGTTTGTTATGTTCCTTTTTCTTATCACCTCTTATCAAACCCATGTAAAATGAATGGGAGAATTTTCTCAACTTTTTAAATAATTAATTATTAAATTATTATTGATTTATAAGAGTTTTCACCCTTTGAACATTGTTGTACCAAGTCTTTTTTAACGAGTGTAACAAAGAAAACATTAAAAACTTTCGTTTCAGTTATTTAAAATGAGTATTTGTGTGAAGGGTCATATCATCGAAAAAGCTATTTGAGTTATTAATCTTTATACTTGATTTTTTGTATTTCCTGTAGCCATAAAAATTCACAGGGTGTGTTTGTGTTCATATTGTGTGTTTTGAAGTTTTGTGAAGTTTTGAAACTCAATGAAGTATACTCAGGGTACAGGACTTGTAGAAAGATAGTGATACTTAATCTGCCAGGTAATAAAAGATTATTTGCAAATAATATTTTGTTCCTGGTTACTTACAATGTGCATTATATTTAACCGATGTTGGAACATAATTATATACTATACAATAGATCACTGACCAGCCTAGGAAAAAGACGTTGATAACGAGACAAAGAGCAGACTGTTATTACTATTATTATTTGTGTATTTTTTGTTATCTATATTAACGAGTATAATAATATAAGATATGAGTGCCTCGCATGTATACTTGTTTAAAATTTTGATTAAAAAACTAATTTAATACATTAATTTAATATTACTTAAGTACTCTAACATACTTTTACGAAGAATAGCTTTGTCCTCCGAAAAAAATGAAGTATAGATGAAATTTTCATAACGCTCGAGAAGGTGGAAGACATAATATACAAACTAAAATAGAAAAACGATTTAAAAAATAAACAATAAATAAGAACGGACCCGGACGGTATCACCACAATAAAACACACTCACAATAATACTTTTTTAAACCACTAGAACGGCAATTTTTAATGTTTTCCTATCTTACATTGTTAAAATAGACTTAGTATAATAACGTTCAAAGGTTGAAAAGTCTTATAAATTAACAATAATTTAATAATTAATTATTTAAAAAGTTGAGAAAATTCTCCCATTCATTTTACATAGGATTGATAACAGGTGATAAGGAAAAGGAACATAACAAACCGAATCGAATAAATTATCGAAAGCTTACGCCATCTTGTGACGTCATTACTAATCATCTCTATAGAGAAATATATGCATCTGGTTGTACATGGAGGACATACAGCTACAGAAAGAAAATGGAAATGGGCTGGCCGCCTTATCAGAGTCAAAGATGAAAGATGGAGCAAAACAATACTGGACTGGTATCCGAGGGAGCTGAAAAGAAGAAAAGGAAGACCTTCTTTGAAATGGGACAATGATATGAAGAAATGTTGTGGTGGATGGAGAAGGATGCGAGTAGTATATGCTGAGGAGTGGTTACCACCAGAATAAACAAAATCATGTAATAAATTTTACAAAATATAATATCATAAGAAATTATAATTAATTTAGTAAAATGGATAAATAACAAGATGTAAATAATATAATGGTATCAAAACAAATAAATAATTAGAAGATAAATTCATCAGATAGTTAAGTATATAGTATTAAAAACAAAAAATTGTAATTTCATATAATTTAGTATTAAATATTATGCTTGTAAATTTTATTTATTTTTATTAATCGTGTATGATCTGTTAGAAAAATAGCTAAGGAAATTGTATATGCATGCAAAGTATGGTATCATTATGTACAGATATTTAATTCTAAAAACAGAATTATGGTTCTAAACAAATAATCTATTTTGCTTGTACATTCTATAAATGTTTTTATTAATCTTGCATGATATGTTAGAAAATGTTTATGCATGCAATTTATACACTCCTATTAGGATGATAATTTATTATCAACTTATAGAAATAATTGCAAATATATGTAAGTGTGTATGTGTGTGAACTTTTGTGCGTGTATGTGTAGGTATGTATATATAAATTAAAAAAATAAAATAATTACATAACAATAAATAACTTAAAAATAAATAAAGAAATTAATAAGAACAATAATGCATGTGAACTCTAACTAACCACAGCCTTGGCTGATTTAATCGAATGTAAAAAAAATAGAAATGTAATAGTTGTTGTAAAAAAAAAATATTGTAGATTAATAAATGGTTCATTCATTCATTCATTCACAATGATAATGTGGTTGCAACGATACATACTTATTTTTACGTGCAGACTGAAGTAAAAGTTCCCTCTCTTTACGTGTCTCATAATTTTTTCTGATCCTATTAAATTCATTAGAATAATCCTGAAGAATATCATTATGTCGTTTAAATGTATGTAGAATGACACTATCCCCTGAATAACTGCTGGCACTTTCCATCATTTGGTTGTTTATAGTTGTTAGCTAAAAAAAAAAAAAAAAAAAAAAAAAAAAAAAAAAAAAAAAAAAAATTAATTATTAATTAAAAAAATAAATAAAATACAGGGTGGAGCGTGGCAGACATATGAATTTGAAGAGGGGATTGCTCCCACCCTATTGGTCCTAGACGTTTGAGAGTAGGGTCGTTTGAAAGAGGGGGACGGGAAGTTTATGTTCCACGTTTCAGCAGGACGGGACCACAGCCCACACAGCAAGGGTTTGCGTAAACTTTTTGCAAGACAGATTTCCCGAGGGTCTCATCTCCTTAAGAGGCAATTTAAACTGGCCAGCAAGATCACCTGATTTGGCTCCTTGTGATTTTTTTCTGTGGGGATACCTTAAATCCTTGGTGTACAGCGATCGTCCCAGAACCCTGGAAGCCCTCAAGAACAACATTGCGAGCCAAAATTGCCAAAATTCCTGTGGAAATGATCGAAAGAGTGCACAAAAACTTCAAAAAAAGGCTTAATCAGTGTTTGTAATGTGAGGGGAACCACTTATCCGATACTTTGTTTAAATCTAGGTAAATTTAAATTTCCCATGTTATTTAATCAGGAAAAAATTTAAAAAAATATATTTTGTAACATTCTGTGTTTTATTACATTTTCAAATTCATACGTCTGCCGTGCTCCACCCTGTATAATGAATAAATTAAAAAAAGGAAATTAATGACAAAAAAAATCTTAAATAAAACCATAAGATTTATAAATTGAATTAAAATCAAAGAATAAAAGCAATTATGTTGGAAGGGCCCTCATTATAGTTAAGAGCTGACTAAAGCTAAAACCAACAGAAACCGCATACTGTAATCGCAGTTAGTGTGATCAAAATAGCTTGCAACGGGCCCACACAATACCAATGCATGTATACTGTAATCACAGTTAGTGTGATCAAAATAGCTTGCAACGGGCCCACACAATACCAATGCATGTATACTGTAATCACAGTTAGTGTGATCAAAATAGCTTGCAACGGGCCCACACAATACCAATGCATGTATACTGTAATCACAGTTAGTGTGATCAAAATAGCTTGCAACGGGCCCACACAATACCAATGCATGTATACTGTAATCACAGTTAGTGTGATCAAAATAGCTTGCAACGGGCCCACACAATACCAATGCATGTATACTGTAATCGCAGTTAGTGTGATCAAAATAGCTTGCAACGGGCCCACACAATACCAATGCATGTATACTGTAATCACAGTTAGTGTGATCAAAATAGCTTGCAACGGGCCCACACAATACCAATGCATTAACATTTTCCCGTTTATTGTTTTTTCTTTCTCGAAACGACTGAAGCTGAGGCATTGGTGGTTTGGTGAACATCCATTTTCCTCAGAAAGTATACCTCACCTCAACTCCCTGCCATTATTACGTAGGACCGCAGTCAGATCTCAGTACTCAGTGTGTTTTAGTCTTTCAATGATGCAAATTCTTTCATCAAAAAAATTAACATAAGTTCAAAGTTGATTTGTTTTGTTTTAAAGTTTAATTTGTAAACAGAGAATGAGCCCGACAAAATATCATGAAAAAGGTATATTTATGTACATACATATATGTATGTATTAGTTGTGCCCAAGATATATTTCGTATGGTTCTTAAAAATTAAATTTTATGTACAATTACGTACATTTTTTTTCCTGCAAAGTTTAGCTGTGCCCAACCCAAACCTTGGCACCTCTGGGCATGTGCCCTAGTATTAAATTGGTCCTAGTTTATGCTAACTTTTATCTGCTTTTAAGATGTAGAATCACCTCCGAAAGTATTTACATCTGGAAGCAGACCACACTGTTTAGTTGCAATCCCTTTGGCAGCTCTAACCCTTCTTTGGGCTCTTGCGCCACAGATAATCATTATTTTAATCTTAATAGTGATTTATCTTTTGTTAATATTACCTGTTGCAATAATCCTTCAATGTCTGTCTGAGTTGATTCAAACCTATGTTCTGAAGACAATAGCGGATCTTCATCCCTGCAAATGAAAATTTTCACATTCAGTATGAATAAATAAAAAAGTAACAAATAGAAGAATCTACTTTAGAAATGGCAGAGAACGCTAAGAGAATCAGAAATTAAATATGTTTATTATATTGGTTCATCAGAATCCAAAATGTTTTTCAAAAGGAAATATTGCTTCATTTTCAATTGATGGCTATTTAAAATTTTTGAAGCAAGGAGTTTGTATTTGTTTTCTCCTTAAAAATTATAAATAAGTAAAGGGGATCAATGTATCAAGTGTTTTTCACTACAAAATCAGACCCCCTTATAGCAAACTTAGGTACAACTAAAATTTCTATATAACCAATATTTTTTATGTACCCACAAATTCTCCATTTAAAAGTGCTTCTATAGAACAAGGGTAATTTCTCTTCGACGAACAAAATTCATGGAAATAAGGACAATGATCCGACTGACAATTTTTTTTGAATTAATATAGGCGGGGTTTTTGCATTCCTTTTATATTCTTATAACCATTGGTAGGAGTTTCTTGCTAGCACTCTATTAATTTTGTGTATTCTACCTTCATTAGTTCAAGTGGAATCAGAATCATCTCTGAACAGTACAGAGAAATCACTTAGTCTAAGATGAGAATTTATTTCTGACGTTTATAAAGCTCTAGACTTTTTACAGTGTAATTTACTCACCGTTCACCGTACAAATGTGTAAAAGAAAATGCATCTATTAAAAGACATAGATTAGGGAATGAAGAACAAAGAGGTATCCAGTAAATATGAAATTGCTCCGAGGAGTTCAGTGCCTTCAATTTTTAAAAACCGGGATTCAAGATTTAAACTATACGAAACATAGATCTAGAGGTTGTAAGTATGAAGACGTAGATGAAGCAGTTCTGCAATGCAAGAAAATTGTACAGGATAAAAATCTTTCTCTTTTAGGACCATTCATTTTTTCTTTCAATTTCAATATAGCAATTTTTTTTCTGGAACCATCAATTTCGTTGTATGGAGCTGCATTTCAAAAATGTCTAAATATCTACAATAATGTCAGTCAATTCCCATAGAGGTGAATATGGGTGGTTCTCAAACTACAGGCAATTTTCATGTCCACACTCTTCAAATTGCACATAGAGCTATAATTTTATTTTATTTATTAGATAAATTATTTCTACCATAAATATGCAAGTTAAAATTAAATGTAAATATGCTTTAACAACGTTTTTAATAATATTCGGCTATAAACATATGTTAAGAAGTGGTAAAACTGTAATTACCATGGATGTCCAGAAATAGGATTTTAACATGTTTTTGTTAATATATTTACCTTAAATAAGTGTATGGATAAAAGTTATAAATACATGCATTCAATACTAGTGAATAGTTAATAAAACGCAATATTTAATTTAAAAAAATTATTGTATTAATTGTCATTTTGACTTGTGTCCTTTTGTTATTTGTCATTACCATGCTCGAAATAAAAACAAATCGTAGGGAAATTAGTGTAAGGAATTTTTTTTCTCCCTCATCGAAAGTGTTTTGGCATGCCTGCTGATAATAAACGGCAGTGAGTTTCATGTTATTCAAGGTGAGTCTGCTTCTACCATCAAAAGAAATCACGTGTTCTGGTATGTACCTTTTTAATTGAAATTACCATGGTTGTTTATAACACAGGTTATAATTGTTTGTGAACAATTTTGTTCCTGTGATTTATTAGCATAATACTGCCTGTTTACATTATGTCAACAATATATTTTATAAAGACATTTTTAAAGTAAATAATTTACTTACAATTTTGAAATGTAATTACCATGTCTTTAAATAGTTGTAATTACCGTGGGTCTTATTCATTTTTAAAAACCACTTCTTTTTCTTTCACCACCACTTCTTTCTTCATTCACTTTACCACTTCTTAACATATTTTTATCGCCGAAAATTATTAAAAACGTTGTTAAAGCATATTTACATTTAATTTTAACTTGCATATTTATGATAGAAATAATTTATCTAAACAATAAAATAAAATTATAGCACTATGTGCAATTTGAAGAGTGTGGACATGAAAATTGCCTGTAGTCTGAGAACCACCCATATATTTTAAAATAATAATAGCATTAGTTACTATCCATGGCTCTATAGCCTTTGGGGATTGGGCCTACTAAATGGTTGTACACTGCTACTGTACTCTGTCCAAGAAATTCTGACAGTATTAAAAAAGAGGAGAGGAGTCGAATGAGAGCGTGAGATTTTGACATCTAGAAAGTCAGGCCAACCATGCAAACAAAAATGTTACTAGCGGAGGAGTGTGGCCCTCATGGTAACTGAGTAGTGGCTATATTTGTCTCCTCACACATGTTGCCCAACTTGAGCTGTCAAAATTAACTCTAATTTAATTAGATAGTAGGTTGACAAAAGGTCAGAATGTTTGGAAGGATAATTAAATAGTACATTACGCGTTGAGTGCGGAAAGTAACATTTTGCATGCGAGTGTGGAGTTTGCACCAGAGCGACAGCGAGGGTAGTAAAACCACACAAGAGACAATGCAAAATGCCGTTTTCGCACGAGTTACGTACCGTACTTTATCTACGATTGTTAGATTTAAATAATAAATATAGAAAAAAATAAACTTGCTGTATGTAAGTTCGTATCTCTCTCTTGATAAAGATGGCATTAATTCTTGAGTTGTATTTATTGCCGAATTAATCATTTTTGGAGGAGTATTATTCTCCACATTTTCGTCAAAGTCACTTGATGCAGTCAACAGTTACTTTAATAAAAGAACAGCAAATTTGTTTTGTTAAATGTAAACAAACTCGCTGACCGTGCGTAAAGCTGAAGAATTCCTCTTCTTTACCGCCCTAGGGTGATAAAGAAGAGTAATTCTTCAGAACTATGAGACACGCAAGCGCAATGAATACAAGTACGTAAAGAATCATTTTCTACGCATCTAAACAAAGATACAATGTTTATATTTTGTATCAATCGTAGATAAAGTAACATACTCTGCTATCCTTTAACAACTTGTAAATAGATAGATTAATCATCTAGCCTGATTAAACATTACTGAAAATAAAAATAAAAATAATAACTGACCCAGGCTGTTTTATGTTGAGATTATGAAGAGCACTACATTTTGTCAATGTAACCAGTTTCACATCGATTTCATTTTCTAGTCTTCTCGCTTCTTTTTTCAGACCTGCAACAGTATTTATAAAAGAGCTATAACAAATGAAAAATAGGGGAATTGAGTAACTGGAAACTAAAAGTAAATAAAAAAGTTGTAATTTTATCTGTATTTCCAAGCAAGGCAAGTAATTGTCTATATTCAACAAATTGCTGTTATCCGGTTCTGTTTTGTTTAGTATTCTTAAAATAGATATTGCTAATTAAATCTATGTTTAAGGCGATTCTCTATTTAATTTATACTACTGACTACTGAACTAACTACTGTACTTTCAATTGAAATATGTTTTTACATTATTATTTGAAATAATTATTTGCTGTATAACAAAACTTACATAATAACGGAGAACCTTAAGCCCTTATTAGTCTCTTACTATGAGGTTCTACTACAAATTGATTCTTGCCCTATAAAACCAAGATTCACTAGAAATTTAATCAAGCTTATAAAATACAGTTTAATGATATGATACCTGAAGAACCCAATACTTCTACCATACATATAGAGGGGTCCGGATTAGAATGGATCAAGTCCATCAGAATTGATTTATGGATTTTTATTTTTGGTATACTCTGAGACGAAATCAGCTGAAAGTGTCACTGAGACTACTGCCTTCTAGTGTAGCGTTTCCTAAAATTTTTGATGCCATGACCCTATACATTTTTCTTCAACATTTTCGTGACCCTACCGTGAATATAGTGTTTAGCAAATTGCATACCCAAAAGATTGCAGGGATATCCATGGCCCCAAGAGCCTAAATTATATTGAAATCATTACTGGTTAAGTGGGGAGGGACTGCAGGCTCACTAATCATCTTAATGAAAATTTGATTTTGACATTTTGATGGATTTACACATTTTGAGGTCCTCTGAGTCCAAGAAAGTGGTTTTTAAAAAATGTCTGTCTGTCGTCAGTGCAGACGCCTGGAGCCTAAACTACTGGGCCGATTTTGACGAAATTTGGCATACAAGTTCAGAAAAATCATACCCCGAGGCAAAATCGAGAAATAAATTTTAACTCAAAATTCCGGGGCGCTACCCCCCCTAAAACTCTGAAAAAAAAAAACTTGAAAAAAAGTATTTCTCGAAAACGGTTCCGACCATTTGGATTAAAAAATTCTAAAATGTAGTAAATTCTTATACGAATTTAACGATATAATCTTTTTTCCCGGGAAAAATATAGTTCCTCAGAAAATAGCTTAAAAGGCGGACGGAGAGAGCCCGGGTTCGATTCCCTGCCAAGGAGAAGTTATTTTTATAAATTTTAATGAAATGTTCAATAATAATTAAATGTACATACAAAAACTAATAAATGGAAAACACTGGGCTAAGTAATTATGAACTCAAATATGAGAAGTTAGGACCGATTATTTTTTATTGTGTCTGCTTTGAATTATATCAGTTTTGTATTATATAAATTAAACGCCTAATAATTCCTAAACTCATGTCGGCGGGATGATGAGCCTTAGTCAGATGTTTAAAGAATAGAAATTTTATTAATCCTCGTTGCAATAACCCTTATGTTACCACTTTAATTTTATGAACCTTTCAAGTTTTCATTTTTATCTTTTCGTATTAACATTCCTTTATTCTTATGAATGTATCGATATAATTTTATTATTATTACTTTATTAAATTAAATTTGCATATTTTAATTCCATTTAACGTACTTTTATAAATTATATTTCTTTGAAAGTATAATTTAATTGACGTCGATATAATTTCAAAGATTTTTCATGACCCTAAAATATTTTATCTCGACCATAGGGTTGGGAAACGCTGCTCTAGTGGACTATAAGGTACTACAGTTTGTGCTAAATGAGTCTTAGTGAATTAACAGCGTAAGGAAAGTAACAAAAAAATAAAATAAAGTAGGGAGCCAATAAATCCTGAGGTCTCATTGGCTCCCAACTCCATTTTTTTTTTAATTTCCTTGCGCTGTCAACTCACTAAGACCCATTTGGCACAGACTGTAGTACCTTATAGTCCACTAGATGGCAGTAGTTCTCAGTGACACTTTCAGACTGTACTCTGTACTGACTAATTTCACTACTGACTGAAAAACACTTAAAGTAGGTTCAAGATGAGTTTTAATTCTGACATCAAGGAAAATTTTTAAAAAAGTGGGAGGGAAGCCAATGAAAGCTTTAGATTTTGTCGTCTAGAAGGTCAAATAACAAAATTTTAACTTGACCCTACTGTAGCTACCAAACATGTAGCTCAATACAGACAAAAAATGGATTAGATCCACCTTAATCCTGATCCTGACCCCCTCCATATATTTTAACCACGGTTTTTTTCTTGACGGACAATCAATATTATATTTAAATACTCTTGAACAAATCTTTTACTGATATTGATTCTTTTATTATAGTTTAATTTCTTATAGAGCTCTGATTTGGTTTAAATCAGTCTATCCACTTGGTTCTGTGTGGGTTCCTACAGTCAATATGTTTTGGAACAGTTAGCCCCAGATTTGCAGATGATTCTTTCTATTTAATCCGAGGAAATGTTTCCATGGAAACAACATAAAAAATGAATAATATCGTTGAGGAGGCCAATAAATGGTTCGCTTCGAATAAACTGACGTTAAATAAATCAAAAAACCAAATACTCACTCATTCTCTTAAACATAAAAGCTTGGCAACTAATATATCAGACATTAAAATATTAGGAGTGTCAATTGACAAGACTCTAAACTGGAAGGCTCATGTCTATAGTTTAAGTGGCAAACTTTCTTCGATCCTGTACTTACTTAGCAAGCTTAGAAAAACTCTAGATGAAAAAACTGTTAAACTGGCTTATTATGCGCATTTTCATTCCAGAATGGTATATTGCATTAGAGAATGGGGAAGTGCCCCATGTTCTGAGAAAATTTTTCTGATACAAAAAAAAGCTATTCGTGCTATAATGAGATCTAAACCTGATGCTCATTGCAAGGAGCTTTTCATCAACTCTGGAATACTAACATTCTATTCTACTTATATTTTATCTATTTTAAACTTTGTAAAGGAAAACTATAATACTCTCTATAGTAAGGACCATGATTATAGCACTAGAGCTGAAGCAATTGCTTTGCCTCCACATAGACTTAATAAAACTTGTCGATCCCCATTGATACTGGGTATCAAGTGCTTTAATAAATTAGACAAAGAAACTAAAACCCTTCCAATTAAAAAATTTAAAAAACATTTGAAACAATTATTTTTAGTTAAAGCTTAATATTCTGTTACCGAATTTTTAGAGGATAGTTTTTGAATGTATCTCTTTACTTTATGCCTATAGTGAACTTTGTATTATCTTTTTATTGTTATTATTATTGTTACTTTTAATGTATTATTGTTACTTTTAATGTATTATTGTTACTTTTAATATATTATTGTTACTTTTAATGTATTATTGTTCCTTTTAATGTATTATTGTTACTTTTAATGTATATATGATTGACTAAGTGAAGCTTAATGTTAATATGCAACCACTGTTAATTAATAAATAAATAAATAATAAATAATATATAATAATCGGGGTAATACTGAAGAATATGAGACAGTTTATAGAAAAGATGGTGGGGCCTCACTCCATCGTATTTTTTTGACAAAGGGATATAAGTTCTCCTTTGAACAAATCAAACTTACATATATAATTTCTCAAATGTTTAAATCAAACAAATGTACTGTTTGACAAGGGAATATAATCTCTTAAGTGTACAAATGAAGCAAAGTTGTGGTGCCAAGCGATTCTCAACCGTATTATCTCCTTCAGTTTAGCCAAAAATATTTGGTAAAACTGCAGTAATCCAGCCATCTAGGAGAATGGTTAGAAAATAGAAGGGCTAAACTCGGCAATAGTGTACCCCTTCTGTGTAATCGAAGTTGTACAGTTGGCTTTGATATATCAATTCATCCCTTCCATTCGTATATAATAATATATGTATAAAATAATTATATATGTATGGTTTGTTCATAGGAGAGTTGATATCCCTTTGTCAAAAAATACATTGGAGTGAGAAGGGAAGCGCTATTGCCGATATTTACCAATAGAAGGGGGGGGGGGGACTCACTCGAATGTATTGTTTTGACAAAGAGGTATCATCTCTCAAATATATAAATCATATAGATATAATCTCTCAAATGTACTGTTTTAACAAAGGGACATAATCTCTCAAATGTACTGTTTTAACAAAGGGACATAATCTCTTAAGTGTATAAATATGCTAATAAGTGTATAAATAAGCTAATTGTGCAGCCAAGCAATTTTCGAATGTATGGCTAACTGCAGAATAACTTGAATTTTAAATTATTTGTATATTATAATACTTATGAGCGCAAAAATGTATTTAAAAAAAAATTAACACAAAAACTTTTAATTGTTTCCTTAATTAAAACAAACATAAATATGCAAGAAAAATATATATATTTTTCATGGTTTCTTCATCATGTTGTTTGGATAAACAAATACTTCGTATGTGTCATACATCGTACGTGTAACGATTATTAGATAATGACACTGCGAACACTAACAAAACAAAGTGGATAGACTGAATTAAAGTAAATCAGAGCTCTATAAGAAAAGAAACCATAATAACAGTGACAATATCAGTAATAGATTTGTTAAAGAGTATTTAAATATAATATTGATTGTCCATCGAGAAAAAACCGTAATTCTGAAAAGAAATAAGTCGCATAATATGACAACAGTATTCGTAAACACATAAAAAAAATGAGAAAATTAAACTGATTACCGTCAATTTGAGACATTCTTCTTAGTAGACAAGTCGTATACGACTTGACGTATTAATTCTTGAAATACTGATAAATACAACAATTAATTACAATTCACAACAAAACATTCAAATTTGGTGACGATTTGTTATCGTTATCATTGTAGTGCAATATTTATTTTGTCTTTTTGAAGTTTTAAGTTTATTTGCCGGTGTTCGTAAAAGACGTGAAAAAGGTTTATTTGGAGGTGATTAGTTTTTGAAGGAGCTTCAAGCTTGAAAGTTCTACAAAAATCCCGCCCGTTTTGAAAAAGATATATAATCTGTTATCTATTGTTTTGGTTTTGTTTAGTATTACGAGTATTACTTTAACTTTTAAATAGATAAATACGTCCAATGTTTTTTTTATTACAGTTCATTTATTTAAAGTGCAGATATGTCGAATTCTCAAAAAACGTATGTATTTTTATTTCATATTATTATTTAAGTGAATTTGTCGTTTTTGTTTTATGAGTAAATTATCCATCTGTTGTGATAATTTTAAAACAACCGACGAATTATTTTTGTAATGAAATGCTAAGAATGAAAATTATTTGATAATATGCTGTTCCTAGATGACAATATTGTTTGGGATTTATTTAACAGTTTATTTTTACCTTGTTGAAAATGAATTAGATCAAATTTAAATGTATAATTGTGCTTTAACTTGAGAAACAGGTGTTAAAACTAGGTAAAAATAAACAGGTTAAGTGTGTGCTGGTCAGCACTCCGCGAGGGTCTGTAGTCAACACAGTTATTGTTTAAGTAGTACCTCTTGATGGTGCTTTTTACAATGAGTATAAAAAGCCTACTTTGAACTATCCTATGGGTTTGATATTCCCATAGGATAGTTCAAAACACATAAACAAACTTCTGATAAAATGTTTGTTGCCAGTGAACTGGACTATAATAGTACATTACGCGTAAGTAGCATTTTGCATGCGAGTGTGGAGTTTGCACCCGAGCGACAGCGAGGGTAGTGGTTTTACTACTAGTGGTTTTATTACCCTTGCTGTCGCTCGGGTGCAAACTCCACACAAGCAATGCAAAATGCCGTTTTCGCACGAGTTGCGTACCGTACTTTATCTACGATTGTTAGATTTAAATAATAAATACAGAAAAAAATAAACTTGCTGTATGTAAGTTCGTATCTCTTCTCTTGATAAAGATGGCATTAATCTTGAGTTGTATTTTTTGCCGAATTAATTATTTCTGGAGGAGTATTATTCTCTACATTTTCGTCAAAGCCATTTGATTCATTCATTGTTTTTCACTAAAAACTCGATATAAACTGTTACTTTAATAAAAGAATAGCAAATTAGTTTTTGTTAAATGTAAACAAACTTGCTAATCGTGTGTAAAGCTGAAGAATTCCTCTTCTTTACCGCACTAGCGTGGTAAAGAAGAGGAATTGTTCAGAACTATGAGACGCGCATGCTCAATGAATACAAGTACGTAAATAATCACTTTCTACGCATCTAAACAGAGATATAATGTTTATATTTCGTATCAATCGTAGATAAACATATAAATACAGCGAAAAGAGCATAATTGTAAAAAAACGTATTTTGTCAATAAATTTTTTTTTTTTTTTTCGAAATTTCCAAAAAGCAGTATCTTTACTTTTGTTTGAAGAATGTTCAGGATTTTTTAAGATTTTTTGCACTTTACATAAGCGAGATAGAAGGGGGGGGGGGGACACGTTTCAAACTCGCCTACGCTTGCCCTATCAAAGCTTATAACCATAAAATTATATATTTTTGTAATCAGCTTGACGTACCCTTTCATATGATTCCCCACTGTCTTCAATAAAATTATAAGTTTTTTTACCCTTCTATTTTTTTTAAGTCGCTATATTTTTAAAATGTGTGGGTAGGTACTATACACATATATTCCAAATTTCAAAGTGATCGGACGAAAGGTGTAGCCGTGAGAGCAGGCGACAGGCGGACAGACACACGCAGGAAAATATTATAAGGGTCCTTGGTTTTGCCTACGGATCTTAAAAATCGACGATTCTATTTCAGGCGGTCCAATTGGTTTCTTCTCTTTCACTATTTTGTATTTTGTAGGAAATATTACGATTATCATGTCTGTTAATTATTCTGAGAGCAATTCTGGCTCTTAAAAATTAAAGTAATGTTTCAGTGTTTGTTACTAGAAACGCAAATTTAACTACTTGCTACTCTATAATTACTTCTTTTTTTATGGTTCAAGGTAAAAACAAATCTATTTAGATATAACAATCAACTGTCATTCCACTTTCCACCACAGTATATATATAGGTAACTGAGAAAACAAAAATATTCATTTTTGTGAAATTATAATTTAATTAAGTACAATACTTAGCAGAAAAATATTTTCAATGTTACAAAAAGTAAAAATATAGTGCAACAATAACAATTATTACATGTAACCACTTCCACTTATTGATATTTACAATATTGACAGGTTAACTTGTACAATTGTTTTTACACAATGAGTACTTAAAAAATATAATGTGTAGTATAACATTTTTTAGGGCTACCGATAAAATAATTGAAAATATGCTCAATAGAGAAGTATGGTAAAAATGGTCTGACAGCATTATTTTTTTGTTGATCGTGTGAATGCCATTACCTGCCATACACATTGATACACTCATGCATGGACTGTGTTTTTTCTATGTGTGATAGCGATTTATCATGTAAGAGGTCTAGTTCAATAACCAAACAACATCTGCACATAAAATGATTGTAATAAACAATTGACCGGTTTCGGCTGCTCTAAAACAGCTGTCTTCAGATAATCTACAAACAAAGTACAGTAGAGTTTCGCTTATCTGGACCCCGCTAGTCCGGACATCCGTTTAATCTGGACGGGCCAAAAACTATGTACAAATTGGAACCAGGGCCTGTTCAGATTTATGAATAATTAAGATAATTGGAGTTTCTACTTTTGTCTATTAAAAATGTATAAAATTGTTCCTAGTATAGTTTACAGGTGTATATTCCAACGTTCGAATATCCAACGTTCGAACACGAGGAATACCCGGTATTTTTGTTAAAAATAAACAGATTTAGAATAATTAGGAATAAGTAAGAACATCGATAAATCTGTTTCGGTTCCATAGAAATGTAAGGGGCGGAAGATATAAAGGTAGTGTATTCCAATAAATACAATTTTATGTGACTGAGATGGGGAGAGGTTTTGAAACATATAGCGGCGGCTCAACGCAGTTCCAAGAAATTTCGCCAATGTCTAATGTCTCAACTTTTTGTGAAATGAATATCGTTCCTCGAATTTCATATCGGAACACAGGAAGTTCTTCTCAGGAAGTCCCTTCTATACCTGCCACCTGCGTAATAGATTGTCGTTTTATTTTAATTAATTTAATATTTGGACTGGTGACAGAACAGCTCTTAACTTAAATAGTGGACCTACGTTGTACAAGCATGTTTTGGAGACTAATAAAAGTAATTTTTACGATAAAAACATCGATTTTAATAGTTTTACCCTACTAAAACTTGTTTTACAGACATTTTAAAAATAGTTCTGTTTAATCCGGACTTTCGGTAATCCGGACTGGGTCCGGTCCCGTCAAACCCGGATTAGCGAGACTCTACTGTAAGTCTGTTACTTTGTTTGAAGATTATCTGAAGAAGGCTGCTTTAGAACAGCCAAAACTGGTCAATTGTTTATTACAATAATATTGTGTGAAGACTTTGTGGTACTCTTATAGAAAAGGGCTCCCCTTTTTGTTTTTATACAGAAGAGTTTATATCCCTTAGTCTAACTACCTATTAAGACAAAGAGATATTCAGTCCAATATGCTTTGGGACACATGTTTGCATAAAAAAAAGTATGTATTCGGTTCTCAGAAGGTATATTAGATTAAAAAAAAAGTGGGGGGCCCTTTTCTATAAAAGTGCCGACTTTGTTTGGTTATTGAACTACACCACACTCATGGAGCCTAAACTACTGAATTGATTTTAGTGAAATTTAAATTTGGTACACCCAAACATTTACTAGAGTAATATATCAAGTGGGACTACTCCCCAAATCTCTGGAAACAACTTTTTATATAATAAATACTTTTATTTAAATTCCTATGAAACCAACTTTAAATACAGTTGTTGCGATTATTTTGCCAGTGTTAAGAAATTTACTTATTACATAAAGTAGTCTCTATAAGTATCTATGGGTCCTGTCATAAATGTAGAACATGACACCTCTTTGGGAATATAACGCAATATTTTGTTGGTCCTATATATATATATATATATTATATATATATATATATATAGATGATACATAAGGCCTGCCGAGCTAGATTGTGTTTTATTGTGTTGTTATGTGTTTCAGATATGTCAGATCTGAAAATGACGTTGAGACTGTATTACACCATGCCAATGTCAGTCCTAGCTCACTTCAGAAACCGGTCCAAGTAATTTATTTTAATGACAGTTTGACTTCTACTCTTTTATTGGAGCTGGACCAATCATTATCTCAAGCTATTTCCTGTGGAGAACCGTACGTATTTTAATTCACTTCTTTTATAATTATTGTTAATATTATTTTTATCAAGATCTGTCATAATTTTTCAGGTTGAGATTTCTCGGTCAAACGAAAGATAAGCTAATTTTATGTACCAAGGATAAAACCTATGATGTGAAATCTGCCCAAACTTCAAACTCAATGTTGTTAATTAGAAATTTACAAATGCCTGATGAGTTCGATAAAAATGGACCACCATTAATTAGGCGAGATGTTAGTATAATGATTTAATTATATTGATGTTTAATTAATGTATTTGAACCCTTGATTGTTAGTTTACACTAACCTTACTGAATTAACATTTATTTGAATTAATTGAAATGTAATTTTGATACAGTAGAACCCCCCATATCCGACCTCGGGATATCCGACCTGACACCCCTAGGTTAAAAAAAAAGTTTTATCTGACACAACTGAACTTTGTCCTTCCGAATATTGAGTATAAAACAATAAAAGCAGCTAATCGGGTCTTACTGATACTGATCGCTAGACTTCGTTTCTTATTATCGTGCATGTCATTCTATATTTACAATCCAGTGTTACGCTATATTTTTAGTGAATATGGTGGCTCAACTGAAACAAAAAACGGGTTTTATGTGCATTACTGTAGAAGTTAGATGTTCCACTTGACAAAGGTGAGTCCGTTCTAAAACTAGCTTTAGAGTTAGCAGTTGGTGTTACAACAATTAAAGATTGGGAAAAGGCTCTGAAAGACTTTGAAGCGTATTCCTTATCAGGATTGCTATGAATATTCTTATATTCATATTCAGAATAGAGTACGTCAATTGATTTTTAATAATTGAGATGATTAGTGTGACGTCACAAAAGCTTTCGAAAACTTAACTCAGTGTTTGTTATGTTCCTTTTTCTTATCACCTCTTATCAAACCCATGTAAAATGAATGGGAGAATTTTCTCAACTTTTTAAATAATTAATTATTAAATTATTATTGATTCATAAGAGTTTTCACCCTTTGAACATTGTTGTACCAAGTCTTTTTCAACGAGTGTAACAAAGAAAACATTAGAAACTTTCGTTTCAGTTATTTAAAATGAGTATTTGTGTGAAGGGTCATATCATCGAAAAAGCTATTTGAGTTATTAATCTTTATACTTGATTTTTTGTATTTCCTGTTGCCATAAAAATTCACAGGGTGTGTTCATGTTCATATTGTGTGTCCGAAAATAAATTTTCCTCAAGTTTTGAAACTCAATGAAGTATACTCAGGGTACAGGACTTGTAGAAAGATAGTGATACTTAATCTTGCAGGTAATAAAAGATTATTTGCTAATAATATTTTGTTCCTGGTTACTTACAATGTGCATTATATTTAACCTGTGTGTTGGACATAATTATATACTATACAATAGATCACTGACCAGCCTAGGAAAAAGACGTTGATGACGAGACAAAGAGCAGACTGTTATTACTATTATTTGTGTATTTTTTGTTATCTATATTAACGAGTATAATAATATAAGATATGAGTGCCTCGCATGTATACTTGTTTAAAATTTTGATTAAAAAACTAATTTAATACATTAATTTAATATTACTTAAGTACTCTGACTTACTTTTACGAAGAATAGCTTTGTCCTCCGAAAAAAATGAAGTATAGATGAAATTTTCATAACGCTCGAGAAGGTGGAAGACATAATATACAAACTAAAATAGAAAAACGATTTAAAAAATAAACAATAAATAAGAACGGACCCGGACGGTATCACCACAATAAAACACACTCACAATAATACTTTTTTAAACCACTAGAACGGCAATTTTTAATGTTTTCTTATCTTACATTGTTAAAATAGACTTAGTATAATAACGTTCAAAGGTTGAAAAGTCTTATAAATTAATAATTAATTATTTAAAAAGTTGAGAAAATTCTCCCATTCATTTTACATGGGATTGATAACAGGCGATAAAGAAAAGGAACATAACAAACCGAATCGAATAAATTATCGAAAGCTTACGCCATCTTGTGACGTCATTACTAATCATCTCTATAAAGATTTAATTTTTACTCTGAAATATTCGCTTTTCTTTGTTCCTCGGATTATCCGACCTTTTTTGTGTTCCGACCATGTTCCGGTCCCGTAGGTGAAGGATATGGGGGGTTCTACTGTATTACAAATAACACAATCTATAACAACCCAGTATTGACCCTGTTAATACTGTTTTTTTTTTTTTGTTAAACTGTACTGCTACCCAAAGGTAAAAGGCAGTACAGATGAGTCTCTCTAATCCAACACATATATAAATTATTGAAACAGTATCAGGATACAATAAAACTAGTGTTTATTACACGAGATATGAGTGTAGATGAACAACGACTGATAGTTTGTTTTTGTTTACCCTAGTGCCCCTTTGTTTCCTAGTTTCCCTCTCTTTTATCTTACACGTGGAAAGAGGGGTGGGGGGCCTCAGCGACAGTGCCGGATTACTGGGCGTGCCGGACTGGTGGAGGAGACTCAACTGTACTTCCAATTTTGACTTTTTAGTTATCTTATTCCCTAGGTTTGTTTCCCTTGTTTGTTCCTCAAATACCTGTACTGTTATAATAGACTAAAATTGCATTATTAGTGTTGGTTTTTTTTTTCTGATATTTATGAATTTGGAACATGAGATTATTCTATTAAAAAAACCTAAGGAATAAGATAACTTGAATGAAGTATAATCAGATGATACTGTTTTTTGCCTTTATAATGTAAATTATATTTTTATTTGGACTTAACACATCTTTATTAATGACAGTGTTAACATCTTAAAATGGTTGAAGTTAGTGAACTTACCTGTTATCCATTGTTGAACAAATTTATATGAATTTTGCATTGTTTATCACCCTTTACATTATGTTATGTATTACTTTTAAGCAAATCAGTATTAAATTTCTTTTGATTAATGTTATTGTAGATTTGTGGTGTACACCACTCCTATTTAGAAGTTAGAAGGGTGAAACCTGACACTGGTAAAATCCAAGTTTTACTTGATAGAAATGCTTACCAAGGTCCTGAATTAGAACCTGAAGCTTACCAACTTGATGCCGGATATTATACTACAGATGATTTACTTGAAGAAATACAGATAAGCCCAGAGGAACTTCTAGAAACTTTAAATGATCTAGACGCACTTCAAGTAAAAGGTTTGTTTTTTAAGTTATTTTAATTTTACACTTTAATGTTTGCCTATTATAAAAAAAGTTTTTCTTTTTTTTTAGGTTTTTGGAGAAGATTGTCCTTTGAGTACAATTTCAGAGCGTTATCTTATTTAATTAATTACATAGATGAGAATTCTTGGGGCCTAAGCTCAATTCCCATGGGAGAGACTATTAATGTTCTTAAAGAATTGCTGCCAGATTATGTGGCACAGCATATATTCTCTATTTATTGTATTCCTACTGGTGCTATTGAAGATGGTAACTTTTCTTTTAAACTAAGTTTTACTAATAATAACATTCTGAAACCCTTTATTATAGTTACAGAGACGTTAGTCCAGTCTGCAAGTAGTGAAAAAGAGAGTTTACCTCGATGCCTGTTTAGTCAAGACCACTTTTGATGACTTTTTTTACTTTTACATTAAGTTTAAACAAATAGATGCAAACTTTAATTACTTGAAAACTATGTTAGTTCCTAAGAAAAAACACTAGACATTTCTTGTATTGTGCATCTTGTCTAATGATTTGAAAAGACCTTGTTTAAGCTTTTATTTAACATTGTAGCTAAAAAATTACCGAATTATGATTGGTTGTTTTGACTGAGATTTTGTGGTACCACTTCATAATTATGACTAGAGAGGCTAATAAAAAGTAACAAAACAATATTGCTACCAAAATGTTGTATTAATTACAAGCAAATGTGTTTCGACATCTTATATCATCTTCAGTGTAAGTGTTAGCATAGTAAGAGAAAGACTACTAGCTTCCTGTTAAATTTACAAGCTTCTATGACTTAAAATAATAGTACAATGTGGGGGTAGAATAGGGCTATAGAAGGATTAAGGAACCAAAGGTAAGGGATGTGGAGGCTTAGGTCAGGCATACCATTATTTTTCAACTGCTTAAAGCTAAACAATAATTTCCTCTTTAACTTGTAGTTTTGAACCCATGTATTTTCATTAACAATTTTCTCTACGAAAATATTTGGCCTTGTATAGGGTTTTGTTTGGAAAAGGTATTTTATATATTAAATATAAAATATAACTTTTCTTTTTTTTTATAAAATATGCTATATTTCCTGATTTAACTATAACTAAATTATATGTACCTTAAAACTAATATACGTTATTTAACAAAATTTTTTTTTTTTAGCCCTATTCTACCCCCACTTTTTAATGTTATTTAAGTCATAAAAGCTTGTAATGTAAATAGGTAGCTAGTAGTCTTTCACTTACTATGCTAACACTTACACTGAAGATGATATAAAATGTCGAAGCGCATTTGTTTATAATTAATATAAAATTGTGGTGACAATATTGTTGTGTTACTTTTTATTAACTTCTCTAGTCGTAATTATGACGGAATTATAGCAATTTTAATCTGTGTACGATAAAATGGCTCTAATTCGGTAACTTTTTAAGCTGCAATGTTAAATAAAAGCTTAAATGAAAGGTAATTTCAAATGCTACAAGAATAAATGTATCTACAATAAAGTTTGCATTTATAAATTTTTTAAACAATTAAAAAATCATTAGCACACTTTTTAACTATAATCTAGGAGTCAAAAGAAAAAAAAAGATTTCATAAAAATCAGGCTTGGCTTGGATTACGAGTTGAAATAATATGCTAACACACTGGAGTGCATGTGCAGTTTTTGACTGTCTATATTACGATTAAACGTTACCTTATTTGAATCTTATTTTTCAGATGAACAAATTTTTGAATTAAATAGAGTAAAAGTGTGTAGAGTTCTAGCTGCTGCTTTGTTGAGCCATGCCGATAAATTTAACTTAAATGATTTTATGGTTGCTTGGCGTCAAGGTGTTCCAGAAGGTGAGTTAAAATTTGTTTAATGAATTTTGTTTATATATTCTTAAAAATTTTTCCTTGTTTTTACCCTAAAGAATGGGATAGTTAATAATAATAGCGTAAAATTTTGTAAATATGAGGAATAAAAGAATGAGAATCATAACTTAGTAAATGGTAACTGGCTAAAAGAAAGGAGAAGGAAGGAATGCTTCTGAATAGGATTTAAGTATTCAAGTGAAAGGAGATATATTCCCCTCCTCTCTTTTATGTATAATTTTTTCTTCATTTGATTAATTCTCTCTCAAAATTCTCTCATTTTTAAGTTATTATTGCATTAGACGTTCAGTATAAGACACGTGCTAAGTAAGAAAACATAATTAAAGACTTTATAACTATCCATTAATAATATTCATTGAAATGGCGGAAAAAAATGATTATTAGAGTGCTGGAACAACGGTAAAAATTACGGGTTTTGAGATAGAACTACGGTAAAAATTACCGGTTAAGTAATAGAAAATCGGTAAATCTTACGGACAGCAAAATATCCAACCAAATGTGGAATACTGGTAGATTTTACCGACAGGCCTCGACGATACCGTTGATTATGCCCAGAAAAAATCAGATAGTGGAGCGGCAACCGCCTCTCCTTTATGGTAAGATGTCCACTCAAAGTTCTTCGGGCCACAACCATATACGTTTACTTAAAGTGCTTCCGGCGAATATTTAGTAAACTATAGCGGTGAAAAATACCGATGTTCTGGGCAGAGGGTTAACATGACCATTTATATAATTGCAAAATTAAAAGTATGTATTATGATAATACAGTCCTCCTTATAACAAACTTCTTGTGTATCTTTATAACATATAGTTCTTGTATAACAAACTTAGTTGTGGAATCAGCCATAGAAGGTTTAAAGAATGGAGAACATACACTCCTAACATGCTGTGATTTGACTAAAGCTTTTGACAGGGTATGTATTCCAACTCTCCTTGAGAAATGCCTTTTACTAAATATTAAGGGAAATGCTCATAAGCTTTTGAAGGAATTTTTAACTGGAAGATTACAATATGTAGAGTATGCAAATGAATGTTCAAAAAGTGAACTGGTAAATAGAGGAGTGCCACAAGGCTCCATTTTAGGTCCCATACTCTACCTGATCAGTACCAATGACATGACAATCTTCATGAATCTCACCAAGGCAGATGATATAGTGGAAGACTTACCGACTTTTGCCGATAATTCCAATCTAACTCATCGCCATTTAAATGAATATCTCCTCCGCCAAACTGCACAGGCGAGATAAGAAAAAATGGAAGAATGGTTTTGTAGTAACGACTTCCTACTAAATAAAGATAAAACCCAAAACCTACTTATAAGTCTCAAAGTAAATGAGAGGCAAAAAATGGAGTGAAATTTCTAGGAATCACAGTAGACGGCAAACTAAGTTGGAGAGACCATATAGTATCACTAACTAAAAACATTGCACGTTATTTATTTGTATTTAGAAAGATAAAACACTCATTACCTGAAGCAACTCTAGTGCTTGTCTACAAGTCACTAGTCCAAAGTAGACTCAATTATGCCATATTAGTCTGGGGACATGCTAATCTTGAGCCACTACTCATTTATCAAAAGAAGATTATAAGGAGTATAACTGGAGCTAAATTAGGCACACATTGTAAATCTTGCTTTGAGCAGCTTGGAATCATGACTGTCATAAATCTCTTCATATACAACTCGCTGTTACACATCAAGATAAACCATAATAAATTTAGAACAAATAATTATAATCACACATACAACACTAAAAATAAAAATGCACTATGCATACCTGGCCACAGACTCAAAAAGTCGGGCACTCAATCTTGGGTATAAAATTGTTCAATAATTTAAAAATAGAGACACAACAGTTACCCTATGAACTTTTTAAAAAATGTATAAAACAAAAACTAACCGAAAAGGCTTTTTATAATGTAAATGAATTTTTTAAGACTGTTTTTTAATATTTTTTTTATTTTATTTTTATGATACTTTTAATGCAAATTGTTACGAGACTTATTAATACTAATTATTTTAATGTTATATATATTGACACGTTCCTTGTTATTTTCTATTACTTTTGGAATAAAATATTTATTTATTTATTTATTTATTCTATACAACGAAAATCTCTCTATAACAAATAGTGTCCCACGAATTCTTTGTATAAAAGGGTTTCTATAGAAGCAAAATCATTTCTCTACAAGGAACAAAATTCATAAAAATAAAGATAAAGCTCTGACTGACAAACTTTCTGTGAATTAATATTAGCCCTGTTTTTTCATTCCTTTAATTTCTTAGAACTATTTTTAGGAGTTTCTTGCACTAGCCTTTTAATAATTTTGTTTATTCTACCTGCATTAATTTAAGTGAAATTGGAATTATCTTTGTACAGTATAAAAAATCTCTTACTCTAAGTTCAGAATTAGTTTTATATGTTTTTAAAGCTCTTGACTTTATACAGAGTAATTAACTCACTGTACAAATGTCTAAAAGAAAATCACTTTCAGAAAAAAATAATTTATTCAAAGGCGTAGATAAAGGAATGAAGAACAAAGAAGTATCCCATAAATATGAAATTGCTATGAGTTCAGTGTCTACAAATTTGAAAAACTAGGATGAAATGTTTAAACTATACGAAACAAGTGAAGATTTTAAAAAAAGATCTTGAGATTAAGCAGTTCGGTAATGGGTGAAAATGGTACATGATACAAATCTTCCTCTTTCAGGACCACTAATTTATTCTCTAAAAAATAAAAAACTATTTAACAAAATTTCTGTATAGTGATTTTTTTTCTGGAACCATTAATTTTTATTATATGGAGGTCTGACTGTATTGACTTATTTATTCTTTTTTATCTTTTCAGAAATTGATGTTAGGTTGAATATGATAAAAGATATGATTATAATTGAAGGAAATACAGAGTCTACTGCATCTATCTCCTATTTTCCTGAGCATAATTTATCCGGAAATATCCATGAAAGATTTAAACAACTATTTAAAGCAAAACCTATTTGGAATTTTGAAGAAATCGAACCTTTCTTGAGGTGAATTATATGTAAATTAGTATACTTCATTTACAAATAAATGTGAATTGCTGACAAAGTTAAATTAGATGTTTAACCCTTTCGGCACTGTAGACGTCTATGGACGTAATTAGTAAGTGCATTAATTAGACTGTAAACGTCTATGGACGTAATCAAAAAGTGCCTTCCACAGCCTACATGCGTCTATAGACGTTTTGAGGTTTTCATATGTATGTTTTCAAATTGATGCCTTCCTTGACGTTGCACGTGACTCCTAACGCCATCTATCGGAACTAGAATGATGTACAATGGTAAATAATAGGCTCACTAGGTGTCGCTGCGGTTAATATTTCTCTGTGATAGAATAAAATAAAAGGGGTTGCAACTCTAGCAGGGGTGCAACTCTAGGGTGACTCATATTACTTGAGCCGGCACTGCGTAATATTTTTTAAGGCCAAATGAGGTCAGCGAAGGTCAAAATCTATTGTACCGTCTTACGTTCAACCTTGGAGGGGTTCCCCTTTTTATAAAGCCTTTTTTTTTTCTTTTTCTCCGAAATAATATTTATGTCTTTTAAAAACTTAGCTTAGTTTTTATACTATATTTCTTAATTTGTTTTTAGTTTTTAGAAGAAGGTTTCATGTAGAAAATTATTTTTCCTCTCACATGTACTCTTCCTTTTTATTTTCCTTTCAGACTTCAGTCTGTATCTGTCACTTACCCTGTACACACCCTACAAACTTTTTACAATTTTGTTTAATAGTGTTTTATTATTATTATTTTTTTTTCGTCATGTCTAAGAAAAATTATCAATGTATTGCATAATATGAAATATGTCAAAAATAATTTATAAATAAAAAGTTATTTATATTATATATAAATAATATAAAAGAATACCAGTTATTCATAAAATGTACATTACTTTTAATTTTTATATGTATATAGAGAATTACAAATTATTAAATTAACATCTAAAATTAATTAAAAATAAAAAAATAATTATAGATGAATGTAAAAAAGTAATAAAACAAGAATTATCCAAATATGATAAAAAATGTAGGAGATATAAAATAAATAGTGTGAAAGCGTTGAAGAATGGATAGTTTTGTGTGAGGGTTGAAACGACTCAGGCTGGGAAAGGCCGGTCTGAAAATACGGCCCCGTCTGTGGAAGTCCACTTTTGATTTCTACCTCCGTACCGAAAGGGTTAAAAACTAACACAAATTCACTGTTGAATTTGGTATCTTAAAATCAATATGAATAATGTATTGTTTTATATTTAAAGCTTATTTATTTTAGGAAAATGAGCTCAGAAAAACAAGATGTCAAAGCTATACTTACCAAATATACGAGAACTTCTAGAAAAGACAATATTGTTTATTACTCTTCAAAGTATGGCAAATAAATTGATACTCGATAAGCAAGTAAAAAAGGACACTAAGTTTTGGATGACTAAATACCATTTTATTTCTTTATTCTTAATATATGTAAAGCTGTATTGCAAAAGTGTTTTCACATTGAAGGAATTTGTTTGAACAAGTTTAATATTGTTGCTGTTGTTTTTAGACAAAGCAAAATAATTTAAATACCTACTTGTAATTAATATAAAACATTTAATTAATTTACTACTGTAATTAAATATTATTTAATGTTAAATCCTTTTTATAGAGAATAAACTCAAATATTCCAAAGTCCAATGACGTCAGTTAATTCTATAGCATAGGTTTACGCACCCAGACCTTATCAATTTTTCAGGGTGTCCAGCAGCCTTGTAATTATGCTTGAATTCTTTGGATGCTAGAAAAAACCTTGAAATGTGCTTGAATTTTTAAAAAATAACAGAAAAACTTAAAATATACTTGAATTTTGAAAAATCAGGAATTTTAAAGACCCTAGGTTGCCTAGATGTACCAATACATTTTGAATTTATTATTATCTGAACCACTCTAAACAACATTAGTTCGGATATAATCAATGCGCTACTTTATATTGTATTTCACTTCTCTGGGGGTACAACTGCTGTAATTAGGTTGAATTAATACTATTAATATTATAGTAGGCTGGAGGGTTTATTTGGAATGAAAGTCCTTCGAGTGATATTTATTTTTATTTCATCAGAGCTTAGTGATCACTGAAGAAGCTCAAGTTCCCATGGTGAAAGCTTTGATGAAATAAAAATATATACTCGAAGGACTTTCATTCCAAATAAACCCTCCAGCCTACTATAATATTCTACAAGTCCAAAAAATAAAATCTCTTCTATTATAAAAGTTAATAACTCTGTTGTTAATGATACCAAGTCCTGAATTAAGCTTTCAATTTTTCCACAAGTCTTAGGAATCGACATTTGCGATAATAGAACTCGACCGAGAAATAACGCTTATAATTATAAACAGAGACCTTCAAAATGTAGCATTTATTTTTATGAAATGTGGCACTAAAAAATGTGGCAATATGGCACTTATTTTGGCCAAATGTGGCATTTATTTTAGCTAATGTGGCATTTATTTTTCAACTTTCCAACCCCCCCCCCCCCCCCCTCCCCTTTCCATTGTAAAAGGAATATTAAATCGTGCAACTTGAGTCCTATCAACTACATTATTACTAGGGTTAGGAATTATATGCTCTAAAAAGCCTAAATACATTCTCTCTGCATGCCCCAAATATTCTTTTATATTCTCTATCAATTATTTAGGCCAACCGGGGGGGGGGGGGGGGGGATTTGAAAAACACATTTACTACTTAATTATATTTATTAGAATTTGTGCATATACATGATGAAGAAGGTTTCTTACTTATACACTTCTTTTTATGTAGCAATTTGCTTTGTAAACAAATTTCAAATTAAAATTATTATACTTACTTTAATTAAACTCTAAAGCTTAACTCTAAGCTTTAATTTAACTCTAATTACTTTTATACTTTAATTCAAATTATTATACTGTACAATAATTATCTTTTCAATATTTTCTGTAGTCCATTTCTAGCGATTGTTTGCTAGTATATTTTTTAATTTCAAAAATGACCTTTCCACGTTGGTAGAAACAATTGGCATATACATACTTCAATATAAAGCAGTCTTTAAAACTTAATACTACGTCTCCGCCTTGCATTATTTTCACCCTTAAGCGCCCAGGATAACATTAACTATTTCATTCCAATCTGGATTTACATTTAAAGCAGCTTCCTAGGAGCTGATAGGCTCTGAAGGAAGAGGGGTCCCTGGTAGCATTTCCTTGAAGATTGGCACTCGGCTTAGAGCTTTAATAAAAATTTGTTTACCCGCTGAAATTAAGTCATTTACAGCTGGTGAAAAACAGCATGGGCCAAGCAGGTTACGGACCATTTTAGGGAACACACTTTTAAACATACCCCCGCTTTCAGTATGTATGCAGCGCTGTCAGAGCAGGGCAGTTTGGTTACTTCTATTCTTTGGCATGGTCAAAAAATGTAATACACAAAGTTTAAAATCACTGGGAAAGTTCGAAGACTAAAAGAATACAATAACTGTCAACAACCAGAGAGGTGGAATGATATTGGTCAAGTATCTGACTCAGGTACACCTGAGACTGGAAGAGGGAAGGCACCGTTAGCAAAAAACCCAAAATATAACACTATGTTTCCAAAGGAGGAGTTAATCCCTTAACCATTCAATATTACTACGAATGTGCCAATGGTTATCCTCTAAGTATGCTACTTATACCTTTTAAGGGTAATTGGTATTGAACACGACAACACTACCTGCGTCTTTCCCCAGATTATTTGCTACACGCGGCTTTAAACTTGATTTTTTTAACCTTAGAACTTCTACCCGAGACGAAGTGTGTCACTACCCTAAGATAGGAATCCACGTCACTTGGGGAATCCTCAGCACCTTGGAATCCTGCCTTGCAAGGCGTATCTTACCTGCTTTTATGGGTTGTAGCAGAACCCCTTAGAATATTTCTATTTTTTTCTCAGAACTTAGCCCAAATAAGGCAAAATGTGGCACAAAGTGTGGCATTTTACCGAAAATCGGCAAAATGTGGCTTTTAACCGAAAAATAGGCAAAATGTGGCATTTTAGAATGGCGCCATGGCAAAATGGCATTTGAAGGTCTCTGATTATAAAGTACCCAGTTAGTACCTGTACCTAATACAATCAATTAGAAATTCAATTTTCAAGATTTTGGTAGTATTCATACTACGGAAAGTTTGAATTTTAATTTAAATCAAATTATAATTATTATTAATAATGGGAAACAGACAGAGAAAAATAGACTCCAGCACCAGGATTCGAACCACGGGCCTCCTGTATTTCCAGTACAGATGCTCTAGCTAAGCTATACAGGAGGCCTGTGGTTCGAATCCCGGTGCTGGAGTCTATTTTTCTCTGTCTGTCTCCCAAAAGTAATTAATAAAAGTAAGTAGTAAAGTTAATTCTATTATATAAGTAATTAATTTATTCATACTATTTTTCTCATATTTTTTTCTATAATTCTAAGAAATTGTGAATAAATCACTATTTATTTTAATAACTAATGTTAATAAAACCCAGCCTTGAATTTTATAAAATTGAGCCTTGAAAACCTTGAAATGTGCTTGAATTTTAAATTTTAATATTGCTGGACACCCTGTTTTTGACTGTGCTCTTCTCCAATGTGTGATAGCAACTTATCATGAAAGAGGTGTAGTTCAATAACCAAATAATGAATATTTCAGTGATGTTGTTTGGTTTTTGAACTACACTTTTTTCATTGCTAATAAAGCTATGTCTTCCACAAGGAACTGTGTCAGAGTGTGAATCCCTACATTCGAACTCATTACAGGTAAAAGTCTCAAGGTAGTTGCTCATGGTAGAAATCAGTTGCAAAGGACTCTCATAATGAGCAACTCCTTTGAGGATGTTTCCTGTTATGAGTTGGAAAGAGTGGGATTTACAAAATCTGTGACGTGGTCTCCTCCGGAAGATCTAGATTTATTACACAATAGTTAACTCGATTCTCTACATAGAAAACTTCTGTTAAATTACAGATGTAAACATTCTATCACACTAGGGTGACCATACGTCCCGTTTTGACATTATTATTTTAAGCTATTTATTATAGTTAGAGGTACGGAATTTTCGCATAAAAAAAACAGAAATTTCGCAAAATAAAAATTTAAAAGTTCGAAATTTCGCTAAAATTCACATATACCTAGTACATTATATTAAATAAAACCACTTTTTTATAAACTTAAAATTTACCTTTAATGTTTATTAAAAGATAACGTTGTTATTTCATGATTTGATTCTTTTAGAGTCGCTCTTCTGTCAGTACCGACGACATTATATTAACTACTTTTATAGTACTACTTGACGGGAGTAGAAGATAAATAATTTTGCTGGGAGACATAAATCTTTTCGTTAAAAAAAAAAAAATGATTGTTAATAGTTTTTTATACGGTGATACCTCGGGTTAAGAAATTAAATTCGCGTTACGAGCTGCTAAGAAGGGCGCCGGAAACTCGCCTAACCCAGTGATTTCGAACCTTCAGTCAATGCCCAAATGAACACTCTCTTTCGTTTTTAACTATATACACTGAACATACTTGGTAGATCCTTTGATCATTCAGCATATGACTTTGGCTTTTTTAGCCAATTAATAAATTTTGAGAATTTTTTTTATATATTATTCTTTATTGTTCGCTTGAATGCTTAGTTAAAAATACCTATTATTATTTATATTAATTGAAAACATGTTTCTTAGAGATCGTATTTGACAGAGGCCGCATTGGAAACTATTGTTTGTAAAATATATATGTTACGTAATTCATAATAATTATCAATATGTACATTTCGCATCTATTCGCAAATATAAGCAATTTTCGCATAAATTCGTGTCTATCTCGTAAAAACGAAAATTCCGTACCTCTAATTATAGTATTTTATAAGCTTTTGAAGGCGACCCTTGGTTTCCAAAAATATCCTGTTTTATGGAAAAGTGGAACATTTTTCCAGAATATCTGGGTAAAATGAAAATCTTGTCCCATACTTAATGAGTTGGAGAAGTTTTCAATGTTAGTAAATATGTTGTATATCAACGGCTTGCTCCTCATATGTGTCATATTTACTCATCATCAGTTTGAAAAGAAAAAAATAAACACTAGATCCTCACACAAAGTATTTATAATAAAAATTCCGTTTCGACTACTTAACAACCATCTCCAGATTCTAAATCAGTTGTTCTAAGTAACATAGTGTTGAAGTGAATCTGTTATTTAACCCTCAGGTACGTGCGGTCTAATACAAAAACGAGGAGGCGCGGACCACTGATAAAACCTAATCTGTTTTATATGCCCAACAGGTAAATTAAATATAAACTTGAAATCATTTTAGCAATATATTATAAAATATATTTAAATTGGTTTTATTGTTTTTTTAATTGATAAAATACTGTTGTTTAGTCTCATAGTTTATAAGCACAAAATTAGTCAGTCTCAATTAATTTATTTTGTATTATATGTATAAATTTCACTAAAATTAGCATAATACTAAAATTTAAGTGAAAGTGGCGCGGGTCCCCTGTCAGGACAATATGGGCTCAGAATTGAAGTATAATCAGGTATGATGTCAAACAGTGATTGATTCTCTTGATAAAAGCAATAAATGTAGCTAGAAAAATCCCTATCTTCCAGTCGCCCCCACATCTAACTCAATTTCACAGTTATATCTCAAATGTAGGCCTCACAGGACTGCACGTTCCCAAGGGTTAATGATGACAAATATGATATTTATTTAAGGGGTAAATTTTACTTTGGACATTTTAAACCTGTTTCTTTTTACATTACAACAACGATCTCTAAACAAACAAAAAAAAAATCAATCTTATTTTATAAAATTAATTTCAATCATTGTTTGAATTTTAGGGAAAATGATAGAAGGTTATAACCTTCCATAATAACTGAGGAGACGGTGCTGAGCCGAATATCCAGGGGAACTGTGACGTCATTCCCGAAGCAAGAGGTGAGTGATCCTAGCGGACAAATGTGGTACTTAAATCTGTCATTTAACTCCTTAAACTGCCACCAGGGCCAACTAAATTTTTATAATTCATAATTCTAATCATAAGTAAATAGAACTTAAAAATTTCTAACATTCTATAAAAAGTAAATAAACATAAAGAATAAGGAAGACTCTAAACTCTAAAGTTACTTTGGTTAACGTAACGCTACTAGTTAAAATGCTAATTTTAATTTGAAAAATGCTAAATAATTTGAAAAATGCTAATTTTAATTTGGGGATGATACCCCCGAAAAAACTCTGAAAAACGTGAAACAATAATTTTTTCTCGAAAACCGTTCCGACGATTTTGATGAAAAAATTCTAAAATGTAGTCCAATTAAATACGAATCTATCGATATATGCCGTTTTTGCGGGAAAAGTCTAGTTCCTGAGGAAATGGCTTAAAACGCGGACAGAGAGAACCCGGGTTCGATTCCCCGCCCGGGAGAAGTTATTTTTATGGTAAATTTTGATGAAATGTTCGGTAATAATTAAATTTACATACGAAAACTAACAAATGGGAAACACTAAGCTAAGTAAATATGAACTCGTATATGAGAAAGTTTGTCTGAGTTGTCTCGGACCGATTTTTTTTTTTTTTTTTTTTATACTTCCTAACAGAGAAAGTAATGCAATAAAATATTAATACATATTAAGAAGATAGTTTATAATTAAATCACATAGGAAGGTAAGGCAGTAAACATTTTTAAATTAAACGAAAATCCAATTATCAGTCTAAAATAAGAAGATTGAAATAGAGATTAAGAAATACTATAGATATAGTACAACATTTTTCCACCTGAGTCGCTTAAATCGCGAATCACCATGATGAACTCACCTTGTGGCAGTTTAAGGAACTAAATGACTGATGTCAAATGTAAGTACCACATTTGTTCGCTAGGATCGCTCACCTCTTGCCTCGTGAATGACGTCACAGTTCCCTTGGATATTCCGCTCAGCACCGTCTCCTTAATAACTTTAACTTATAGGTTATGGTTATTTTAGGTTAGAACTTATATAGGTGGTTATTTGTTATTGTAGTTCTTATTTAGCTCGACCACCATTTCAATGTCCCGTTTTGGACAAAACTTTTTATGGCCACCCTATATAAAACCCTCTGGATAATTCCTCAACATCTAGTCTAATCTCTTGAAAGCACTTTGTAATTCCCCCTAGTATATTTTGTAAGTAAACCTTTAAAGCCTGGTTTACACGATCCAAGTATACTTGGTCTAAGTAGTGGAACTTTGATACACTATAAAGTAGAGGTTACGATAGATTGTGTGAAATGTTTTTCCCTCTAGAACTTTCCAGTTAAATTGTACGCATTAAGTTTTAAAACAGTGGTGATATATAACATCTTTGTAATTTTTGGACAGCTTGTTCTCATAATTTGTCTGGTGGGTCTCATCATGATAAATTCAAGTACGAAAGTTTGTTATATGGTAACATAAAGGAAAAAAAGAAATGTTTAAAATGCATTTGTAGCATGTTAAATATACTAACAAGTACAAATATACCACAAGTGAAATGATACGAATCTGAAAGATTCAAATAAATAAAAAAATCAAGAATATAATCAGTTATATTAAATTAACTTTAACTCAATCAGCTTGAGAATGACCCAAGGAAGAGTCCAGTGCTGGATTTATGACTAGGCCGCGGGCTTAGGGGGGGGCCGTAGACATGGGCAATACATTGATATGGCTTGCCGCGCAGCACCTTTGACACTTGACACAGTATATTATAAGGAGTATTTCTTGAATTTGAGTATGATCCTGAGTACTAAGTTAGTTAGTAGACCAAATATCAAGTTGATTTCAGCTTGTCACTTGATAGGTTAGTTATTCAAATTCAAACCTATCAAGTGAAGCTAACATCAACTTGATTTTTGGTCTACTAACTAATTTTTTACTTAGGAACATGAAAATCACATTGTCCACCATAATGGGCGGGACATGGCCGCTCTCCATCGGATCGGTCTGTGTTTTTTTTCAAATGCCTATTGCCAAGCTAGCTAGCAAGCTTCTATCCCGCAGACGAACTTAGCTGACCACATATATTTTACAGGGGGCGCTAGTTAAATTTGGCCTAGGTCTCAAAAGTCCTAAATCCGGCACTGGAGAGGTCGAAATAATGCAAAATAATTCCTTAATAGACCCAACTACTCCAGAAAAGGTATAAAGTAGAGGTTAAGGTTTATTGTGTCAAATGATTTTACCTCTGGAACTTTCCTGTTTAATTGTACTTATTAAGTTTTAAAACAGTGGTGATATATTATAACCCCAGCCCAACCTCACATCTTTCCGCCGAGTCCCCTTACTAATCTATTCAGTCTATTCAGTACTAAATCTCGGAAAACGCGAAACTTGGTATAGCACTTTCTATTGGTTTAGATATTCACTAAGCAAAGTTTTTGTGATCAGCCATTTTAATTTAAGGTGGCAAACATGCTTAAGTAATTTTTTATATACTTTTAGAACAATTTGGTCTAGAACCTTCTGGAAAAATGGGTAATTAAGCCACTTCTTATGGCATATACATGTTCAAAAAAAAAGGATTTATTGAACTTAAAGGGGTAATCAAAGAGGAGAGTTAAGAAAAGAGCGTGATTAAGTCTGGACCGAATTATTCTTCAAATGCTACTCCTAGAACGTAAACATTAAAAAAATCTTGGAACATTTCCTTACTAAATAATTCCTAAATGGCGGCAGATATTGCTTTAATGGGGAACTTATTTATCTCATAGAAAGGTATAGTAGGAAGTTTTTAGGTATTGGTGCGAATTTCAGCTCAATCGGCGAAAAAGTTCCGAAATTATTTAGCATTAACTTTTCAAAGTTCATTAACTTTTCAAAGTCGATATTTTCAAAATACGTCGCGTCAGTGAGGTCACGTAAAGTGACGAAGGTTGCTGTGACGTCATGCACCCTCCACGATTTTTCGTCAGGTTATCTTTTTTTGGCTCATAACAAACAACTGTTTACTTGTGATCTGCAAGCATTTCATAGTTTTTTCCCTCTTTTTATTCTATTAAAAACATTTCTAACTGTTTTTAACCTAATAATATATCAGTAACATCATTAATAAGCCAATAAATTTATACATTATGGATGATAAAACAACTCAAATTAGATATAAAATAACTTACCTACAGATGTTACGCCACACAGAAAATAGATTAGTATTGCGGTAAAAGTGACATTTATCTTTTAAGGCTCTATGGTTGCACCCAAATTCAAAGCATTGAGATATTTTTCATTCTTAAATTAATAAAATTGATTAACAAATAATAATAAAATAAAATAGCACTGATAAAACCCATTTGTATATTCTTTGTTATGAGTTATGAGCCAGGGCAGATTAGCCAACGTAACAACACAAACCTTTTTTACGTAAGTGACGTCACACTTCCCCAGCGTATAGCGGCAGATACCAAAACAAAATTTAGTGGAAATGTTTCTCTTATAAAGAGGTATAATTGGTGCAAATTTCAACGCATTAGGAAAATTTGTCGATTTGGAATTATTTTCCAAATTCGGACATTTTTTCAATCGTGGTCGAGTTAATAGATGTTCAAGGTCAACAAAATTCTGGTTTTTGTGAATATTTCGATTCCTATAGCTCAGACACTAATCAAGGTAGTTATCAAAATTAAAGATAACAAAATTTCCCACAGAAAAAGTTTTATTCATTTTTTACTTACACTAGACGGATTACGGAATATAGGGCGAAGAATATCTATGAATATCTAGTATCCGTTGCCCAGTGGCGTAACTATGGGCCCGCATTGCGGGAGGGCCCCCAGTTCTAAACGCAAGAGGTTTTTTTTTTTTTGTTCTTAAATTTTGTTTGGTGTGAGGGGCCCCCAAAAAGTTCTTGCGGGGGGGGGGGGGGGGGGGGGCAATGCCCTAGCTACGCCACTGCCGTTGTCGCACCAGTTTTTAGGTATTTTTACGAATATCTCACTTCCTATGACTCGGAGACAAATTAATGTGATTATCAAAAAGAAATATTATTAAATTTCCCACAAAAAGGTCTAACGTATTTTCATTTTGTTTTCGTACAATGAACGGTTTAGCAAAAAACTTAGCTTACTGTAATTTGCGTAGTATCTGTTTTTGCACTACTTTTTAAGGTATTTTTCGAATATCTCGCTTCCTCTGGCTCGGAGACCAATTGAGGATCAAATCAAAATTGAAGATTATTAAAATTTCACACACGAAACACGAGCTTAATTTTTTACGTACAACGAACCGTTTGGCCAATAAAGTGCTCTAAAGTTTCCGCAGAAGGCGTAACAACGACCAATAACTTTTCAAGGCTTTTCCCAGAGGCAGCTGCTCGGTGCGGGAACCGTTATTCTATACTTGCGAGACAAAGAATTTCAAGTTTGTTGACGTAGTTTGAAAATATTCATGCTCCTTGTACGTTGATTGTTACGGTGACAATTGCTATAGCGAAACCTTGACCTTGACATGTGATCCTCAATTAGTCTAGAGCAGGGGTTCCCAAAGTTTTTTTTACCAAGCCCCCTACTGTCAAGAATAAAACTTCCCACGCCCCGCCCCCCCCCCTACACACACAATTTTACATGGTAAAAAACAAATTAACAAATATTACATTGAATAACCCAACATATTTATTTTTATAACAAGTTGCAATTTTAACTGAACAAGTAAGAGACAAAATAAATCAGTGAGATGGATGAGCTTGCATTTTTTTTTTTTTTTACAAGATTCCCTATTCTTGGATGAGTATTAGAAAGTACACAACGTAAATCATTAGCAACATCAAGTTTGCCCCGATACTTTGTTTTTATTGCAACAAGTGCTGAAAAAGTTTATTCGCGCAAATAAGAGCTTGAAAAAGGTAAATAAAATCGCAGTGCTTGGTGTGATATATGGGCTACCTACACTTTGTAATACTTAACCCAAAACCACGATTTGTTCATTTTATCAAAATCGGACTTGGCAGCAGAATCATTTTTTATCTCTAAAGCTTGTTCTTAAGGCCCCACGCCCCCTTGACTTGTCTTTACGCCTCCCTTTGGGGGGCGCACCCCCCCACTTTGGGAACCAATGGTCTAGAGTCTAGAGGAAGCGAGATATTCGCAAAAATACGTAAAAAGTCGTGAAAAAACAGCCCCACTCAAGTAATAGTATGTTAGGATTTTGCTAAACCGCTCGTTGTACGTAAAAAAAATAAATGGGACCTTTGCTGTGGGAAATTTAATAATCTTTCTTTTTGATAATTACATTAATTTGTCTCCGAGCCATAGTTAGCGAAATATTCGTTAAAATACCTAAAAAGTGGTGTGGCAACGGATACTAGATATTCTTCGCTCTATATTCCGTAAACCGTCCATTGTACGTAAAAATGAATGAAACCTTTTTGAGGGAAATTTTGTTATCTTTAATTTTGATAACCATTTTGATTAGTGTCTGAGCCATAGGAAATCCCGAATTTTGTTGACCTTTGATAATGATTTGCGAATATCATGCCCAAACTTTAGGGGGGGGGGGGGGGGGGAGGCGCCCCCCCGGCTTCGCCCATGGTTTAGTCTACATTTATTTACACCTTATTATCCATTCAGTCCACCCTAGCAACTATTAATATTAAAAAGATGTGTTCAACATGTATGAAAAATAATAAACAATTTCTCTATTAATAAGTACAAAGTTAAATCCTCTACCAATTATTAATTAAGCGCAATTTGGGCGCGTGAGACCACTGTTTCATGCTTAAGGCGCAACTCATTTTTTCACGTTATCCCTTATGGGCGTCTCACATACTTCCTTCTTACTTTAATTGTATGTTTTTTTTGTGAGACTGTTGGACGTCTCCAAATCTTTCCTCTTCTTGCAATTAAAGAAAGTCAAGCTGATAGTTTGGCCTCTACCATCTTAGAGAATTAATTTTGTCTAAATTGCCGCTCGACATTCGATTTACATTTATTAAGTCGGTCCTTGATATTTTCCTCTGTTTAAATCAGTTCTGATAAATGCATATACAAGTCATGTGTTATCTATTCTGAAACCAGGTGATATATATATTTTTAAAAAAGGATCTAATTTTTTGAATAGAATTAATGTTATATCTTTTTTTTTATTTTTAAATGTCACACAAAAGGGTTGGTGAAAAATCTGACTTGAGGACTACCTATTATGTTAAACCCCCCTTTATGTCTTCAACGGACTGGAAATGCTGATTTCAGATCGGAGAGATAGGGCATCTGAACGGGCTTTGGTTTTCCGATGTGCTAGACGTCTTATCTGATTTGTAAATAGGAACTGCATAAATGTTTACGTGATATGTATGGGTAGAGGGGAGCGGTAGAGTTAAGTTTAGTTGGACGTTTTGACCTATGCCCTCTGGACCTCGAGCTGTCCCACTCAGTCAACCCTTATTATTGATACAATTAGGTGTTTATTTGTTGTTTGAAAATCAGTAATTGATTCGACTGTTCTTTAAAACTAGTAAGTTTTTACAGAAATTCTCTCCTCTGTACCGTATTTTGTTTATGAATAATTTTTTATAATTTAAATTTAACAATTAAATTGATGTAACTTTACGAAGATTGGATTTGTATTATTGACCTAAGATGTCTTCATGGATCTTGGCTGGTGTTTTCTCTATGACAGAATATCTGGGTGTTCTTCTGCCGTACTTTATTCCACTATCATTGTTGACTGCCTTCGTCTTTTTATGCCTAGTCTCGTTTCCGATCAATTGGTCTAAGGTAATGAAACTGAATAGTATAAGTGTATTTATTTTAAATATATATATATATATTTTTTTTGTTAAGTAAACATTTAACTTAATAATCCCTTGTTGAAGAATTAATTCGAAATAAGAACAATTGTCAAATTTGCTGTCAATAGATCACAATAGTGTCTATTTTAATGGTAATTTTTGACAACATTAATAAAATGACCATTCCATAACCAAAACTAGTTTGCCTTGAAATAATTACTATTTTGGGTTGGTTTTTTTTTTAACCAATTTCACGCTTTGAGTTTTATTCTAAATCTAATTTATTTTGAACACTCAACAATTATTTTATTTTATTGTTTTGTTTAATTTCAACCAATATTTTGTCCTATTTACTTATTGCTACTTATTGATTAAAAAGTACATATATGTATATATATATATATATATATATATATATATATATATATATATATATATATATATATATATATATATATATATATATATATATATATATATATATGTGTGTGTGTGTGTGTATCCGTAAAAAGCAAAATGCATAATAAGTTTATGCAATACAAATACAGTATCGATTTCGACCACATATAATTTATTGGTTATTAACATATTGGTCTCTTTTATCGTGGTCTTTCCTGATTATGAACCATAATGCGATCGAATCTGAGTTAGTATTCGTAAACAATTGAAACAATAGTTTAAGAATTTACTGACTATGATTACTTTTATGATTACTTTTTAATTTAATAATATTGTCAATTTTCTTTGATTGATCCCTTAATATTGTATTTGATATTCTTATCTTTTGAGTCTTCAGGGATGAGAAATGTTAAAATAAAAATATTTTCATTTACAAAACTTGGCTATATTTCGCCCATACCTGCGGGCATCTTCAGGCCTTGAATATGATTAAAAATTTTTACATTATCGTTTTTATTATGAAGAAAGAAGAATCTACTATTTGAGTAACCTTCACCCAATAGTAGTTAAAGAGTTACTTAATATAGCCAAGTTTTGTAAATGAAAATATTTTTATTTTAACATTTCTCATCCCTGAAGACTCAAAAGATAAGAATATCAAATTTAATAATATTGTTCAAAAATTTAATAATATTCTACACTAATTCAATTTAAAAGTCGTGGTGACATTTCTATAACATAAATATAAAAAAAAAATCAGTTGATAATACTGCTAGAATTTAATGATTTTATTAAACAAAAAATTAGAATTGTTTATGAGGATTCATTTCAATAAACCTATTGCTTATATGGATTTAAGAGACAAGAGATAATAAATATGTTGTTGACAGGATTAAAAAAACATTATTTCTAAAATTATTATAAAGTGTTTACAAACATATTCAACAGTTGGGAATGAAAACCTGTATTATAATATAATACAAAATAAATATAATACAAAATATTATTTTGTTATGATACATAATATACAAATAGGTAGTATGGAATTAAGGCAACGTTACTTCTTTAGATTGTTACTTCCGTATGTTTTTTTTTTAGAATATACTAGGGGGCTCTACCCCCTACTCGCTTCGCTCGTCGAAAAGCGGCCGCTGCCTTGAACCTTCGCACAATTTGGGATTTTACAATGTGTCAATTTGACTCATTTGTTTGTTTACAAAACTTTTTTAATAATAGGTTTGTTCCAACCCCGCTATTTGTACCGTCCTTTGTATCGTCCCGCGGATCGTTCGGGAATCGTTTAGGACAGGTTTTATACGCATGCGCTAACATTGTACTGTAATAAAATCATGTCAGGTTGGAACGAGTTTAGGACTATTATTCGCACTGTATTAAAAACATTAAGGAAACCTTACAGTTAGGAAACCTTCCTGTTGATATTTGTAATTATTGACATAACTGCGCATGTCATACAAACCAGTACATGGTATTGTCAGAGGATCGTTTGGACGGTACAGTGAACGGTTCGCAAACGATCCCTGCCGGGGTTGGAACAGTTTCGTGGACGGTACGAAACACTGTCCCAAGTCAGCTTGGAACGGCTTTTATCTACTGCGCATGCCGGTGACAATCCCGCGGACGGTACAATGCTCGGTTGGAACAAACCTAATATAGATAGAAATGGCTTTGACTAAATAACTATAAGACAAAGGGATGTTTAGTCTAGTGCGCTTTGGGACAAAGGAATATCACACTTCTGTTTTTATAAGGGGATAACAGTCTAAAGAAGAACATTTCGTACACCTTCTTTAAATTGTTACCCCCCTCTGTTTTCTTTATAAGGGGAGTAACAATCTAAAGAAGTGCCAAGGCAACTTTAAAGTTCAAAGAAGACCTGAGAGCAGCTGTCATTAAAAATGTAAAGCGAAATAGAAATATTCACTGCTCTTTTTTTTTTATAGAAAATCAAGTCCATTCGATGACTTGATCACCTTATATTTATTGATGACGTAACTATGTGAAGTGAATAAGAATTGAGTTCGGAATAATATGCACATTTGCTTCTTCTGAGTGTAAACAAGAAAGGTGAACATAATTTTAACTTTTTACTGTTTCTCTCTATCGTCCCTTTCTTATTTATTAATGTCTTTATTTGTACAGAATTATGAAACAATAGAAATGGTATTTGATGCTGTACAAATAATTATCACCACGACTTTTGCTGCTGATAAATTTAAAACTGAAGTCTTGCTCAATTACTTGCAGGACCTTACAGACGTCGGATACAATTACGTTGGACGCAAACGTAATCAAAAAAAGATAGATCGAGTGATGAGAAGCAGAAAAACTGGTACTCTGCCGCCTGTTTATCCAAATGGATGGTTTATGCTAGCCGAATCAGAAGAAATAGCTCCTGGAAGCGTCAAACACGTTTCGTCTCTAGGTAAACTTAATAAAAGTTGTTTTAATAAACTTAATAAATGTTGTTTCAAATATTTCAATGTAAATTCAATGAAGCTCCAATTTTTAGATTAGATTAATGAATAATTTAGGACTTAAAGACTGATAACAGCTGATAATATAAGATGATTTCCATAATTTCTATAACTTTATTAACTTCGGAGTTTGTTCTGTTAAGATACTTTAGGGTTTTGGCCATATAAATTCTTACAACTTACTTTGGAGTAAGTTCTCTAAAGAAAGTTTTTAGCTTTTTACCCTCAATTAAGTATGGGCATGAACTACCTATAAATTTGCATCTAACTTAATTATACATGGTGATGTGCACCCAGATGTCAATACTTTATGAGGTTGAGGTGATACTACATCTAAAAGGCAGCCAAAAAGTTGGTATAGACAATAGACAATGTCTTTTTTAGGGTCCGTGGGCAAAACCAAGGACCCTTTTATTTTCCTGCGTGTGTCTGTCCGTCCGTCCTCTCGCGTGCTCTCGCGGCTACACCTTTCGTCTGATCACTTTGAAATTTGGCATGTATGTGTCTTGTATCTACCCACATATTTTAAAAATATAGCGACTTAAAAAAAATATTTTTCAAAAAAATTAGGGTAAAAAAACTTAAGGGTTAAATTTTTTTAAACTTAAGGGTACGTCGAGCTGATTACAAAAATATATAATTCTTTGGTTATAACTTTCATAGGGCGAGCGTAGGCAAGTTTGAAGTGTGTGAGAAACGTGTCCCCCCTTCTATCTCGCTTATGTGAAGTGCAAAAAATCTGAAAAAATTCCTGAACATTCTTCGACCAAAAGTAAAGATACCACTTTTTGGAAATTTCGAAAAAAATATTATTTTATTTTTTATTGATAAAATACGTTTTTTTTATAATGTTGGTATTTTCGATGTATTTATATGGTTGTAGTCCGGTTCAGTGGCAAAAAATACTTTATCAGAGTGTGTTTTGAGAATATCAGACCCTTAGAATGGTTCAAAGTAAGATTTTTAGCATTTTATAAAACACTGTTTATACACTTTACAGTTAAACACTATATAGTGTGGCCTACGGACCCTCGCTGTGTGCTGACTAGCTCACACTTGACCTGTTTATTCCGACAAGTTGTGGAGCTGTAGCCATAAATTGAGTGTTTAAAAAATCGTCTACATTAAAACCATGTTAGTACTCAAAAACTACCATTTTAAAGATCAACTCAAACAATTTTTTAAAATATAATAATTTTTCATTTACACCGAGTTGAATAGAATCTGTTAAATATGAACAATATTACTTCACGCAGAACAAAAGCTGAACTTTAAAATGGTGCATACCACAATGTTTCAGCTATAATAGTTATATTGAGTTTAAGATATACAGTAGACGATTTTGTGAGTACTCATTTTAAGGCTATAACTCCAGAACGATGCGGAAACAAAGTCACAGAAAAAAAAGTTTTTTGGCTGCCTTTTAGGTGTAGAATCACCTCCAAAAGAATTGAAATCTGGGTGTAAAACACCCTGTATACAATATACTCAAGTAAAATAAAAGATATCAAATAATTTTTTGTACAGGGGAAAACTTCGCGGTTTTTCGAACAACGAAAGGTATTTGCTACGTACTAGACGCATACTGTCCTCATAATGGCGCAAACATGGGCGTGGGCGGGAGAGTTGTTGGCGATTGTTTGGAATGCCCATTTCATCATTGGCAATTTAATGGCTCTGATGGACGTTGCTTCGACGTCCCTTATGCTAAGAAAGGTAATTCTTACTATATCTATTAAAGTTTTATATTTTTATGCTAAAAAAAATCATAAAATAGAATGCTGAGTTATTGCTTGAAGTATTAAAGGTAAACAATTTGACAAATTACTACGACAAAAGATGGGAAATATAAAAGAGCAAAATGTCTCTTATAATATAAATAGCCAGAAGTTGATTTACAAAAGGATGTATGATAATGTACTTGTATTTTTATAGAATAATTTACTCCTTGATTTATTCTGAACCTATCATGATTTGTTTCAAAGAACAATGTAATTAATTAGTCGTTTGCATTAGTTAAAAGATTAGCGTTTGCAGATATGCTAATGTCTGAACATGTTAATGAAAATGTATATTAACAATTCATTTGAGTTTTATATGAATGAATCTAATTTGTCTTTTGACCGGATAGTCTTCCTGTCTGTCGCGTAGGAATAGAGAACATTATTTGTTTCTGGAAATTATATGTTCATAATGGAACTTAATTTCATAATTTAATACATCTAGCTACCCATAATGAAATATGTATAATGTAAAAGGTATTTAGATAAATTTCAAAACAAAAAATAAATAAATAAAAATTACAGCTCAAGCGGAATCTGTAAGAACTTGGTAAGAAGCAAGATAGCAACTCTGTGATTATATTTAAATACAGTAAAACCTGCTAAAGTGACCACCAATGTATATTGACCACCTGATCAATGTGACCACTTTTTCATGGTCCCTTCAAAAATGCAATACTTTCAGTACATTTTCTTCTGCTTATTGTGACCACCTGCCTATTTTGACCAGTTACCACCTTCTTCTGGTCCCTTGAAGGAAATTTATTTCGGCTAAGGTGACCAAAGTAAAAAAAGATTAAAAAGAAATATATATTTTAATGATAATTCCTACAATAATTTTGAAACAGGTTTTTAATTTAATTTCTTAGAACTCATAAACTGATTGTTGCAATATGAATAAAACTCACTTTACTTTCTTTCTTTTTTATAAGAATTATTAAAAAAAGATTTTGATTCAAAGAAATTAGTAAAATGAAACAATTCTTGCTCGTTCTAAGAGTTAACTGTACATGATGTCTCTGTAATTTTTTTTTTCACTTCAATCCCAATTCTTTGGAATATCTCCTTCTTTTCTGTTGTGATTTCTTGCTCAGTTGTTAGTTTGAATTTAGAAGGTGAAAGGTGTATTTTTGTTTTTAATTTTCGTTATTTTACGTACATTGTGTATTTTGTGCTGAAATTACATAAAAAAAGTTAGATTTTACTATTACAATAGATTCCCCACCTCATTTTTGCGTAAATTGGAAAAAAATAGCTAATCATATTTCAGAAAGGTTTTATTTTTTTACTCTATTTACAAATAGTGTGACTTTCTATAAACGTTACTTTTCACCCTTTATGTGTGTAACAGTATAGAAAAACCAAGAATGAGCACCTTTTTTTTTGACCACTTTTGGTCGGTCCCTTCGGTGGTCACTTTATCCAGGTTTTACTTTATAAGTTTAAATATAAGTTATTTATATCCCTATTACTGGAAGAAAACTATTTATTGAAAATGTATATTATCTTTCTGCGTCATCAGCTCAATATGTTAAATATGTAAATTCTTTCCCATTATATTTAAATATTCTTTCTATTCATTATACAGGGTGGGCCAATAAAACCGCACTTTTTTAAACACTTATAGCTCAGCTTCTGTAGTAGATAGAGATATGGGGTTTGCGGGTTCTGAAAACTACATTCTTCTACTTTAAATTTCATATCTATAACTTTAAAAACGATTGGGTGAAAGCCACGCAATGACGGTTTGAAATAGGGTCATAAAAAAAGTCGTTGTCCGGGTAGTAACCGTTGTCCGATATTATAATTTTGATAGAATAAATTACTATATGGTGGAAGGGGGGAGGGGTTTCTTTGTAGGTAAGTGGGAGGAGTCCCTCAGTGTTATATTATAACAAACATTGAAGATGGGTTAAGCACAATTTTGCCTGAAATTAAAGATAAAATGCTAAATTACACGTTTATGCAAGATGTTACCCCGACCCATCGCTCCTTGCAAACAATTCAATACTTGCAAGAGACTTACCCAGACTTCATTCCTTACCTAAATCCAATTGATTACTCTGTCTGGGGTTGGTAAAAACAAAGAGTGTACGAGGGAGACAGAATAAAGGACGTTGATGAACTTCGAAAGAGGATTCTTCGTGCCTGGGATGATGTGCGTCAATAAACTATTGCAGGGACCCGGACAACGAAAAAGTCGTTGTCCGGGGGTGATAGTCATTGCATGGCTATATCTTTGTCGTGCTCTGACAATAATTTTAACTATAATAAGAATGAACTAATTCTTTTGGCTTTCAAACAACGACTCAAATTATTTTATTTTATCATAAACATGTCAAAAAGAACAAGTTAAGAAAAATACTATGTTTAAACAATTAAATTTACTATGTCATATCTTGACATATGACACAATATCACCCAATTTGTTTTAAGTTATATACAGGACTTGATTTCTAAAAATTGAGGTGCCGGAACTACATATTACAGAAGCTGAGCTATAAGTGTTCGAAAAAGTGTGTTTTTCTTGTTTTGCCCACCCTGTACTGTACATTCTTTCCCGTTACATTTAAATATTGTTTCTATTGTCAAGCAATATTGTCATGTTAATTAAAAAAAAGGAAAAGTTTAAGCTTTCTAGGTAGTCGGGAAGTGGGTCAAATTTAGATCACAAGATTTTCGGAAATTTATTGATTAATCTAATAATATTGTAAACACATTATTAAATGGCCCTCTATTCTATTCTTACTTTCATATTTAACGTTTTTGATTTATATTTTATATGTAGTTCCAGCGTTCGCTCAAGTAAAGCATTGGCCATCATGCGAAGTAAACGGCTTCATTTTCGTTTGGTATCACGCTGAAAACCAACAACCCTCATGGTTTTTGACTAACAATGAACAAATACAATCAAAGCAATTCAAATATCATGGAAGAAATGAATTTATTATTAATTGCCATATACAGGTTTGTTGTCGCGAGTTTTTATTTGATTTATTATATATCAATTATTATTTATATTTGTAACAATATGAAGGAAATGATTGAAATAAAGTGTTCTGTGCAATGAAAGGTTTATTTTAAGTGTACCTAATCTAAGGATTTGTGGGTAGAGCCTAGTACGGTCTCTATTGTAGAACTATATATCACAATGATTGGAAGATCGAAATAAAATGTTGTTCTGTGGAAACAAAGGTTTATTTTAAGGGTAATCTAAGGATTTGTGGGTAGTAGCTTAGTACGATCTCTATTAGAACATCAATATAGCACACTGCTTGGTATAGGTACGAAATAAAATGTTGTTCTGTGGAAACAAAGGTTTATTTTAAGGGTAATCTAAGGATTTGTGGGTAGTAGCTTAGTACGATCTCTAATAGAACATCAATATAGCACACTGCTTGGTATAGGTACGAAATAAAATGTTGTTCTGTGGAAACAAAGGTTTATTTTAAGGGTAATCTAAGGATTTGTGGGTAGTAGCTTAGTACGATCTCTATTAGAACATCAATATAGCACACTGCTTGGTATAGGTACGAAATAAAATGTTGTTCTGTGGAAACAAAGGTTTATTTTAAGGGTAATCTAAGGATTTGTGGGTTGTGGTTTAGTACGATGTCCAGTAGAACATCAAAATATCTACTGCTTGGTATAGGTACGAAATAAAATGTTGTTCTGTGGAAACAAAGGTTTATTTTAAGGGTAATCTAAGGATTTGTGGGTAGTAGCTTAGTACGATCTCTATTAGAACATCAATATAGCACGCTGCTTGGTATAGGTACGAAATAAAATGTTGTTCTGTGGAAACAAAGGTTTATTTTAAGGGTAATCTAAGGATTTGTGGGTAGTAGCTTAGTACGATCTCTATTAGAACATCAATATAGCACACTGCTTGGTATAGGTACGAAATAAAATGTTGTTCTGTGGAATCAAAGGTTTATTTTAAGGGTAATCTAAGGATTTGTGGGTAGTAGCTTAGTACGATCTCTATTAGAACATCAATATAGCACACTGCTTGGTATAGGTACGAAATAAAATGTTGTTCTGTGGAATCAAAGGTTTATTTTAAGGGTAATCTAAGGATTTGTGGGTAGTAGCTTAGTACGATCTCTATTAGAACATCAATATAGCACACTGCTTGATATAGGTACGAAATAAAATGTTGTTCTGTGGAATCAAAGGTTTATTTTAAGGGTAATCTAAGGATTTGTGGGTAGTAGCTTAGTACGATCTCTATTAGAACATCAATATAGCACACTGCTTGGTATAGGTACGAAATAAAATGTTGTTCTGTGGAATCAAAGGTTTATTTTAAGGGTAATCTAAGGATTTGTGGGTAGTAGCTTAGTACGATCTCTATTAGAACATCAATATAGCACACTGCTTGGTATAGGTACGAAATAAAATGTTGTTCTGTGGAATCAAAGGTTTTTTTTAAGGGTAATCTAAGGATTTGTGGGTAGTAGATTAGTACGATCTCTATTAGAACATCAATATAGCACACTGCTTGGTATAGGTACGAAATAAAATGTTGTTCTGTGGAATCAAAGGTTTATTTTAAGGGTAATCTAAGGATTTGTGGGTAGTAGCTTAGTACGATCTCTATTAGAACATCAATATAGCACACTGCTTGGTATAGGTACGAAATAAAATGTTGTTCTGTGGAATCAAAGGTTTATTTTAAGGGTAATCTAAGGATTTGTGGGTAGTAGCTTAGTACGAACTCTATTAGAACATCAATATAGCACACTGCTTGGTATAGGTACGAAATAAAATGTTGTTCTGTGGAATCAAAGGTTTATTTTAAGGGTAATCTAAGGATTTGTGGGTAGTAGCTTAGTACGATCTCTATTAGAACATCAATATAGCACACTGCTTGGTATAGGTACGAAATAAAATGTTGTTCTGTGGAAACAAAGGTTTATTTTAAGGGTAATCTAAGGATTTGTGGGTAGTAGCTTAGTACGATCTCTATTAGAACATCAATATAGCACACTGCTTGGTATAGGTACGAAATAAAATGTTGTTCTGTGGAAACAAAGGTTTATTTTAAGGGTAATCTAAGGATTTGTGGGTAGTAGCTTAGTACGATCTCTATTAGAACATCAATATAGCACACTGCTTGGTATAGGTACGAAATAAAATTTTGTTCTGTGGAAACAAAGGTTTATTTTAAGGGTAATCTAAGGATTTGTGGGTAGTAGCTTAGTACGATCTCTATTAGAACATCAATATAGCACACTGCTTGGTATAGGTACGAAATAAAATTTTGTTCTGTGGAAACAAAGGTTTATTTTAAGGGTAATCTAAGGATTTGTGGGTAGTAGCTTAGTACGATCTCTATTAGAACATCAATATAGCACACTGCTTGGTATAGGTACGAAATAAAATTTTGTTCTGTGGAAACATAGGTTTATTTTAAGGGTAATCTAAGGATTTGTGGGTAGTAGCTTAGTACGATCTCTATTAGAACATCAATATAGCACACTGCTTGGTATAGGTACGAAATAAAATTTTGTTTTGTGGAAACAAAGGTTTATTTTAAGGGTAATCTAAGGATTTGTGGGTAGTAGCTTAGTACAATCTCTATTAGAACATCAATATAGCACACTGCTTGGTATAGGTACGAAATAAAATGTTGTTCTGTGGAAACAAAGGTTTATTTTAAGGGTAATCTAAGGATTTGTGGGTTGTGGTTTAGTACGATGTCCAGTAGAACATCAAAATATCTACTGCTTGGTAGGAACGAAATAATTGAGGAATTAAAGGTTCATTTTAAGGGTAATCTAAGGATTTGTAGGTAGTAGCTTAGTACGATTTACAGTAAAACTTATCATACTGCATGGTAGGCACGACGTTGAAAAATGTTTGACCTAACAGTTTTAAATGAGTTACCAGAACCCTATGTCGACACCACAAATGATTACGATCACTGGGCCCCTAAAAAAAACTTAAACTGGTTACTTATATTTTTTAGACCTCCCTATCGTTAGCACAGTTTCATTGACCACTAACTGATAGACCAGTATTCTGAATTCTGAACCTGTATTTTTGAGAACCAGTCGAACAAAATAATAGATTTTGTTCAAGCCTAATTTCTTATTAAAGCAATAAAAATAACTAATGAGAATTTATTGCATTTTTCGGCACAAGAGAAGATATAACAGGCAGAAAGATAAATTGATTTATTCTTCATTTTGAATAGGTAATTGTAGACAGTATTTGACCTGAGAGGTGGTGCCTAACCTATCACGAATCCATTATGTTGTTTAATGAGAAGCAAGTGAATATGAAATAGTTATTTATGTCACTAGGCAGCAAAATGGAATTTTGCTGACAAGTTTTTTAAGCTTTAGTTCCGAGCCGAAGGCGAGGATAGGCTAAACAAATTTACTGCTAAGGCGAAGGCGAAGCCGAGGCAGGAAAACGTTAATTACCTGCTGAGGTGTAACCGAAGCGGGTAGTCTTTAAACGAGTCAGGAATGTTTCCTTTCCTGCATAGTTACATACAATATTTTATCTACTAACAGCAGAAAAATTACACTAAAGACTTTAGTACCTGATTTAGAGGACAATAAACTTTCCTTGGATGATGTTGCAATTTCGGGTGGCGTGTTATCAAACAAGTCTTCAACGTCTGGCACAACATTATCATCCATATTTTTATTTAAACTTCAAAAACCTAATTAACAAATTTATCAAAATGATAATAGAAAACTATTAAATTATTATCATATTTTTTTGATAGATAAAAGATTTGAAGCAATGAAAGTTTTAAAAATCGAATTGATGACTCGAAAGTTTGAGTAAGTGCAATGACTCGCAAGTTAAAACAAAACAATCAGTGTTACCACTTTTTTTTAACAGCTGTTTTTTATCTAAATTTCTAGCGATTTTTTAAAAATAATCACTGTAAAATAATAATATTAGTTTTATTATTATAATTTTTAAAGGTATTTTCAAAAAACATATAAATATTTAGCAGAATATTACGCTTAAATATACAAAAATGAACAATGTAGGAGAGTTCATAACTTGAGATGTAGTAACTTTTTCTTCAAATTTGGCAGCCTGTTTGTTATTTTGCTGACACTTTGATATTTTGCTGACTGTTTTTTTGACATGTTACAAAAGAATCGAGAAAAATGACATTTTGCAGATTGAAAACAGTACAACAATGCCTAATTTTGCTGCCGTGAGTAGATAATAGTACATTACGCGTCGAGTGCGGAAAGTAGCATTTTGCATGCGAGTGTGGAGTTTGCACCCGAGCGACAGCGAGGGTAGTAAAACCACACGAGCAATGCAAAATGCCGTTTTCGCACGAGTTGCGTACCGTACTTTATCTACGATTGTTAGATTTAAATAATAATTACAGAAAAAAATAAACTTGCTGTATGTAAGTTCGTATCTCTTCTCTTGATAAAGATGGCATTAATCTTGAGTTGTATTTTTTGCCGAATTAATTATTTCTGGAGGAGTATTATTCTCTAAATTTTCGTCAAAGCCACTTGATTCATTCATTGTTTTTCACTAAAAACTCGATATAAACAGTTACTTAAATAAAATAATAGCAAATTCGTTTTGTTAAATGTAAACAAACTGCTAATCGTGCGTAAAGCTGAAGAATTCCTCGTCTTCACCGCGCTAGCGTGGTAAAGAAGAGGAATTCTTCAGAACTATGAGACGCGCATGCGCAATGAATACAAGTACGTAAATAATCACTTTCTACGCATCTAAACAGAGATATAATGTTTATATTTCGTATCAATCGTAGATAAAAGTATTTTTCCCCCAAAATTAAAATTAAATTTGTTTTGATTATATATGAAGGGAAGTGAGTAACTTAAATAACTAGGGTGATAAACCTCTGAGTAAGCTATCAAACCCTCTTTTCATTAATCGCTGAAATTATTTTATTGTCAGTTGTAAGTTATGTAGTTCGAATCTAAATAACTCAGCTTTAAATTAAGTTTTTCTTAATTTAATTTAGTGTAGTAATGACTTTTTTTTTAATAGAATAATCATTATTTATTTCCTTAAAGATTCTTATTTCGTGTTCAAGAAACCCGTAACAGTGATAACTTTCTTGGCTTTGTTTTGTCTCAAAGTGGGGTAGTTTATAAGTAAAATATTGTTGACTTTTGAATAATCAAAAAAATATGATTATGTTTTTTCTCTTAGGAAGTTCCTGAGAATGGTGGAGACTTATCTCATTTTAATGCCGTACACAAAGAGGCCATGCTGAACGGAAGTGACTTGAGATTTCATAACAGGATTCTTTTCCAATTCTTAAAGCACGAATGGAGAGCTGAATGGTATCCGAGCAAAGAAGAAGGATCTAAACACATAGGACTTTGCAAGCTTACTCATAAAATGATATTATTCGACAAGTTTGTGTTATCTCCTTGCAACTTAGACATAAGACAAGTAAGTGTAGAAACTCAATTCTTGGGTCTGCGCAGTTATTTAATAACTTCAATTGCACACACGCTCCGGTTTGCCTGTTCAGGTTTACCTTTCATGAACCGAATCGCGTATGGCTGGCTTTAAACTTTAAACTAAGTTGTACCTGTACAGAATCTGAAACTAAATTATCAACTTGATTATTCAATGTAACTGATCATGCTGGCAATGTGTCAACTTATATATTTATAAATAACTCAACCGGACTGATCATGATGGTAATGTGGAAAAAGTGGATGGTTAAAATTCGAGAAGTTGCTTGTAAATTGACAATCCAGTGGTGCACTAATTGTTGATTCTGGATCATGTAAACTTTGTGAGCATTTATAATATAATAGATCTATAACCACATGTTTATAATATGATAAAAGTAAAACGTATTCATATAATTCTTCACCCACTAAAACGTCTTCTTCAACACTTCTTTTTCTTATTAAATTATTTGTAAATAAATCAACCGAACTGATCATGATGGTTAATGTGGACAAAGTGAATAGTTAAAATTCGAGAAGGTGCTTGTAAATTGACAAGTGGTGCGCTGATTGTTGGTTCTGGGTTGTTTTAATTTTGTGGGCTTTTATAATATAAAAATAATATTATTTATTTATAAATATAAATATTATTATTATTTATAATATATCCATATCCACATATTTATAATAAAAGTACACAGATTCACATAACACTACTGAAACGTTTTCTTCACCACTCCTTTTTCTTATTTTTCCTTATTAAGTACATACGTAGTTCATACAAATTCTGTATTAGTATTCTTGTCTATTAGTTCTAATAAACTACCCTCTATCCCCCTTTTGCTTCCGAGCTGACCTAAGGTAACAAACTGTGAAAAATTTTCGTTCTCAAGAACGAAATTTTTTTAGGTATTTTAGACAATGGGAATGATTAGGTGCACAACTTTTATTGTGTTACAATAACTATACTTTTAACTTTTAATTTTGTATTACATTTTTTTTTTTTTTTTAAATGTACTTGTGTTCATGTTCATACTTGTTTTCCAACAAACTACACCATATAATCGAGCCAAAAATCCCCCTTTTGCTTCCGAGCTGACCTAAGGTAACAAACTGTGAAAAATTTTCGTTCTCAAGAACGAAATTTTTTTAGGTATTTTAGACAATGGGAATGATTAGGTGCACAACTTTTATTGTGTTACAATAACTATACTTTTAACTTTTAATTTTGTATTACATTTTTTTTTTTTTTTTAAATGTACTTGTGTTCATGTTCATACTTGTTTTCCAACTAACTACACCATATAATCGAGCCAAAAATGACTCTTTTGCCTTTTGTGACTAAGTATTAAAATCAAATTTTACCTCAGAAATGCATTTAAGCGCTGTTTTGAGAGGTCATATTTTCAAATTTTTTCGGGGGAGGACCCCCGGAACCCCGCTATATGCACCCTTCAATAATTAACTGCTAACGACACATATGACTTACGGTTAAGATATTGTACTGCAGTCGGGGGGGAGGAATCCTGAGAACTCCCCCCCCCCTTTCCTTAGGGCTTTCCATACTCCCGAGACCCCTTGGAGGGTCAGATCGCCACCCCCTAGATGACACCCTTAATCCGCCACTGCCTCTAGCTTCATTACATTTTCAGGGATCATAAATACAATTATGCAAACAACTGTTTTCTGCATCATAAACCGTAAACGCATCCTATTAGATCTCTATGATTTTAATTTATTATACTAACGGGTTGTTCAGCATAAATAAAAGAAAATACAATGAATATTTATGCGTGCTAAATAATTACAGATTGGTCCGGGATACGTAGAACTGGTTATTAATACTGATTTCGGGCCGATGATTCTTCTACAGACAGTGACACCCTTGGAACCCCTACTTCAGAAAGTCGTCCATAGGATTTATTGCCCACCAGCTTTAAGAATATATGCCACGTTCATCATGATAGCAGAGAGCATAATGGTCAGTCAAATTTGTCTAGCAATTACGTACTTCTATTGGAGGGTTTCCAATAGATAGTAACATTTCATTCAAAGCATTTATTAAGTAAATATGAATTATAATTATTAAGGACAAGGCAATAAAGGCTTTAAGATGGGCTCGATTTGTTTTCTTAATATAATTGGTAAATACACGTTCACGCGTACGTCTAATAATGTGGTCATTTGAAAAATGTAAATGCCTTATGAATCATCAGGAGATTTTCAAGCTCTCCCGTTAATATAGGACGCAACAACTAAAACCCTTCCAAATAAAGGCCACATGAGCCCAACGTGAATTATTAACGACCTGACTATCTTCCGTTAGAGCAGTGTTTCCCAAACTTTTAACATCTGTGTACCCTTTCTATAGTTTTCGAAACACTAAGTACCCCTCGTTAAAAAAAAATCCATTTTTTTATTATTATTATTTTTTTTTTTTTCTAATATTGCCAATCGGTATTGTTCTTTAAAAAAATTAAATCATATAAATATAAACTACTTTCTTTCTATAAAACGGTTATAATTCTTTCCCACTTATATTGAAACATTTTCACTTTAGGTTTAATCCTTTTTAAAAATGGAAATTAAAAACTTTCTATTTTTCAAATATTTACAAATTATTACTCTTAAAAAGTAATTTTTCCAAAACTAAAACACCTAAAACCAAGGAGTCAGGTCTAATAATGTGAGTCACTTCACTCATTGGGATTTGTCCCACGACTCTATAGTCGTCATGTAACAAATCTAACAAGAAATAGCATGAATAAAAAAAACAAAAACAATGCTTCCGTTACCTTCGGTAAGCTCGGAAGCAAAGAATTAGTACATAAACGAAAACAAAAATACAATTTAAGAAATAAATTAAAAGGGAACCAAATTATGATGAAATCTGTTGCCTCAACATAAACAATTTTATCCTTCTCAGGATAAAATTGACTACGCAGTCAAAGCCCGGTGCAACGCGTACCCCCACCAAACTCTTCCCGTACCCCCAGGGGTACGCGTACCACACTTTGGGAAACACTGCGTTAGAGTAACAATACAATGGAAGAAACCTTTATCTCCCATTCACCCACCTAAAATCTTCGTGTGAGGGTTGCTCTTTTTCTAGTAATTGTCTTTTCGGTTTTCACCCAGCATCGCTGGTAGAAAAAATGGGTAGCTACTAAAGTGGTTGCGTTTATCCTGTTACGAATGTAAATTATAAGGTTTATACTCCTGATGGAGCGAAACAATAACCCCATCTCATATATGTAATGGACGAACGCGTCATCCATTTAAGCCCTTTGGAAACTTAAGTCCTTCTCAGGCAGTTACGTCACAGATTATTACGAGTATATTTATTGTTATTCCTCTTTTAATCTACTTTATTGTTATTCCTATTTTAATCTGGTTTATTGTTATTCCTTTTTTAATAATTCTTCTTCTTACTTTTCCAGATTGAAAGAGACATCATGGTGTGGAATCACAAAAAATACGTCACGAATCCACTCCTGGTCTCCGAGGACCAAACATTGTTAACTCACAGACGGTGGTTTAATCAATTTTACAGTGATAACAGTCCACGTTATCAGTTTAAAACCAATGATTGTGACTGGTAATGGTTACACTGTTTTAATAATATCAACTTTTTATAACTACACTCGATAAATAAATATATATATACATATATACCTATACTACTAAGTTTTTGTATTATTAATATTTATTTCCAATTCTATATTTTAGACATAACCCTTTACTACTATAGGCATCAATAACTCGCTAAGATCACTAAACTACCCTTTTCTTCATAAGAAGAATAGGGTAGTTTAGTGATCTGGAAGCAAATAATTGCTACGATCACTAAACTATTATCTTCTTAATAAGAAGAAAAGGACAGTTTAGTGTCCTGTAATTTTATAAAATAAAATTTTTATATTTATTTTAATTTTTTTCAATTTTTATTCACTGTCTTTTATCACTGCTAAAAAAATATATTTTAAAACTATTAACTATTACATATTAATATGTGTATTAATGTAGATGAAACTAATTAATGTTATATTTGCTTTTGTGTTAAAAGCACACAAAAGATAAAAGATTTAATTCAATTGCTCAAAAGCATGCAATAAAAGATTTAATTCTTACATTTTACTAGAAATCAGTTTAGTAATCAGTCAAAACTTATTAAAAAAAATATTTGAGGAAAAAAAAAAAAAAAAAAACAACTCAAGCCTTTTGTTCTTTGTTTGAAAAACTTTATTAGCATTTAATACAAACTAGTAAATTGAAACAAATGTTTCTTGTACAAATGCTGAAAACATCATTTAAAGGCCACCGTTTTGCTAAAATCTAGTACATATATTATAAGTAATTCGTAATTAAAAAATAATATTAATTCCTCACAACCCCGAAAAAATAACTAACCAAACTTATTATCATACATACTAATTGGCCACTGTTTTTTTTTTTTTTTATTATTATTTTTATCTAACGAATATTCTTACCTTATAATTACCGGATAGTTTAGCTATTACAATTGTGAAATGCAGTTTTTCATGTAGGAATTTATGTGAGAATAGTCGACCAGGGTATCCCTTATAATTTCGTGTAAGATTGCTGGCCACTCACGTCGCAATTGTTTCAGTTTTACTAGAGCTGACAGAGTGAAGTTAATTGAATGCTCCAATTGCTCTTTCCCTTTTGACCTCTGGCTAACTTCATCCTGAAACAATAATTATTTATAATAAGTTTAATAACGTTTAATATAGAGATATAAAATTGTGTTACAGACATAATAATTTAGTGGTGAGAAAAGAGTAAGCTTTTCAAAATAATTAATGATAATTTTAAAGTAATGTTGTTGACTAATGTTGGCTGGTCTATTTGTCAAGTTACTGGGACAGCGTAAAAACCTTTTATTAAAAAATTGTTATTGACACGGACACGAGTGCAAAGATGTTAATAAATGTTCGATATTTATGCTTCTCTATCACTATGAAAATATTGTTAACACATCGGATCAGAGACAACATGGGGTCCGAACGGACCCCAACGCTACTACTTTTTAACTGCACATGCGCACGCTCAACTCTTATCGACCTAGTTTTTAGTATCTGTTGTGCCAATTGTACTTGAATGTTTAGTCAATTTTTATTGGTTCCGGTATTTTTATTTTCGTCAAAAATTACGTCTGAATCTAGAAAATGAGGTGAATAATGCCAAGTCTGTTCTAGATCTAGAAAATGATGTGTTATATCTATGACGTGATATATCTTTTGACTTCTAAGCTAGATAATTTTGAATTTTCAAATGATTTCTTTGTTTTAGAGTGAGATAAGTTTTATTTTCAAATTTATTCTCAATAGCAATTCCTCATAGCAATTCCTGCATCTGAGCATGTATTTATAATTTTTGACTACTTTACAATTAGTGAAGTTTTATCCTTTTTTAATTTTTATACTAATAACAATGGAACAGCATGAACTCTAAATAAGGTAATCATTTATATATTTTACTTGTATTAATATATTTAAATCTAATAAAATGTATAATGTAAGTCTCTATATTTATTTTTTTTTTTAAAAGGACAATTTTTACTAATTTCATAGATGCCCTAATTTAAATTATATATTTTTATATTAAAAAAATAAAGTATTTACATAAATGTATTAGGATCTAATTAAGTTTTGAGAATGTCCCAACAAAGGAATGAAATATCAACCACTGTTTTAAAAAAATAATTCAGCCTTTTATTTACCCCTCAAGACACCTCATCGAATAATAAAATTACAGGGACAGCAAAAAGAAAAAATAAATATGTATATATAAATTATAGAAATAATATTATAGGGATAGGGGTGGACCCCACGTTGTACAGAATGTTCAGCGAATGTCTGTTGTCTGCGGAGGGTTGAAAGAACAGCTACAAATTGTTTATAAAAATTTTAACAGCGCACATTTTTGAAATAAAAAATGAAGAACAAATGCAATAGAAATCGAGATCACATTTTTAAAATCATAGAACGGAAGCGTCCACGTGATTACATCATTACGTAATCATGAACTACTTATGCCTACTCTGGAGCCAAATTATGTGCATTTGAAATTTGGAAGTTATGATCTAAGTTGGTTTTAAATAATCCGACAAATTCTTATCTTTCAAATTAATTATTCAATTTAGTTTTCATTAAATCTCGAATACACTTATTATTTATCGAAATTACAAATCCCATATTTTCGACATGGTCCTTCTTGTTTCTGATTCATAGATAGTTGACTCAGTTCCCAAAGTATTTTCAACATTTAAACGAGAAAGTTGAATAAATTGCGACTGTATTTAATACTTAAACGAGAAAGTTGAAGAAATTGCGACTGTATTTAATACTTAAACGAGAAAGTTGAAGAAATTGCGACTGTATTTAATACTTAAACGAGAAAGTTGAAGAAATTGTGACTAGATTCAACATTTAAACGAGAAAGTTGAATAAATTGCGACTGTATTTAATACTTAAACGAGAAAGTTTAAGAAATGGTGACTGCATTAAATACTTAAACGAGAAAGTTAAAGAAATTATCAAAGTTTTCTTTTTAATAATAATTCAATTAGAAGTACAAATAAACAAACTTATTGACTTGTCTTCTCCATTATTTTACTAAAACTATTGTAACAAATTTATATTTCTTAGATTATTTATTGTCACAAAGTTGTAAAATTCTATTTACCTGCATAATCTTTTTCCATTGGAGAGCTTCTTTGGCAACAACAGTTTTTATTGCGGGGTCTGCCGATTCAATCCATTGCCTTGGTTCTGTTGCGTCGTGAATTAGTTGTAATCTGTTTAATAGCGGCTCGAGTAAACTATCTGGCAAACAGTTAACTACTATTTCGGTTAACCCGTTGTATTCTTTTTCAGCTGCACTCACCTCAGCTGGAGTTACCTATGGCAAATAAAAATATATATTGATTATAGAAATTATCGAAGAAATAAATTTGTGGTATAATGTTTCTTTACTAAGTGCAAGATGGACATGTTCTTTATTCAGTTTTTATTCAAATGTTAGTGCTACTTTTGATGGCTCAAAGGACATATTTTTGGTTAATATATTATATACAGTTAATTTATATAACTGTGTAATTATATACCTACAGTTATTTATTTTTAAAGGGAAATATTATATATAGTGTAAGTATTGGAATTATAAATCAGGTACTTGTGAACTAAAAACTTATGTTATTTTCATATGTTGGCTTATTATTTGATCGGTTATTATTTTATTTTATTTTTAGAAAATATACTGAAATTGCATAGGCAAATGTGAAATATTTTTCGATACCGTTAATACTGAAACGGTATTTTTTTTTATATATCACACACTCGTGTGAAGATTTGGTCGTTAACTATGACTCCCCCCCTAGTTGTATTACAACCAAGAGTGTCATTATCATGGTTTCCAGGCCGAAACCTGGTGGCGCCACTTTTTTAAACAATGCTGGGTGGACATTGATCGGGGGGCCCGGTCCGGGAATCGAACCCAGAGCTGTGGTCAGAAGTGGCCACCCATCCATCATCTGACCATGCTCAAGGCTGCTCAACTTGCCTTATCGCAAGGCAAGCGTTCTAGCCTCCGAGCCATCCAGGCCCCCTGATTTTTTTTGTTAGATTTAATAATATAAACTTAATTGTGGAAGTTACATCAATGACCTTTATATCTGATTGGATCTAACATTAACAACGTTAAATCAAAAGTACCACGAATTTATAAAAATAAATGGTCTTACCTCGATGTTATTGATAAACTTCAGCCCCCAATGAGAGAGCCGATATACTGCATAGGTTCTCCACTGCTTGTTAGTAATTGGGTTACCCGGCGGTGCTATCGTCAAAGAAGTCATCCCTTGAAGATCTGAAAGGGCGTTTATCTGACCCAGAAAGCAGATATTAGTATCCGTAAAGTGGAAATGTTCAGCCCTCGGAAATCTTGTTTTCAATTTGTTTAAAATCAACGATATCTGACTGAAATCGACGTATGTAAATTTAATTGTCGTCACATCTGCAGCTTTGACTGGGTTCCATGGCCTATCAACATACCTCAAAGAACCCTGACCTACCACGTTCAGTATCCTGCCTTTTATTTCTACAATATAGTCACCACCTAAAATTAAAATAATGAAAACTATTTCGCAATTTGAATAATTATACAGTGAAACTTTAAAAGAAGATAGTTTTATTTGTGTTTCATGTTGCGTCCCAATCAACAAAATTTTCGATCATGATACAGTCAACAATGTCACTTCTGGACTGCATTGAGTCTCACCTCTACTTAAAAAGATGTCTTGCCTCTTTGAGATTTCAACTAAGTACAATGTCGGAATTTGGATTTATTTTTTTTCTCAAGTGTTGCTCATCCCATAAACATTTTTAACTGTCTGCTAACTACGTATTTTGATCTAACTAGTAATTAAAATTGAATTCGAAGATACGAAAATGAATAAAAAAAGAATATATAAATCATCGCATACCATAGATAATCTGTGACAACTATATACCGTTAAAAGAGGGTAAATTAATCTTATTTTTGACTGCACAGCGCCTCATAATCTTAGCCACTAAACAATCTAGTTTAGGTTTTTCAAACCATAATGAGTCTAAACCCATTTTAAAGCTTCATACTATGGAACGATGAGAACATCTTCCAAAAGCCTCGACTGTTAATCGATTATAGTTTTTTTTTATTATTAGTAATTGATATTTGATTTAAAAATAAACTAATGATTGGTTGATTTGACTGAGATTTTGTGGTACTGTTTCATAATTATGACTAGAGAGATTAACAGAAAGTAACACAACAATATTGTCACCACAATTTTATATTAATAACATGTTTTAATGAAAGATCTAATCTTAATAAATCCTATAAAAATTAATTTCGTACAATTATGTATGTAAGTTTTAAGGTTTAATTTAGTAATAGTAAAATAAGAAAATTATTGTTTAGCTTTAAGCATTTAAGAAATATTATGTTATATCTGACCTAACTCAACATTTCCCGTCATGTTCCGCCTTGGATCTTCACTTCATAGCCTTTACCTTGGTTGCTTTCTTAATTCCTCTACTCTACAACCTTAGTTTGCCCTCACTTTTTACTGTTAGTTTAAGTCATAAAAGCTTGTAAATATGAAGCTAGTACAGGTTTTTCTTTTACTATGTTAACCCTGCAGATGATATACAATCTTGAAATGCGTATGTTAATTATTATTATAAAATTGTGACAATATTGTTGTGTTACTTTCATAAATAACGCAATAAACTGTTCACAAACAATATCGGAGGTCAAAGAATTTCAAAATCAACTTAAAATTAATACTCACATTTATATTAACTCTTTGAATGTGTAACTACTTTCTTTTAAAATCAAGATTACCTTTCAACATAGTCCAGGTGCTGATCCAAGAGAGGGACTAAGTGAAAGATTATTTTCTACCAAATAGCTAAATTTAAAAAATAATTTTAAAAAAAGTGACAGTAAGCAGAAACGAAAATCAGTCAATGTATGAATTTTTTTGTTTAACCCTAAAACAAAGAAACCTTTGTATCTCATAGCCCCTTAAACTGGACCCTCGCCTGATATAATAAGCTAAAAATAAAGTATTCCAATTTATAAACACCTTGTTCTTTGATTTTATTTACATTTTTCAGTTTAATTTTTCCGTTTGAATGTTTTTCCTTGCGGTCAGTGTCAGCAATCTTATTATCCTCAGAAGGCAGGGGGTGGTCAGAAGAGGGCTCGCAATGATTGCCAAGCGACAGAGGAGGCAATCTCAGGGGTGTTTCTGCCTGATCTGCCTCCAAGTCGTCTTTAGTTTCCTCTCTCACACCTCCCACGTATTTGTTTCCTCTAGAACCCACCGCGGCTTTCCTCAATTGGTCACTTACCTGGAAATAAGTAATTCTATTAGACTGTAAATGTGTATTTAACTAGGCATCGCGTGGCTCTATCATTGAAGCGAGCGTATTGCAATGAAATACTGAATATTGAAATTTATTAATCACGATAAAGGTCATAGTTGAAGATAAGTGGAAGAGGGTAGTGGGGGATACTCGGTACAAACCTTTACATCCTAAACAAATCTATACACTATACGACTATAACAATCTTAACCACCCGCGGTAGCTTTTAAACAATTATTATAAATGTATCTCTTCACTACGAAATTTTGCATGCCTGTTTCAATTGTGCATTAGATGGTGTATATGAAGTTTTATTCAAATCGTTACGTTAGAACGTAAGATATCGGTAAAATGGTTGTTTTCTCTATTATAAACGTTTAGGTCCGCTTTAATAGTTTTAGTGATCTTTATTAATTCATAGCGGTGTCGCTGTTGGATTTAGTAAAAAATGTTATTTGAAAAAAATGTACGTCTCATCGAATAGATGATGATAGAATCTTTTCCCGTCCTGAAATTCCAATTTATTTTTTGTACCTCTCGTTTACGCGAGCGTTGCGCGCGAACTCTTGGACGGATCACGCTGTCCAACGAACTTAGCCTGAGTATTAGTAAGAGGAAAATGAATACCAATTTCAACTAAATCGGTCAACTTTTACTCAAGTTATCGTCACACGCGTAAACGTTACTGACAGACAGACAGACAGACAAGATGCATATTTCGTTTTTTATGATATGATATGATGATATGATAAATTTTAATGAAATGCTCAATAATAATTAAATTTACATACGAAATCTAATAAATGGAAAACACTGGGCTAAATAATTATGAACTCGTATATGAGAAAGTTTGTCTGAGTTGTCTCGGACCGATTTTTTCATTCTAGTTTTTATGAACTATAGAAGTTCTATAATTGGGTTTTCTATGGATTGTTTTGCAAAACCGTTATGGAAAATTACTATTCATAGGCCTAACTTAACTAAAGTCAAAAAAGTATAATAAACTATAATAAAATGGAAGATTTTTAATTTGGTATTACGTACTACATGTTATGTGTTTAGGTTTTAATAAATAGGCCGATAAAACTCACACTTTTTATTGAATTTTATTAACTTGTAGAACCTTTTTTAAAAACTTAATAAAAGTTATATAAAATGTATTGTTCATGAGATAGCGTGCAAAAGAGTGTTAGACTAACATCATATTTTTTACATGGACCAAAAGATTACTCTCTTGGTCCCTGTAAAAAATATGTTGTCGGCTATGTTCGTCTGCAGGACATAAGCTCATCAGCTTGGCAATAGGCATTTGAAAAAAACAAAAAAAACCGATACAGAGAGGTCATGTCCCGGCCATTTTGGTGGACAATGTTATTTTCATGATCCTGTGTACAAAATGAGTTAGTAGACCAATAATCAAGTTGATATTACCTTGTCACTTGATAGGTGACCACTTATATTTGGAATAATAATTGAATAAATTAATAACCCATCAAGTGACAAGCTAAAATCACCTTGATATTTGGTCTACTAACTAACTCAGTACTCAGGATCATACTCAAATTCAAGAAATACTCCTTTGAATTTACTGTATCAAAGCCGATGAGCGGCAAGCCATATCAATGTATTGCCCACATCTGCGGCCCTAGGCCGCGGCCTAGTGGTAAATCCGACACTGATGCTAATACATGATACATGTGTTTTTTTCTCAAGCGGAATCGGTCTCACTTAGTCTCTCCCGCAGTGTGCAAGCTGCCTTATACATGCTATTAATTTTTAGGTTTAAGATTTGGTAAGGAAAAAGTTTCGAGAGACTCCGACGTCCGATTTTTTTAAACCCACTTATTTCCAATTCTAGACACAAACTGAGTCGGACACAAACAAATTAATGTGTCTTTAAAGGCACAAATAACACGCAGACAGGCATAAAGGTAATATAATGCTGTATTCAAAATTAGCATGTTAACGTAACAAGAATAACTAAAGATTTCTTTGTTTAAAATTATTTGTTTATTTTTACTGTTTTCCACAGGTAGAATATACTTCCATTATCCATCAATATAAATACATTTATTTTTTAAAATTGATTTATTATTATTATTTAGCATATAAATGTTAATTATTCCTTGCAGAGCTAAACTAGACTGGATATTGTCATTAATTTGTTCCATTCCTTTTTATCTCTTTATACTCTCTGCCAATTTTGGTTTCCACAGCACTTTTGCATCTCATAGCCTCAGAAATCTCAATCTCCAAGTAGTCAGGTCAAAATTCTCACACTTTTTTGTTTCTGGGATAAAAAGAAATAAGGGCACCAAATTCAATTTGATAATTTAACGACCTTATACGGTTAAATATCTACACTTAAATCTGCCTTTACTTTCATTATTTAATATCTCAAATGTAGCAATTTGGCAGTAACTTAATAAACAAATAACATATCCAATTATTCTTTAGGTTTTTATTTAGGCATTTATTTAATAAGATAAACATTAAAATTACTTAATAAAAACATTTCTAATAGGTATTTAGGGTTTCTTATTTGTTTGTTTGGTTATACATGTTATCTATAAAAGTCTCTCACAAAATACTATCGATAGAATAAGAAAGTTTTTTAAAAAAAATATTTTTGTGAGGACTGAATGGCTTTGAAAAAATAACGGAACTGGTTTTACCGAAAATATCTTTAGAATGCTGAATGCGGCCTCTAAGTCGACAAGAACTAACTACCTTTGAATACCAAAAGGGGTTTGTTGTCCCCCCCCCCCCCTCTGTTGGATCAGATTTCCAAGTTTTTTGTAATAAGCTATTATTTCTCTCCCTCGCTGGAGGCGATTTTTTATACGTGAACCATTAAAGACAAACGGGGCTTAAATAAATTAACAAAAACTTTATAATTAAAGGCTCGATCAACCGGGAAGCGGACAGAAACCGCAGTCCGTCTCCGTCGCGGACTGGGATGGGTTAACCAATTTTAAATCTGTCGCATATCACATGTACTGGGTCACATTTCCTAATTTTTTTGTTTAAAACTCGTGTTTTCTTTTTTGTTTTAATCAAATTGCTCTTCTAATTAGAAAAGATGTGGACCATTCACCTATAAATATAAACGAGCAACCTAATATAGAAACAGTGGCTGCATTAGTTCATTCCAAATTCGGCAAAATACTTTTTATTAGCGCCTATATTCCTCCTAAAAAGAAAATAACTGTTAAAGAGTTAAATTATTTATTAAATTTAAATATTAAAACGGCAATATTTGGTGATTTAAATTCAAAGCATGTAAATTGTGGAAATAATAGTAATAACAAAAATGGGCAAACTCTGCTAGAGCTAGTCAACAGAAGAAATATTATGTTACATGCCCCTGACAGTCCAACACACTACCCAAGACAAGGCTTTCATCCAAGCATAATAGATTTAATGTTAACTTGTGGAGTTCGCAATGTACACAAACCACAGGTTCTTTGTCAGTCAAGTTCGGACCACGACCCTGTAACTGTAACTATCGGAATCCCTTGTAAAAAAGTTAAGCCACAAGTGCATTTTGACTTTCATAAGGCTGACTGGAAAAACTTCAAAAACGACATTATTCAAAACCTTTCACCAAGTCCATCAATTCGAACTAGATATGACCTAGATAAAAACGTCGATCTTCTAACAACTGCTATACAAAAAGCAGCAGATAGGTATATACCTAAGAAAAAGATTCAAGAAATCCATAAAACCCCATTCGTTGAACCCCAGATTTACCCCCAAGAAATTCAGTTCTTAATCAGGCTAAAACATAGATACAGGCACTTACATCAAAAACATAGAATAATAGAATATAAATGGTCATTTGTTTACTATACGAAACTTTCGAATAAATATTTATGGAACTGGAATAACGAACTTTGGTCCTCTAAGCTTGAAAAGTTAAGTCCTAAAAGCGGTTCCCTCTGGAAAATAACCAAAAATCTAAAAAGAAGTAAGGAAGCCTTGACCGGGCTGCAAAATAATATCCAATCCCCTGTTATGTACAAGAATGAAGATTAAGTCAACCTCTTAGCACAACACTTCCAAGCCATTCATAAACAAAATGACAACATGGGCAGTAAATATCAGATAAACAGAATCACGTCCTACTCGTACGTCTTTTTTCAAAAGTCGAATATTGGTGAAGTACGAGCTCTCTTTGTCACTATTTTGTTGAAAGCGTGTGAAAAAATTGTGATCAAAACAATCTTTTTTTTTATCGAAACAAAAAAAAAAAAAAAAAAAAATCATAGCTCTAGGCACATTAGCAAATTACTCCAATTAAAATTTGCTAAAGAAAAACAAAAACTGATTCGGTAACTAAAAATTATTATTATAACCTTTTATTGGTATTGTTCAATTCAACTATATAACCTTCCGGCACAAAATTTTTGTAATATTTAGCTTCTAGTCTTTCACTGGCACCATCCACATTTATTGACTGGCTCCCCTCCACATTTATTCAATTTTCCCGCGCTGTCAAAAGTTTATACTAATTGTTAAGGAGTTTAGTCCACTACGATAGGTCGCCTTTTGTTTAGCCAGGATAATGAATAGGTATAGCAGAGTACAAAGTCTGCTTCATATTTGGTCGAGCTTTAAAATCTTTTTTAAAAGGAAATATATTTAAAAACTTTTTAAGAAATAGAAAGAAATAAAAGTTATTACTTGCATATTACTAATTATTTGAATATTTGGCAGTATTGATACCAAGTAAGTCACCAAATCGCAAGATAACGACACTGGATTTCCTTCTATCGATAAATCTTTTAATGATTCAAAACTCACTATGCTATTCAAATCTTCTAAGCTGAAACAGTAAATACAACAAATTGTTAATTTTTTTATGTAACCTAAAGTTAAAAGCACACATAAAATAGAGAAGGTGGAAAAACATGGCGTCAATATGCCTGATCACCTGGAAGAATGGCACAACAAAATGTTCAATAAAATATAACAATATAATTTATCCAATTATTATTAAACTAAAATGATCGGTAGAAGGGGGAAAAATAGTTTTTTACGCATCAAGGGAGGAAACGAAGTCATTGCACCCTGAGCGTTTTTGTTCTCGGCTTCGACTCAGGAACCATAGTGCCTCAATCCCGTGGCGTAGCCAGGGAATTAATTATAGCGAGAGTACTAAGACTATTTTTAGGGAGCCAGGGTGGCCGAGGTCGCTAAGACACCGGGCAGCTATCACTTATCACTGAGTCGAGGCAACTCGAGGGCGTGGGTTCGATCCCGGGCCGTGATACACTGAATGCATCTATGAATCGCGGACGGAGCAGGGCGAGGGACACCCCCCGCGGGGGGTTCTCTTCCCTCACGTCGTCTAGTGGGTTCGATCCGTGTCATGAAATGTGATCTGTATCTATGGTTCGAGGTCGGAGTAGGGCGAGGGGACCCCCTGAGGGGTCCTCTTCCCCCACACTTTGAAGCACGCTCATAATATAGCTTACTAATGTCCACATCATACTCGCTTCGGCGGTTCAATGTACAAATGTATGATGTGTGAAGTAGCTGGAACTCTCCACCACGGGGAAGTAAAATAGGCCTGATTGCAAGGTTCGAACAAGTGGTTCGTCCTACCCGTCTAGTAGGAAGTACTAGTTAACTACTACTACTAAGACTTTTTGCTCCCGATGATTTTTCCTCAAGAAGGGAGAAAAATAACACAAATAAATCCAAAGATTTCGATTTTAACTATTTCTTTAGGTATTAATAACAATTCAACTTTCATATCATGCCCTTTTCATATCATTTTATTTATAAGCCGTGATCAGCTCCAAATGATTTCGTAGTTTCTGTGAAAATCTTTTAAGTCGTAGCCATCATAATTAAAATCAAAATATTTACCTCCGAATGTCGTTGTTACTTAAATTCAATTTAACTACTGATGGAATGGTCCCAGTACAGTTTAACTTCTTTATCTTATTTCTTTTTAAATTAAGCTCTTGTAATGATTTCAGTCCGTGAAGATCTAAAGGCCTCAGTGACTTGATTAAATTACCTGCAAAACATTTTTACATCACAAGTATATTCCACTCGAGTTAATAATAATAACTTTATGAGAACGATTATCTAGGACTACTAAAGCATAATAGTTATTTGTGCAACTAATGCGCAAAGTGGCACTTTGCTGCAGTCGAGAGAAATATTTACACTCGCCTGCGGCTCGTGCGGAAAAGTTTCTCGAGTGCAGCAAAGACACTTTAAGCTCGAGTTGCACATTCAATTTTTCCTACAGTTAGTTTTTAATCTTTAAATAAAATATAAAATAATAGAGTGTTCATCAACATGTTAAAAAAAAAAAAGAAATATGTTCAGAAGAAAAACATTTTGCTTAAAACCTTTAAAAGGTTTTACAATATCAACTAAACCAGCTGTTCTGATTATAGCCAGTTTTGCTTTTTTTTGCCAGATTCAGCAAACCTGACCAAGCGCTGTCATTATTTTTCATCATAACACTTACTCATCACATTTGATTCTTTTCTTTTAGATTGTCTATCTTTACTTCTTTATATTATAGCATTTTTATATTTGATATATTATAGTGTTCAAATCATGTAGTTAGTTAAAAAATAATCATTAGTAGACATTGTTATTATTATTATAATTTGGATTATTTAATCTTTGTTTAGATTTAAGTTCTTTATGCTCGTAAGTTGAAAAGTAAAATGAGTGTGGTAAAGTAAAAGTGCAGGAATCTGCTGTTTTGCTTTCTATTTTGTGTGCGATAACAACCACTTTATCGGTCAACTGTAGGAAATAGTACATTACGCGTCGAGTGCGGAAAGTAGCATTTTGCATGTGAGTGTGGAGTTTGCACCCGAGCGACAGCGAGGGTAGTAAAACCACACGAGCAATGCAAAATGCCGTTTTCGCACGAGTTGCGTACCATACTTTATCTACGATTGTTATATTTAAATAATAAATACAGATAAAAATAAACTTGCTGTATGTAAGTTCGTATCTGTATCTTGATATTAATTCTTGAGTTGTATTTTGTGCCAAATTAATTATTTTTGGAGGACTATTATTCTCCACATTTTCGTCACTGAAAGTCAGTGAAAGTCACTTGATTCACTCAGTGTTTTTCACTAAAAACTCGATATAAACAGTTACTTTAATAAAAGAACAGCAAATTAGTTTTGTTAAATGTAAACAAACTCGCTAATCGTGCGTAAAGCTAAAGAATTCCTCTTCTTTACCGCCCTAGGGTGGTAAAGAAGAGGAATTCTTCAGAACTATGAGACGCGCATGCGCAATGAATACAAGTACGTAAAGAATCACTTTCTATGCATCTAAACAGGAATACAATGTTTATATTTCGTATCAATCGTAGATAAAATCAATTACTTACCAGCTAGATTTAAAACTTTTAATTGATCCAAAGCTATTAAGTGGTCGAGGCAAGTAATTCTATTGTCGTGTAAGTCTAGTAATTCTAATTTGGATAAGCACTCCAATCCACTTGTGCTTTTAATTCTAAAAGAAAATCAAATTAACATTAAATTAAAATTAAAGTCAAATTGAGGATGGTTACCGCAAGTTAGTTAGTAAATAATTATTATTTATTATTAATCACCGTCGATACCGGCTTGATCTGAAGATAACTTTCCTGTTATCCTCAGATCAAGTAAAGATCGTTAAGTCTTCATATTATAACATGAAATTATTAAATAATGATTTAGAAAGAAGTATTATTTTGTTTTTATTTCCCAGTTACTATGTGGTTTTAAAAATAAGAATGGGATCTTTCCTGAACACCCTCTCTGACAAAATAAATTACTTAAAAAAAAATAAATAAAAAAATAGAAAAGGTTATTGTATTTTATTTTTCTTTTTTGGGTACACAACTATTTTTTGGAACGGAATTCCTCTTGGCACAGAGGGCTCCGTCCAAGTGTTCGCGCACCAATGCTCGCGTAAACATGGGTCGGATTTACTCGTCGGGAGTGAATCCGAAAAAAACGACCGGTAACGAAACCAAACGTCACGAAATTGACCAATGACAATAACTCGAGTAAAAGTTGACCGATTTAGTTGAAATTTGGTACACATTTTTTTAGTAACACCGACACCGCTAACTATAACTATTAAAGCGGACTTAAACGTTTAAAATAAAGAAAACAACGTTTTTATCAATATCTTACCTTCTAACTTATCGATTTTAATAAAACTTCATGCACATCGTCTAAAGTAAAATTGAAACAGGCATGTAATAGTACATTACGCGTCGAGTGCGGAAAGTAGCATTTTGCATGCGAGTGTGGAGTTTGCACCCGAGCGACAGCGAGGGTAGTAAAACCACACGAGCAATGCAAAATGCCGTTTTCGCACGAGTTGCGTACCGTACTTTATCTACGATTGTTAGATTTAAATAATAAATATAGAAAAAATAAACTTGCTGTATGTAAGTTCGTATCTCTCTCTTGATAAAGATGGCATTAATTCTTAAGTTGTATTTTTTTTGCCGAATTAATTATTTCTGGAGGAGTATTATTCTCCACATTTTCGTCAAAGTCACTTGATTCACCCATTGTTTTTTACTAAAAACTCAATATAAATAGTTACTTTAATAAAAGAACAGCAAATTAGTTTTGTTAAATGTAAACAAACTCGGTGATCGTGCGTAAAGCTGAAGAATTCCTCTTCTTTACCGCGCTAGCGTGGTAAAGAAGAGGAATTCTTCAGAACTATGAGACGCGCATGCGCAATGAATACAAGTACGTAGGTAATCACTTTCTACGCATCTAAACAGAGATATAATGTTTATATTTCGTATCAATCGTAGATAAAATTTCAAACTGATACAAGCAGTAGTTTTTGTGGAGTGAAGTGATATATTTTTATAATATTTCAAATGGAGTAGGCCAGGGCGTGAGGGCTTGGAATAGTCCTGTTCCCTCACTACTCGGCTTTTTACTACAATCATCCTCATTAACTATCAACTCATCATGATAAACTATTTTCTCAATATTCAATAAGTATTTATTGCAAGGTGCTTGCTTCAATGACAAAAAAATGCTTTTCTTTTAATTTTGCCTTAACTCCGTGAAATGCAAATAGTTAGTTACTTTTACTTTTGTCTCTTTTCTAATTCCGCCATGTATAAGTAGTTAGCATCTTATACTTAGCAGTGTGATTTTGAAATTTTCGCTATAACGTACTAAATCTGACTAAACTAGACATCGCGTTTTACTATCGAAGCGAGTGTGTTAATATACAAACAGAATATTAAGAAAATAGTAAATTATAATGTGTAAATTATATTAGAAGATGATGAGTGAAATAGAGAGAGGGTAATGGAGTGTGTCCCATACCTATAGCCTGGTAAAATCGGATTGTACGTGTACGTGCCCCCACTTTGAGGTTAGGTGATAAACTCCCGTATATTATATTAAAAACCTTAATTTTGTGTACCCTTTTCTGTACTCCAACATATTTTTAGACAAAGGGATATAAACTCTCCTATGAACAAATCACACATATATAATTTCTCTAAAATCAATTAGGAAAAAGTACGAAAAATGTCTGGGGCACGTACAGTCCGATTTAGCCCAATAGCCTCTTCAGTGACGTAGCTAGACCATTAGTGGCCCCCCGCAAGAACTTTTTGGGGGCCCTTCGCCAAAAAAAAAAAAAAAAAAAAAAAAACCTCTTGCGTTCAGGATAGGGGCCCCCCCGACGCGTTGGTACTAGGATAGTAATTCCAGTTGTTTCTGGATTTGGGGGCCCTCCCGCAATGCGGGCCCATAGTTACGCCACTGAGCCTCTTATTTCACTATTACCTCATTTCAACTTTTAATTGTTTTAACGATCTTTATAACTTCATAGCGGGGTCGCTGTTGGTTTTACTGAAACATGTTATTTGAAAAAAATGTTCGTCTCATTAAATATGATATTATAGAATCTTTTCTTCTCCTAAAATTCCAATTTTAAATTTGAAGTTCGCATTTACGCGAGCATTGTGCGCGAACTCTTGGACTGATATCGTTGTACGATCTTAGCCTGGGCATTTGTAAGAAAAACATGTTTTCTAAATTTCAACTAAAATGGTCAACTTTTACTCACGTTATCATCGAACACGTTAATTGATAGACGAACAGACAAGATGCATATTCGTGAGAAAGCTCGCTTCAACTAATATTTCTAAATATTCTTTACCTGTTACGTCCTATGAGAAGAATTCTTAAATTGACCAACACATGAAGACCTTTGAGTGATTCGATTTGATTATCGTATAAGTCTAAGTAGACAAGCTCCTTTAGCTTAGAGTCATTAATATTATCTAATGTTGTTATGAGGTTGTGCTTCAACGATAGAAATTGAAGATTAATTTCTTCGTTGATCTCAGGTATCGATGTCAAGCCTCTCCTGTGAAATAAACAACGCATAATCCATAATCTTACATCACTCGATAAATGCCCTTTAAAAATAGATTCTATAAAAAATGTATATCACTCTTAAGAAAAAAGTCTATATATACTTTGTTTTCCCGTAATGACCTGCTAAATGCTTCAATTGTTTGTTTTTCTATATTAAATATGAATTCATTTATGTGCATTGTTGTATGCACCTATTATATTTAAAGGAAATATTGCTTTCTCTCAGGCAAATTTGTGAAATGTCGTTTTATAATTTAGAGTTACGAAATTAGTCTTAATATCAATGTAATAGCTTATTTAACTTGAAGTAGACAAGATAAAAGCAAGAATGATTAGTAACAACAAATAACACTTTCGTCACAGTTCGTTACCACAATCATTTATATAATCGCTTAGTGTCTCGACGACGGCGACGACTCACCTCGAAATTATTTGTTATTGCTAAGCTAAGGCAACCACATTTATTCCAATAAAAATAAATGTTTGTTTTGATTTGTTGGTCTTCAAATAGTTATAATAACTTATAACTTATCTAAATAGATGTATATCTAAATTAATTTACTTAATTTTACTTTTTAAAAAAAAAAAATAATAATAATAAGTCCATTGGCACGCGGTTAACGGCTCGAAATTATAAATAAGATGATTCGAAATTATAAGTAACAGATGAGCAATTTCTTTCTTTTAGTCAATTAAAATCAGCTGATTATAGCGGTAAGTATAGGTAGATATTAGGTTTGTTCCAACCACACTTCAAACTATGTAGTTCCAAACTGTACGACGCATGCGCATTGGCGAAAAACGATCAAGTTTGGTCTGATGTGCATGCGTCGGACAGTTTCAAACCAGTTTGAAGTGTTGTTGGAACAAACCTATTATTATCAATATCAAGAAGTCTATGACATTAGTACAGAATAACAATTTTGGGGATAAGTATAGCAATTTTATTCTGAAAAAAAATCCGTTCTTTAAATACTTTTAAGTCAGAGTTACATCAGAGATTAAATATTTTTGATAAAGTGAATTGTACGGTACAATCGAATTTTGTACTTAACATACGATTTGGACCTCTACCTGGGTCTATATGCAGCAGGTTGTTTTTCTTCAGAAAATGGCAAAATAATTAATTTTGTACTTCGATTCTGTAAACAGCACCGTACAATTCACTTTTGCCAATATTATATTGGGCTAAGCTTTAGATTGCGGTTACCAAGCCCGCAACACACTATTATGGGTAGGTTACACATAGATTTCAGGTTATAATCGAAATACTACATAAAATCGATTCTCACGGCATTACTTAACATTTTCGTCCCACCATTTTTAATTTTACTTGGATATTCTCGAGTTTTTTAACGACTTAACAATAGATTGCCTGACTTTTTTTACGTACCACGATGTTTACTAGGTTGACAAAACAAACAAACGAAGAGAGATTTATTCAGTTTTTTAGCATAATTAATTAGGGAGATTGACTAGACTGACAAACGATTACGTGGGAGTTCGACAGTTACCGGGCCAAAAAAAATATAAAAATTACGCAAAAAAAGGGATTTTGGCTAAAGTGAATTGTACGGAGCCATCGAATTTTGTACTTCGATTTGGACCTCTACCTGGTCTATATGCAGCAGGGTTGTTTTTCTTCAGAAAATGAGCGGAGCACCGCGAAGCGGTGCGGAGCGGCCGTTGAAAATTCTAGGGCAAAATAAATGTGTACTTTAATTCTGTAAACAGCACCGTACAATTTGCTTTGACCTGTTTTTCCAAAGGTAACATAAAATAAGCTTAAAATATAAGGTCGAATTACGAGGTTAATGCCGTGCTTTTTTTTATTTATTTATTTTTTTTTAAATAAACTCGTATTTTTTCTCGTAATTTTTATTTGTTAAATGGATTCGATATTATAGTAGACATGACACATAGAATAAATTCGATATATCGAAAGATAATATACATACGCTATATCGATATATTAGGTGAAGGTTTTGTAGTGAATTCAAGAAAATAGTGTATTGCGGGCTTGGTAACCGTATTCTAAAGCTGTTCCTTATATTGTATCAGAGATTCATAAAATTTGTGATCATTAAAGTATAATTAAGATATATAATTTTACTACTTCTAATATAATTTATAAAGTCATAAATGTATACTTTCAGTACAATATTTTATGTTTAAAGTAAACTAATATTAGGTTTATGCAAACAAGAAAAAGATTTTAATATAAGAGTGTCATAAGGCACTGTTTGGAGAGGTATACGGTTATTCGATTCAGTCAATAAAAAAGAAATAGAATATTCTTGAATTGACCGACAGTGGATACTGTTGGAAACAATCTTTTCACTCGAACATTTCAGGTTATTTATCAGGGTATTTATATTGTGATAATGACGCCATAATATAAATATTTGACAAACCTGTCTAAGTGTAAGCGATGAGGGAACTTTTCTTTATCCTGTTGATTTCTAAAAGCTTGGACAGAACCGTTTGCATCGTATCTTAGTGATCCATTCCAAGACGATGACATTTCAGGTTATTTATCAGGGTATTTATATTGTGATAATGACGCCATAGTAGAAATATTTGACAAACCTGTCTAAGTGTAAGCGATGAGGGAACTTTTCTTTATCCTGTTGATTTCTAAATGCTTGAACAGAACCGTTTGCATCGTATCTTAGTGATCCATTCCAAGACGATGACATTTCATTCAGCCTGAAACTTTAACAAAAATTATTTCATCAAAAATGAACCATTCAACTTCCCCTATTTCCCCTCTTAGGGATCAAATTTCACAAAGTCCCTTCATAGTTGTTATTAATACTATTTATTTCAGCCAGTATAAGATTGCCAAAAATGCACAAAAGCCTAAAACGCCTTATTAGGCCCTTCTAAAAAAGTCGTCTTCTTATTTGACCTCGTAACAAGGTATCCGGAGCCTAGAGCCAAAAAAGGAAACTTGATTTGCAATCAGTTCTCCATAATCGACAAAATGAGCCTTTTTTCGACACTTATTTCATCATTTATGGCAACATTTTGACTATATTTATACGTTATACTTCATGAAAATGTCTAAAAATGGCCAAAATAGATAAAAAAATATGAAGTGGTGAAACATAGTTTACTATGTTAGGGTTTAAACACCCTCTTCTTTCTTCCAGACCCTATAACAATTTTTCAGGGGTGACTAAAAAAAAAGTTTACTTCCTATTTTGCTTCAATCACATTATTTTGTTGTTTCTTTACTATTTACGGCAATTTTTGACAATGTTCATTGGTTATAACCGATAAGAATTGCTAAAAATTCTAAATTGTTATAAATCACTATGCCATATACAATTATTTATTTTAGCGATTCAAAGAAGTAATAATAATTATGTTAGTGAGGGCACTTTGTTTCTAATACGTATAGTGACTTGTATAGTAGCCATTTTGAATAAAAATTGTCAATTGGAACACCCCTTTCACAAAAGTCGTTTATGTCATTAAAGGAAGTTACCTAATTTATTAGCTTCAAGATTCTAGTGCAATTGGTTTTGGAAATATCGTCATGACAAATTTTGATTAAAAATGGGCTCCATCTTTAATTAACCCTAGAATACTAACCATTCGTAAAAATTACGACTATCGTCCATTAAGAGTGAACTATCTTGGATCTGTAAAACACAGAGTCCCCACTCTTCTGCAGTGCTTTATTTACCTTCTTCTCGTCCCTACAAGCTTGCTTAAGATCCGCCAGAAAAATGTTAGTGTTCGCTTTACGCCCTTTTTACGTGGAGCTAATCGTAATAATTACGAAGGTTAGTGTTAGACGTAACTTTTTTATTGAGATTTATGAACAATAAGTTTTAAAAACTGCACTTTCATAGTTTTCTTCACGAGTAATTCGTAAGTAAATAATATTTTCTTAATTCTGCATATTTTATTGTGTTTAATAAATTTGAATTACTGTACTTCAATTAGTCAGCACTAAATTATTATATCTTTACTACCTCGTAATTATGTGAAAATTCAATTTTTTATTTATTTTTAATTTCTTTCCGCATTATATTTTATCTAGATAAAATATACATTATATTTTCTTTAGCGTCATGGATAATACAGTTTACACCAGCTTTGACGAGATTTGGCGAGTTATGCAGCCAGTGACTTGGAGAGCGGCGAGGACCACGTATAGAACTAGATGAAGTCTCAGAGGATGATGAAAATGACCATCCTGATATTGATCCCGATTTCAATCCTGTTGAAGAGGATGAGTTACACGAGAATATTGTAGAATGTATCAGAAATTTATACTCGAATGTTGTTTTTAAATTCTTACTTTTCATTGACACTCAAAATATACTAGTTGATTTTGTGTTATTCATATTATGTGATACGATTTTATAGCATAATGCTATTAATCATTAATAAATACATTATAATAAACAAATAAATTAAAATTAAACCATAAAAAAATTAAAACGTAATAAAAAAAACGTTCTAATACAATACTCGTAAAAATTACGAAGGTTAGTGTTAAGCGCCTACAAAGTATGGTTAGTATTCTAGGGTTAAGGTAGTGGATTGTAAAAAGATTTCTTAGCTAGCACCTAGGGCCAAAGAGGAACCAATCAAAAAAATTTTGAGGCTATGTTCTAGTATAACCAGAGATATCTATGAATCTGATGGGATTTGTTATACATAGATTGTTAAATTTAAGCTATAATACTCTGATGGACCATACCGGGATCAGATGCCTTTTTGGGACGATAGGGCTTAAGAAAGGGATAATGTTGCCTCATGTCAATGTCGAATGTAGTATTATTATTAACGGTTATAATAAAATTTCGTAAGAAGGTTTATTTATCATAGGAAAAGCTGATGAGATGAATTAGGAACGAACCTATTTAAAAGAATTAGGAACAAAGTTTTGAGGTCGATAACCTGTAGCGACATATTTAATAAATTTTGATTTATAAATCAGTCAAAAGTTTAACTTTATTTAATATAAGAACAACTTTACTTCTTTGACTTTCTTACAGAACAATTATATATAATGTAATAAGCAACTCCCTTTTTAATGGTTTACAAGACAAATATATAATGTAATAAGATTATTCAATGTATTTATGTGATTCAAGTACTTCGAATTTCGAATAGTTTAGATTCCCTCTAATTAATGTTTTCATGCTACATAATATGTATGGCTTGTTCAATGTATTTATTTTAATAATTCTTCCTTTAGACTCCGACCTAATTCAATCATTCATTTGATAATAATAAACATTATAAATTAAATTACTCGAGCTATTTCTATATGTAGGGCATAGTTAATTCAATGTTTATGCTCGACTTATGTAAGAATTTTACTATAAAAAAAGTATTAGAACGATTAAAAAGAATTACGACTAAGTTCTGCTATATATCTTTTGTTTATAACTTACTTTCAATATTTTTTCATCTTTATCATGTTAGATTATAACTTAAGATAACGGTTAACGATAATTTAATTACATTTGGTAGTCACAATATATATTTTATTGGATATTAGATAAATAGTATCTTATAAAACTATTCTTATATTACTATCTTACCTTTATCGTAAAATCATTAAACTTTTTAACGTCACTTTTAATAATTAAATGTATGTACACGTATGCTTAAACTAAAAAGAAAAACCTTAAGTAGGAGTTCACTAGGAGACTACTGTCGAACCCTTGTTTACAACTTACCATGGTGATACTGGAGGTAATTCCCCTCGTGCCAGCGTCGTTTATTACTCTTTCCAATTTAGGTTAGACGAGTTACCGAGGTTGCCTCAAGGGGAAATAAATTCATAATTGTATACTTGGCAACCATACCCAGGGCCGGCCCAAGGGTAAATTCCCACCCGTGCAAATTGCCATTTTGGCGCCCCCCCCCCCCCCAACCATCCCGGACCAATCACCGTACCTAAACCCACATTGTAAAAAGGGAGGGTTGTTTTTTTTTCCGGTATTATTACTAATCTCTACCTGAGATTAAATAGAACTCGTTCAGACAAAATGTTATGGTAAACTATGTCTATCGGTCTGCCTGTCACTTTGCACGGTTCCAATAACTTTTGAATCAAAAGAGATAAGAACATGAAACTTTCGCCATATTCAATATTTTTTTTGACGCGCATACAGGAAAAATATGGCGAACTCAAAATCTTAAGCAGTTCAAATCCAAAATGGCGGATATTTCAGGTCCCGTGAACATTTTTTTTTTTTTTTTAATTTATTGTGGGATATCAAATGAAAGGTATTAAAGAGTAGATTAAAAAACTATTAGCACTTAAGAAAATTGTTTATTTTTTCCCCCATTTTGTCAAATTACAACAAAATTTGTATAACTCGGCACAAGGTTTTTTTTGCATTGGTCCCAACAGCATATTCAAAAATTGTGGATACCCGATCTTTTGCAAGGAAGTCCATATTTTTTGTACTTATTGACTGGACTATAACTATAAGGAATGGAAAATTTAATTTAAATATAACAAATGTATGCCAGGAGAAAATTCCATTTTAAGAACTAATGAGCACGAGGTAGCGTAATTCTATGATTCTGAAGTGAAATTTATTTACAACAAATACTATTTATACTATAAAACGCTAAATTAAACTGCATTCCCATGAAAGTAAATTGTTATATGAAAGGAGCAGTAGGGCGCTCTTAATCTTGAAACTAAATTAACTAGGAATGTATCTACGCTACGCTCTGTCATGATCCCGTAACAGGCTGAACAGAAACCAAGAAACTTCCAAACTTAAATAAAATATGCTGCTGAACTTACCTCGTCTGGTAGGGCCAGTTAAATAAAAATGAACAAAAATTAAAAAGATTTTAAAAGGGTTTGATTTAATCTTATCTGGCCTGATGTTTATCTTAAGTAGATAACAAAGCCAGGTGTCCTTACTATCTTTTAGACAAAGTATTTCTATCACTCTCTATCTATTATCTATTAGATGTCCTACTGCACTCTTTCCTCCTCACTTATTTATTAACTTCTTTCTCCCTCTCATTTATAGATCTGCATATTCATCCCTCTTATCTCCCTTACCACACACCCCTCCGATTTAATTTTTTTTATTCGTTTTATTTCAAACTCGAAAACGACTAAATGACTTAGTAGTTCCGTCTTAAACAGTTATCGTACAGATTTATAAAGTACATATAAATAATTCATTGTTTTCATTTATTCTAATAAGACCTGTTATGATTACTGATGAATACTTTTATTCAAATGTTAGTTATGATGTTTTTGTTTTAGTTCTATTAAAAAACTAAGGGCTATTTTTTCGCTTTTTGCCACATTGGCGCCCCTGCCAATCCAGCGCCCTGTGCGGTTGCACGGCCCTCGGGCTGGCCCTGACCATACCTTCTGGGTGTGAAAATCAATTATAGCTAAATACAATGTGTCTGATATATCAATATCTATTCTTAAGTTTCAAACATAATGTATGAAAGTATATAACGTGAGCCATCGCATAGACTCAAAGGTAATTCCTTCCAAACCCATGTTCAAGGGGGGGGGGGGATCATTTAGGGGTTACATGTTTGCCTGCATTACTTTAGAGTAAGAGTGGGAGAATTTTACTGGCAGAAACAAAACTGGCAGACATTCACAATAAATTATAGGCGGCCGTTTGCCCTATTTAGCCCCCCCCCCCCCCCCCCCGCACAAAAAAAGGGGCCTATTTACATATTAGATAGCCACTCACTTTTAGGAAATATAAGAACAAAACAATTATAACACAATTTATCCTGTTCAGTTGAAATAGTTGCCAGTCCTACTAATCACTCTTCCGTCATACATGACATGACCCCAGCCCAAAGGAGGGTCCGGGGGGCCTCCCCCGGAAAATGTTATAAAATTAGGTTAAAAAAAGGTGAATTTAGGTTATTTTTAGAGCTTTTTCAACTAAAAAAAATCAATCACCTAAAAGTTTGTTTAGAATTTTTTCTGCAGAATTTTTATAACATTTATTAACTAAATCGGGTTTTAGACTAAAAAAAAAAGTTTTTACCTTTAACGCTATACTATGTTATTAATTCTTCCTGATTCATTATGAAATACATTCACAACGTCCTATACAGCAACTGAACAAGGGGATACACGCTCAACTGAGTATATAAGCAAACAACCATCAAAGTATGCAAATAAACTAACACAAAACAAGTTAATGTTTGTATCCCACATAAACTTGCAAGTGGGAATCGCAGTTTTAAATGTTAATATTATCAACTTGACTATTGCTCCATAAAAAATAATCATTTATTAGAAAAATAATTATCATACAGGGTCCGGCAGTGAAATGGGAAGATTAAGATATTCGAAACGAAGGACGCCATCTTACAAATATAGTTTTCAAGAAATGAACAATTTCATATATCCTCATTAATTTCCACTAATTTAGATTAAATTTGTGTAAAAAAAGTTCCATATATAGTAATAATTAAGACTTTGAGAGTTTTTTTTAAATATTCCCGTTTCACTGCCGGACCCTGTATTATTAGTTTTAAATGGTTATGAAAAATAATAAAACATAAGAAGTGTTCAACCAAATTTTATAGATCCGCCCCTGAGATCTCTCCTAATGAAAATTTGTTATCTATCTCTCTTTGTAAAAACATTGACTTCTTGGTGGGCAGAAATTTTGCGGCGCCCCTCAGGCCCTATCGCCCTAGGCGGTCGCCTAGTTCGCCAATACGGTCGCGCCGGCCCTGCCTACAGTAGATTTGCAGAATCAATCTTTATACTTCAGAAAAAAGCGCTGAGAATTTTATTTAATGTACCAAATATGACTCACTGTAAAAATCTATTTATTGAAGCATCTATTTTAACTTTACCATGTCTGTTCTGTTATCTGCTTATTTCTTATCATGAGAAGCCCTATGGATCTCACCACAACCATCACTACTCAACACGTAACTACAATAGAATAGTTCTACCCAAACACCGCCTTCAAAAATCTGCTGACTCACCAAGAATACTTGCCATCAAACTATACATAACTGCTTATCGGAAGAAACTAAACAACTACCATTGGATCAATTTAAAAACAATTTGAAAAAATACCTTAAAAATGAAGCTTTTTACTCAGTAGATGAGTTTAAGACAAACTGCAAATTTTAAGATAATATGAACTATTTACCTTTTCTTTTTTCTTTTTGACAAAACTTTAGAGTTAATGGTTGGATTTTGTTATGTTGTGTTATATTTAACATTTGTTATGGCCATGATAATAATCTACACATTATAAACGGAACACAGGTCGAGAATGAAGCACAGATAATAAATGCATCACCGGTGATACGATATAATATGAATAATTAGAAGAAACCGGCGGGAAATAAAGAGCGGGAACCAATGAAAAGTCCTGATTTCTAGCGCGAATAGTTAAAGCCCTTCCTTCCCACTTTTGGAGAGCGGGCATTTCTCCCAGTAGGAGAAACTGGCGGGAAATAAATAGCGGGAACCAATTAAAACTTCCCCTCTGAATATTTCTCTCTCCACGAGTAGCAGGCGGGGGAAAAAAAATAAAAAAAATATTACTCAATATTATAAATAAACGGTGCAAAACAATTTTCACTTTCCGAGGTTTTTTTTTTTTAATTATATACTTTTACTGAATTAAGTACACATATAAAATACACATATAAATGCACACATAAATATGTAGTAGTAGTACACATATAAAATAAATTTCTAAATGAAGATCCTGTCTATAGCAGTTACTTGAAGAGTTGTCACATTGCTGTGGGGACATTAAATTGTAAATATAAATGTTATAAAATTGACTTTGTTTGTTACAAAAATAATTAAATGAAATAATTTAACTGGCCATTTTTTAATCGGCCATGGATTCGGTCCTAAGGCAGCCAGTTAATAGGTCTAGTTAAAAAAAAGTATCTGGATTTAAATTCATCATATCCCATTTAATTAAGTTATTTTTAAACATATTTAAAAAATTTTTAACAGGTGGTTAGTTTTTGATTTCACCAAAATCGGAATTATTTTCATCAAAATCTTGAAAATAAAATCTCGGGAAAAATATTTATACTATTCGATCCGTATTTAAATGGACTACATTTAAACATTTTTTAGAATCAAAATTATCTGAACCGTTTTCAATCATTTTTTTTTTTTTTTTTTTTTTTAGGTTTTTTCATGGTGTTTAGGGGTGGTGCTCCAGAGCTAAAGTTAATTTCTCGATTTTTCTTTGGGATATAATTTTTCTGAACTTGTAGATATTCCAAATTTAATCGTAATCGGTTCAATCGAATTTCCGGGGTATTACTATACTTTCTCTTTACAATAATATATACTGATGCGTATCTCCATTCTAGACGGGATTCGAACAGGAGTACCTTGAAAAATATTCGAATACTGTCTACAAAAAAAATATGTGTGAGGCTCTCACGCATTAGAAGTGAAACTTTAGTTCTAGAATGCATTGCTCTCTTTCATTTTTTAACGAATTTATTATTTCAGGATTAAGAAATGGTTATGGGAAATTTAATTGAAAAAAAAAAAAAAAAAAATTGCTACGCTAAAGCAACCACATTTATTCCAATAAAAATAAATGTTTGTTTTGATTTGCTGGTCTTTAAATTGATATAATACAATTAATCTGTAAAAATGTTACACTTTGACGAGTCTCGAATCGCAAACTTCGTTACACGATGTCACTATATGAAAAAATTCACTCTACCGCCGCCAAAGAAGTTTCACTTCAAAAAGTCTATGAACGTTCAAACCGCGGTGTTACCGCAAAACATTTCGAACACGACCGATCTGCTTCAAAATGTTTGCGCAAACACTCAAGCAGCCCCATACAACATCAAAATGTTTGCGCAAACACTCAAACAGCCCCATACACCATCAAAATGTTTGCGCAAACAGTAAAAAATCGGTCAAACAGCCCCATACACGGTCAAAATGTTTGCGCAAACATTTTGATCGTGTATGGGGGCCTTTAGATTCATATTTAAATGGACTACATATTAGATTTGTTTAATCAAAATAGTCGGAACCGTTTTAGAGAATTATTTTTTTTCAGGTTTTTTCAGAGTTTTCGGGGGTTGCGCCTCTAAATTTGGAGCTAAAATTCATTTCTCGATTTCGCCTCATGGTAGGTATGATTTTTCTGAACATTTATGCCAATTTTGTAAAAATCGGCCCAGTAGTTTAGGCTCCACGCGTCTGTACAGACGACATTTTTTAAAAACCACTTTTTTGACTCAGAGGACGTGTAAATCCATTAAAATTTCATAACCGAATTTTCGCACATCACAATACGTTTTCTTTATATGAGAAAGTAAAAATTATTAACAAAAAAGTCGTTCAGTGAAAGTATACATTTTTGATAATTGAGCTCATAATATAGGTTTTACTTTATTTTTTAAAGTGAGCCTCAAATAATTAATTTTTTATCTACTTGCGGCAGTAAAAAGTAAGCAAAATGAGGCATAATTGAACTAGTTTTGGGTGGTAAAATGTCTAGGCAGTAAAATAAGGAAACATTTTACTGCCTAAGCAGCAATAACAGTATACATTATTATCTCTGTTATATTATAAGTAACATATTATCATAATTTATTTAATCGATTAGTGTCCCGACGGCCGACGGTGATTAATCACCTCGAAATTATTTGTTATTGCTAAGCTAAGGCAACCACATTTATTCCTATAAAAATAAATGTTGGTTTGATTTTTCAAATAGATAAAATAACTTATCTAAATAGGTATCTAAATTAGTTTAAAAAATTTTACTGCTTTTTCTAAATATAAAATTAAGCCCGTTGGCTTAAGCCTTTGGTTATACATATTTGTTGGTTCTGTTTAATAAGTTCAATGAATAAAAATACAAAAAAAAAACGAAGTAACTAACTACACTGCAACCCCATGTGAACATGCATAATAATTATTGAAGTCATTCTAGATTAGACCAGCTGCTTTTCTTGATTTATCCTAATTACTTCTTTTCATAGTTTATCAAAATATTTGCAAGATCTTCAATACTTTTAGTAATTTGTTAGTAAAGAAAATAAATAAATAGTTACTATTGTTTTATGCATCAGTCATTCAGAAGTTTTGTTTGTACTTTATTGTTGATTCATGGTTGTTATGGATTCAGTTTGCTATTCACTTATTGTTATTATTCCTAAGCTTCTTATTTATTTTTTTAAATAAAAACAATTAATTTTAATTAATATGTTAGTATCTTATTAATATTACATAGATATTAACTATGTAATATTAATAAAGATGATCATGGGCCCCGACTTTTAAAAATTATTGGGGGGGGGGGGGGGGGGGGGCACGGAGGATGACGGAATACCAAGAAACGGGGGTCCGGGGGTCCCTCCCCGGGTAATTTTGAAATACTAGGTTGCAAAAACTGCAATATTTGAGACTTTCTGGTGAGTTTTTATAACAATCTTAAAGAAAATTTCATGCCAGTACTAACCTTTTTTTTTACATTTTAATTAAAATACTAAAATTTTCTTTGCATTTAAATATTTTTGCACATAACAGATAAAAATTTTAAAAATCAAAATTATTTCTTATCGTTCCAATTAAACGTTTTAGTATAATGTAATAAAAATACATTAATAATAGACAAAAACCACTTTTTGTAATTTTTGTATAATAACATTATAAAAGTTATTTAAATCTATATAGTGTCCCAAAAAAGTTTTAGCGCGCTATTCAGAACAGGGTGAAAATAAGTCGAAAATGCTCAGTAATTTTTTTTTAGATTTCGGCTTAGTTTAGCCGTAAATAAATATAATAATATAAAATCAATTTCCAAAAAGAGTTTTCAAATTCATCTAATTTCAAAATGTCGGTCATTTCAAATTTTAAGAGTCAAATTTCATGAAAACCAGTAGGTATGAAGAAATTTTGCATGAGATAACAGTTGTAGAACTTTTTAATGCATATTATCTAATGATGCATTATTTATTGCAATCGGTTCATAAATAAAGAAATGAAGATTATTTTAATGTTTATGGTGAAAAACACTGAGCATTTTCGACTTATTTTCACATGTAGAACCCTGTTCTAAATAGCGCGCTACACATTCATTCATTTCATTTTATACATTCCGAAAACCGAATCCGGCCCTTACTTTATTCTTGTGTTTATGTGTTAATGTATGTGTCTGTCGCAGTGGCGTAGCTAGCTCTGTTAGCGCCCGCCCGCAAGTTAAAAAATGCGCCCCTTACTCTTACTTAAAAAGCACCCTTTCCTTAATATGTGCAAAATTATCAATTATATTGTTAAAATCCAATGTCCGTGCCGTTTCAAACATGATACTTAAGATAGCAAGTCCAGTCAAACTTTCGCTAGCCAGTTTAGAGCTTCATTCAATTTAAGCTTTGACAAGGATCATTCAGCTGATGCTGTAGTAACGGATAAAGTAAGGAATAAATTAAATGCTGAACATACTTCAGGAAAATTAGATGACAGAGTTGAATTGTCGTCACAAATCACTGTTTTAGCCATATATCTATAATATTTTGCATTAAATTATAATATATTATTATAATTTATGTGCTTCTTAGAACATTTTTTTTTTTAAATTTACTTAAATAAACAATATATTTGATGAAGTGCCAAAATTTCAACCCAAAAAAATTTCTCCCACCCCCCAAACCACCCTACAATGGCTAGTCCTAATAATTTTGAGATCATTTATGCAAAAAATACCTTATGATAGGACGATAAAAATTGCCTGAAAAAAATAATTTAACGTTTTGATATTAGGGGAGAGTGGGGCATGTTGTCACAAATTTAACAATTTATTTTTTTTAATTTTTTCTATTCGGTACATTTTCAATTTCTAAGTACTATTGTTTAATTTAAACTTTCAGCTACATGTGGCACAAGTTTAATTTATCTAGCATTACTAGAAGTATTTTTATTTAATTTTTTTAAAGTTAAAGTTTTTTGTGACAACATGCCCCATCAAGGGGCAGGTTGTCACGTGGTATGGGGTAAGTTGTCACAAGATATAAATTAATTATCACCACTTTGATTTAACAAAATTTAAATACCTTAAGCAACAAGATTTGGCTGGTTAATAAAATAATTATTATTATTTATGGGGCTATCAGTCTTGTACAGGCAAAATATGTTTCTTATAGGAATCATTTATGTTAATTTTACTGCAGTACCAATGCTAGGTTCTGTAATTTATTAAAAATGCTTCCGCTGCGTAACGAGGGGAGCAGCCTCTAAATTTTAGAACCCTAACCGCCTTCATGAGCATGAAGCATGAGCATTCCTGGAGCATACCGTCTTCTAGTGGTTTTTGCCTTGTAATTGCTCACCATTTTGCCTAGAACAGAACAGCTTTGCTAAAATCGTTATTTCGTGCCTGTACCTAGCACCTAGCTAAGAGTACGGTAAGGGAATCAACCAGCTATCTCGGTAAGGGAATCAAAACTGCGTTTTAAGTATGAGGGTGGAGAGGGTCTGTTAAAAAATAAATTTTTATTTATTGTATTAAAAATAAAAGGGGAAAAGTGTATCATTTGTTTGATTTTTTATCAATAGTTAGCATATTTGTTTAACTTATTTTAACTGGCCATCCTTTATTTTTCATTATCCGCTTTCCTTATTAATTCCTCTTCACTTTCCATTTCTATTTAAATAATATAGAAGAATACTCTTATGTAAATATAGTATTGGGGCAAGTAGTCACAAAAGGTATTGGATGTGAATACTTGCCCCTTTTACTTTGTGACAACTAGCCCCAACGCGCCATATTTAATTATAGTGAAATATTTTTTCCCTGCCGCAATAATATTGATTTAACGGTTTAGAAAAACAATGCCAAAACTACTACGTAATAATAATCATCGAATATAGCACCCTAGATAAAAAATACAAAACAGAAAACATAAATTAAAAACAAAAAAAAGCAGTGAGTGACTTGCCTAAAAAGTTTATGTTCCATAGATGACAGACGGTTTGCCACAGAGACACCATTTTTCGTAAAGTTTGTCTACATAATAAAGGTTATCTTCAGTAGCCGCGCGAGCTTTCCCTTATCACTCTAACCCCTTAAAAATGACCCTGTGACAACCTGCCCCAGTGACTTCTTGCCCCACTCTCCCCTACCGATAAAAAACATTGTTACCCCCCGAGGAATCTAACCAAAAACCTCTACTCTAAGACCTCTACTCTCTAATCTACTCACCTTACTAGACACTATTTTTTCTTTTGGGGGATCCATTTAAATTTGTTTAATTTTTTCTTACTTTCATAAAGGGCGGGATGGGGTAGTACGAAAACGTTATTTTAGCATATAATAGTAAAATATATATGCCGAATAATGTACGAAACCCTAAAAAGTTGCCCCCCTAAAGTTGAAACCCTAAAGATTTGCTTGATGCAAGTACTTCCCTGTGATTTTTATGTAATACCTTTAATGTAATTATTATTATTTATTTATTTGATTAATTTTTTCAAGTTTCTCCCTTTTTACAATTCTAACTATTTTTTTCTCCTCCAATTGTGCGCCCCCCTAAAGCCTGCGCCCGCCCCCGGCCGCGGGCGCTGCGGCCCGATAGCTACGCCTCTGGTCTGTCGCCATCAGTCTGACTTTACAGGCGCAAATCTGGCTAAACGAAATCGATTAATTTTTTCAGAGGTGAGTGAAAACATGTTGTAGCTTGGTTTCATCGGAAAATATTGAGTATAACCAAAGTTATTAACGATTTTAGAAAACAAATGTTTAAAAATAATAACCCAAAACAAGTAAGCGCGCTTCACGTAAGTATGTGAGGCGATAATCGCCGATTAAGTTAAAATTATTAAGTGTCAGGTAGTCTCTACCTATTAAGGATAAATTGTTCGTACACACACAAAAATTATTCAAAAGTAGCATAATTGAATTTGAAGTATTAAAAAATTATATGCCATTAATTCTTTAATAATGAAGAATATTACAAGCCAATATCATTAATATTTGTACAGAATGTGACCGAAAAAAAATTATTTCCCCCCTCCCTCCACCCCCTAAATTTTGGAATATGATGACCTTCACTTTGATGACCTTTACTGCTTCTACTGGCATCAAACTGCTTGCCACTAAAAATAAACTTGATCACCACAACTGGGTTTACAACTTTTATATTTACTGACATTATTTTTTAATGTGTATTAAGGCCCCCATACAAGGTCAAAATGTTTGCGCAAACATTTTGACCGTGTATGGGGCTGTTTGATGTTTGCGCAAACATGATGTTTGACGTGTAGGTATGGCCTAAATTTGCCCGACATCAAGTTTGCGCAAAATGTTTGATCGTGTATGGGAGCCTTTACAGTTTCACTTAGTTAATGTAACCATCCTCCATTGTACGAATATTTATTGTTTGAATACATATTTATCATCTATTTTGGAGAATTTAAAGACCTCCAAAGAGTAAAAGCTAAATATTATGTAAGCCTAGTAGAAAATATATCCATGAGCGTTCCGTAATTTTCTGTTTTTATTAATAGGCTACTCAGTTGTCTCTATTCGGGGTCACTCTAATGCTTACTAATTATTTTTTAATATTTTTTATCCAATTTTTTTGGGGGGCTCCAGCCCCTTGGGCCCTATGGAGTTGGCGCCGCTGAAGATGGTATCTAAGCAGTTTCATTTTTCTGCTGCCCGTAGAAATAACATTGTAGGTAGCAAAGAAAAACATTTCTGCCTCAATCTAATCACTTGTCAGTAAAATTCCATTTTCCTTTTTTCTTCTTTATTTATGAGCCGTAGTAGTAGTAATGGGGTGGAGAGACCTTAGCTACTAGACCTCATTCGGGTCCATTTTGCAACCCCTTAAACAAAATCCATTTTGCTGCCTAGTTACATAAATACAACTATGATTGAAAACCACGAAAACCCAACCTTAGAAACATGTTTGGAGTCTTAACTGGTGACTGGTCTCAACTTTATAAAAACTAATGATGACTCAACAAATCAATGATAACTTAACAAAAATCAATGATGACTCAACCAATCCAGTGTGAAGCGAAGAAGAGGTGGCTTACCCCTTATTATGGGAGTATGTGAAGGTTGTGGAAGACTGTACTTTCACACATGAGTAGCTGGGGAAATCAGGGAATAGGAGGTTGTTCGATGGGTGTGAGTTTAAGGGGTTGCAAAAAGGACCCGAATGAGGTCTAGTAGCTAAGGTCTCTCCACCCCCTTACTACTACTACGGCTTCGGAAAACGGACCATTAATCCTAGGGATTGCTAAGGACAGACATGGAAGGAGAAATCGAAGACTTATTCCCACTTTAAAGAAAATATCTATTTTACCTTTAACTTCATGTTCTGTTTCAGAGAACCCTGTAATGGACACGGAAGATATGTACAATCCAAATATCAATGTGATAAAATATTTTATGACAAAAGCTGTCAATATAAAGACGGATGCCTTGATAATTCTTATTGTGGTAAAATGGGATGGTTTGGATTCAACGGCGCCAAACTTCAGTATTCTCATTAATTTATTACAACAATTAATAAGGTTCAATGTCAGTAATTATCTCGTGTTTGTACCTAGCACAATATTGTAGAATACGTTGTAGTCAGCACCTTTTTAATTAAATAATTAATACAGTAGATGGATCTAAAGTTGAGGAAATTTAAAACATAAATTCATTTTGATTAAGAAATGTTTTAGACCCTAAGTGCATCATCAGTCTTTATTTAAGAGTTGTTTTAATTCAGTAGGTACAATAAGGGTAATTTTCTATATTTCTTTGAAAAAAGAAGAAGTTGTTAGCATTTTCTTCTTTTTTCTATCTCCTACTGTAATTTAATGCTCATTACTCATTACCTTAATACTTCTTCCCCCACCTTTTTATTATCCTTCAAAAGCTGGATCCACAGCTAGAAGTTTGCCAGATAAAAATAGATACATGGAAACAGTGGAGGTGTAATGCCACAACATGTTGTCCCCCACTTTTCCTTCCTTGTGCATTTGCACTTCATTCCGTTCAAGTTATTAACAAATAAAGCAAAGCTGAATCGTGAATTTCTTAGATTTTTACTTTAATAAACATGCTTCCACTAAGGTTTTTGAAATATATATATATATATATTTTTTTTATCTTACCTCCTAATTTAGGGAAGTTAAGAAGAAGAGAGATTGGTACGGAGGAGATACCAAGTAATTACTTATTTGCAATAATTGATTGTATGTTGCTACTTATCAATGTCAATTGCACATGACCAGAGTAAGCAACTTCTGTATGTGATATTTATTTATGTTTAAAGTCAGATCATGATGAGAGATCCCACTCTGACGTGTGGGAAAGTAGTTAGGATCAGTTCAGTAGTAAAGGATCTTTATGTCTGCATCAACATTTTTTAAAACTATTTTTTTTTGGGCCTACTTAAAATTTTGAAAATGAAGTTGGCAGAATAAGGTAGGTATATTTCATTCTAGTACAGTAGAACCTCGATAAGAAGTGTCTCAAGGGGATTAGGGAAACAGTCTTGTTATCGAGGTGCTCTTTTTGTTGAGGGTCGTGTTATCAAGGTTATTTTGGCTATCAGTCATGTTGTCGAGGTTAATGGAATCACTAAACGCGGGATGGGGTGGGGTTTTCAAGTCTAGACTTGTTCAAGGTCGACCCTTTCCTGTATAGAGTCGCATTATGGAGGTTGACTTCTCAAAACGACTTGTTATAGAGGTTCTGAGTTACATTGTGAATCGGAAAAAATCCGTGTTAATGAGGTTGTTTGTGTGGTTAACATTTTGTGTTATGGCAATCTCAAGGGGATTTGAAAATTGCACTTGTAATTGAGGTTGTCGTGTTATTGAGGGTCGTGTAAGTGAGGTTCTACTGTAATAAAATTTGTTTTTGAGGATAGAAAGAAAAGACAGTACAAATCGTTTGTCTTTATTTTAGCGAAGATTTTAAATATGGCATCCAACTTTTATTTTTTGATCTGTTCAAATAATTGACGCAGATATATTTTTTGGAAACAAAGTTAGCGGCACAAGTCAGGAATATTTTAACTGATTCGACTGGTTGGACAGTCATTCATCAGAAAAAAATCTATAATCAGAAAAACTATATGCAGGGCTTGTAGCAGATTTTCCTCAAAATTAAGTGACTTTAGTGACTATTTTTTTTCAAAATAAGTGACTTTTAAGTGACCTGTTTTCCCCAGATAAGTGACTTAATTTTAAGTAAAAAAAAATTATTTTAGTTACTTTTTGTTGTTTAGCACTGTTATATAAATGCAATTATAAAAATTTTAAAACAGTTTTTTGTTCATTTGATTTTGTGTACCGTAACTACAAAAAAAAAAAAAAAAAAAAGAAAAAAAGAAAGAAAATGAAGTTTGGCGGTATTTTGACAGATGTATACAAACTTTGACGTCACCAAAATTATTGCACTAATAAATAATTATATTCACTTATAACTTTTAAACTAATTAATGGAATTTCATCGGGGTTTTTTTTACATTTGTTCCTTAATTTTTTCCGGTTCCAACGATATGCTATAAGTCAAAAACGTATTTATACATTCGGAATTATTAACCGACAAAGTTTATAATTCAAATATTGATAACTTAAAAATGGCGGCCAATATCAAAATGGAATTTGGTGGGCTTTTTTGCCATGCAGAGAGGTACATTCGTGCCAAATTTCAACTCAGGACCATTTTCGATATTACGATTTTTTAAAATCTTAATATTAACAATAAAACACAACACACGCCAGCTGAATCTAGTGCAACTGGTACAAACTTTATCATTAATCACAGTTCAAAGTAGGCCTAATATAAAATTTATAGTTAAAAAAAGTCTTGAGCTTACAAAATCCCTTTTGAAAAACAGTTAAAATATATGTTTTGTATTTAAAAAACTACAGAAAATTAATTTTTTTTATCCTTGTAAGCCCAAATAAGTGACTTTCAGTGACTTTTTTTTTAAATAAGTGACAAAAAAGTGACTCTCGTCAAAATAAGTGACTTTTAGTGACTTTCAGTGACTCACTACAAGCCCTGTATATGCTCTAAATTTCAAATAAGATAGTCCTGACAAAGTATCAGTTCAAATAAATAAATATGGACTCAATATTTGAAAACTACACTAAAAAAATAACACATAACAATTTACACTTTTCTTTTTAACTCCAAAAACAAATAAATGAGGGTTAAGGAAAGTAAGGTAAAAAAAAAATGAATAAATAAAGTTAACAAAAATGAATGTAAGGGAAATATATTGCATCTCATTTTTTTAAAAAAAGAAAAACAAACACAATATTTTTTTTTGTTTCTAAAAAAAGTAAATAATTATAATAATAACTATCGATAACTTTACATAAAGTATTTACATTTTTTTTTGTTTAAAAAATTTTTTAAATCTTTTTATTTACACTTAATTGAAAATAATAGCTACAAGTTATATAATAATAAATTTGTCTATTTAAAAACTAAAATAATATTTATATATGTACATTCGAAGTGCCAGAAATAATTTAGAAAATAATAATAAATTAACTAACATGTCACGAAAGGCACCATTTTTTTATTTTTATTTTTATTTTATTTTATTAATAACAAGTGTTAAGATATAAATTCCTATTTACACAAATAGAAATTATTTTTTTAACTGATTTACTTTCTAATGGGTATTTTTGATCACTAGTTACATAATTATATATCTTATTTACAGCTAAACACACAATGTGTTCTAAGTATTTACAGTAAATACAATAGGTTTTAAAAAAGAGATTTCATATTTCTTTACAAAATAAGAAAAAAATAAAAATAATAATAATTTAGGTATAGTTTAACTGTAAAATAGAGATTTCACGGTCACTAAATTAATTCATTATAATTTTTATTAAAAAGATAAGAAAAATAAAAAAGACGACATTGTTATGGTTATTACTATGCAAGAGAATTCTTAATAACCAGTTAAATAAAAAAAATGATAGGAGCAAAGTGATAAAAGAAAGAAAAAAAAAAAAGTCAAACAAGAGTCAATCTGTCTTAAATATTGCTCAACACATAAATGAGAATATTCTTCAACAAAGATGGCACATTTTGATAAAAATGTATTTAATTTTTTTTCTTAACTGTTTAAAATATAGTCTAGAAGGAAAAATAGGGGGAGTTAAGAGTATAATAATTGTGTCCTATAATGAATTAATACAAATATCACCATGACATCAGATCTAATGAATGATTCAGCCTCTTATTATTATAATACAATCCAGATATTAGGACAACTAATCAATTGGACGGACATTCCTCTAACAATACTCGATATTAATATTATTATTTATTTATTTATTTATTTTTTTTTTTATAAAAAAAGAGCACACGTATGTTAAAATACTCAGAGACAGTCGAAAGAGAGACAATATTAATAATTCTCAGAAGAATAAAAATGTGAAAACGAAATTTTATTGGACGAGCACTCAATATTATAGAATGCTAGAAGAAGTATAGAATTTAACTTATGAAAAAGTTATTTTAATTAATGAATATTAAGAATTGCCATTACCAGTAATTTTACAGTGTGAGTATAAAAGAAGAAGGATGTTAGAATTGCCATTACCAGTAATTTACAGTGTGAGTATAAAAGAAGAAGGATGTTAGAATTGCCATTACCAGTAATTTACAGTGTAAGTATAAAAGAAGAATATGCATTTTTTTTCTTTTCTTTTTATCGTTACAATTACATTAACACATACACTTTAAACAAACATAAGAAAAATAATGATTAAAATTAAGAGGAAATATAATTTTATTATTAAGAAAGTTTCTTCAATAAACTAAACAAATATTACAATTAGCCACACTATTTCTTCCGTTTTAAAATTAAATTTAAATCAAATTATAATTATTATTAACAACGGGAGACAGACAGAGAACAGAGGACCAACATTTTACAACAGAGAAAATATTCTCCAGGGTAGCTTAGTTGGTTAGAGCATCTGTACTGGAAATACAGGAGGCCCGTGGTTTGAATCCAGGTGCTGGGGTCTATTTTTCTCTGACTGTCTCCCTTTGTTAATAATAATTATAATTTGATTTAAATTAAAATTTAAACTTACCGTAGTATGAATACTACCAAAAACTTAATATTGAATTTAATTTCATTGAACAAACAAGACAAAAATAAAATAGAATGATGACAGTTGAAAGCAGAAAACTCTAATTTTATACATTCCTATATCTACTATGAATGAATCGGACGAAAAAAAAATTGATGTTGACCGAAAGAATCATTGGAAAATCAAAACAGTCAAGTTTTTAGTTTAGATCGTTCCCCTACCCTGTTTTTTGTAAATGCGGTTGATGTATGGAAGGGATCAATACATTGATGTTGGTTTGATTTAATGACAAAAATTAAAAACATCAATCTCCCAATCCTCTGATATCTAAACAAATATTTTCAGTAATGAAAGAAATTTTAGTGCAGGGGGACCAATTACTTCAACGGATTCTATCCAAATAAGTATTTATATATAAATATATTTCCATATTCCGCCAATAATATAGAAGAGAAATGTATGTGTCAAAAAGGATTTCTATTTAAGTATTATTTATTCTTCAAGTGCTGTAGATATATTTGTCCAGGAATTATTTTTTCAATAAAGGTAATTTATAATGTAAGTATATTTCTTAACCCGATAAAAAGCAAACTCCGACATATATTATTTTAATACATAAACTAATTATTATTTATGAACTTCTTCTTTTAATTAAACTTCAAATGCTACACGAGTAAACCAACTTCATTAAATGTATTTGTAAATAATTAGCTTAATATATTTTAAAGTAAAATTAAATCAGACACTATTGGAATTATTATTAAATTATTACACAATAGGTCAATAATTGTATTTCCCATTTGAGTCTGTATATTAAATAAAAAAAACGAATATGGGAAAACCCAATTCAATATTATCATTTAATTCTATTTGTTTTTATTATTCATGTTATCGAAGATAACTGCGGACGTAACTTAGCACTTTATCACTAAGTTTTCTTCATTTCTATTCAATTATCACTCTGGTATTATCTGAGTTTTAGTAAGAGAACAATTAGAGGTAACAAATGACAAATATGGTTGCAGATTGGCATAAAATATTATAAGCTAATATTAAAGCTTATTATTTCCCTTTTAAGGTATATGTGACAGTAACCTACCTAGGACCTAAACGAAACATTGAATTACATAATTATAAAACAATACTTGATAATATTATTTAAGTAACAATCCTAAGAGTGCGACGGAAAATTAACAAAAAAAAATAAAATAAAATAATAACTACAAATATATAACATAAAAGTCATCACCTTGAGATTTATTATGAAAGAAAAAAAATTAATTTGTGGACATTCAATCTAATATCAGAAATAAAATTATCACTAAAGTGTAATTATACAGTAAAGAGGCTGTGAATTATAATGATAGGTTATATTAACACAATTGTGGTTGAACATTTAAAACAGAAAGTTTAATGGTTTAGGTAATGAATACTAACATACAACTAAAATATGAGTACAGTAAAATGTTAGTAATAAATTAAGTCTAAATCATTAAACATTAAGTCCGTGTAAACAAAAACGTGCTAACAAAATGGCTGTTGATGGAAATGGGCAATGCCAAATATATTAAGAAATAAATAATCCTTTACAGAATTAAATAATTAAATCTTATTGTCAGGGTAAAAATCATAATGAATATGGTTGTTCAATACAATGCGGTAAATTCCACAAACTCACAAGTCAAACTGTACAGTTATCACGATATACATAATAAAGCTATAAATGCCACAAAGAACATTTCATAAAGGCAGTAAAACTAAACATAATTATAAATAAGACAACTATACAACAAATTTTAACATCCAAATTTGATCATTTTTCCCCTATAATTTATTTTTTTATCTGTTTCGATTGTTAACAAAAGCCCCATGCAATTAGCATTTTAATAGAATGGCAAGTAGAGAAACATAATTTAATTTACAAACGAAATCATTATATACAAAAAAAAAAAAAAAAAAAAATGAAAGTAAAAGTAATTATAAATTCAAGGACAACCAAGTTAATTCTATAACCATTAAATTAATATTATATTTAATAAAATGAAAGACGACAAAATAAAGCAGTTAAGTAAAATTCCTTAAATTACGAGAATAATATGAATATAATAAAATTATTTTATAAACTGAATAACATCATCAACATTATTTTAAAGATAAAATCTATACTTGACCAGTTTTGTATTCCATTTCTACAATAAAAAACCTTGATCTCACAATTTGAAGATAGTCAATTTATAAAAATATCCCATTCAGAGATAAAAAAAAATATATTTCTCAAAATTAAAATGATACAAACACACTTCTCAGAATCAGTAAAAATATTGCAAAATAAACTGGTTACTCGTTAACTAAAAAAAGAATAGATTACTTTATTCAATACTATGGACTTAAGGTCTTATATTTATATTATTTACAACTCGAGTAAATTAATCAGGATCTATGTAACGTATAAGTTATCCTATAGATAGATATATAGGCAGAGGAATAGATTATTTATTCAATGCATTGAAGATTGCATTGTACTCAATAAGTCAGTTTCATGCAGCACTGATAAGATGGATACAACAAATTCTTCATCAATAAATCTATATTATAATAAATGCTATTCGGCACACCTTAAAACTGTATAATGCTAATGATGTAATTCAGAAAACTAATTTAAAATGGCACAATAACAATAAAAAATATCAACCTTTCTTAATCATATAATGGAAGATTTGTATAAAAAAGACAAAAAAAAAGTATAATTTGCTGCCTAGAACTGCAATATTTTTAATACTGAATGTCAATAAAATTAGTCTACACAAAATACAATAGGGATATTCTACAATCCTGGACAGTTCAAAACTTGCTGAAAAGATCTGTAAACTGCACACACATCCTACTATTTCAATCACAACAGACACAAAAACAGCAAATTTATTATCCCCCCCCCCCTACAGTTTTCATTATTTAAAGCAGAGTTAACATTTGAATCTAGAATCATACTAATAATACATATAAAAAATATACATATTCTTTTATAGAATGCCTCCACAATTTCAATATATATATATATAGTATAAAATAACACAGAAAGCCATTTCAATAGTATTAAGTACAGGAGACTCAAGGCTATCTTGCCGAAAATCACACAGAGAAGGATAATTTTTGCCCACCTTAAAGGTAGGAGAGACGTAAAAATAAGCGAATACATTTAGCAAAAATTACTAGAGATCCATTGATTTAAGTAATGACAACGAGTATTTTGAGCACACATTTATAAATAATAAAAATTTTTTTTAGATACTAATCCAATTTAACTTTGCACATATACAACAAGAATTCTAAAGTAGGACAAAAGGATGTGTGCAATTCACATAATTTTTCAAACTAATCTCACAGCAAGGATATCAAAAGTAAAAAAAAAAAATGTTACGAAAAAAAGGATAAAACATAACAAAATAAAGAAAAGGAACAGAACTGAGTATTGGACCACAAGAATTTAAATGATCTAAGAACAAAAGTTACGGTAGTCACCTGATCTCTTGTAAGTATCAGGTGACTGTTTATGTCAGCAGTTTGAGGGTAGTTTCCCAGCATATATGCAAGCAACATTCTCCAGTCTTTGAACAAGCAATGAATTTTTGCAGTTAGGGTCAGAATCTAAGGACTCCAACAGCTAAAAAAAGGAAAAAAATACATCAGTAAATAATATAACAATCTTACAAATAGGATTGCATAAAAAAAAAATATATATAAAAACTTCAGACTAATAATTTATAAATTAATTCCAGTACTTTGCATAGAGGTAAATTTTGTATTCCAGCCATGTAAAAAATACTTATTTCAGAGAGAGCATGAAGTGTAAGGATTTTGATTGATATTCTATGTTATTCTTTATGACAGTATCAATATTGACACAGAGAAGTCCTATCTTTCTAATTATCAGTTCCTACCTTTTCTTTTTCTCTTGGATTAAATGTTTAATCCCCCCTGTGACGTTTCTTTTATTATTTTTTCTAAAATGGGTTTGGTATTTCTTTAGAGAATGACTATTACATAAGTGAATACTCAAAGATCATTTTATTGTTTTGACATTTTCATGTCATTACTTTGGCACATTAAATCGAAAAGTGTTACCTACCAAAAAGTTTTACATTGTACTAGGAGGGTAGGAGGTAAGTGCACTCAAGCCTGCCCGCTCTCGCTAGGGCCTCCCCTTCCCAAGCGACACCAAAACATGTTACACTGTACTAGGAGGATATAAGGAGGTAGGACCTAAGTGCACTCAAGCCTGCCCGCTCTCGCAAGGGCCTCCCCTTCCCAAGCGACACCAAAACATGTTACACTGTACTAGGAGGATATAAGGAGGTAGGACCTAAGTGCACTCAAGCCTGCCCGCTCTCGCAAGGGCCTCCCCTTCCCAAGCGACACCAAAACATGTTACACTGTACTAGGAGGATATAAGGAGGTAGGACCTAAGTGCACTCAAGCCTGCCCGCTCTCGCAAGGGCCTCCCCTTCCCAAGCGACACCAAAACATGTTACACTGTACTAGGAGGATATAAGGAGGTAGGACCTAAGTGCACTCAAGCCTGCCCGCTCTCGCAAGGGCCTCCCCTTCCCAAGCGACACCAAAACATGTTACACTGTACTAGGGGGATAGAAGGAGGTAGGAACTAAGTGCACTCAAGCCTGCCCGCTCGCTAGGGCCTCTCCTCCCCATCGGCTTACTGCCCCACGCCTCAGGCACTTTAACCACCTCTAACTACCTCTAACACCGCGAAGCGAACCTAGTGACATTTCATGTGGGTAGCTTACACGGAGCGAAGACATGAAAATGCCTCACTGCCTTGCAGACTCATATGCAAGATTTTTTTTTATAAGTATTAGCGATAGAGAATGTCATGTGGCTTGCATGGCTAGAGAGTTGAAGAATGAAGATGGACCTATTGAATCAGAAAATGATGAGTTAGTTCAAGGGCCTCAAAATAACAACAATGCTATTGTTCATGACATTAATACAATAGTGTCTTTGATCAATATGAAATCAACGCATCACTATTATCTGACTTTAAATATGCCGATAGTTTATTTTATGTGTTCATAAGAATGATAATGATAGTGTCTCTGATTAAGATGAAATCAACGCATCACTATTGTCCCCCACTATGAGAATTTCAATAGTTTATTTGATGTGTTCATGAAAATAATAATGATAGTGTCTCTCTGATCAAAATAACAACAATGTTATTGTTTGTGACAATAATACAATAGTGTCTTTGATCAATATGAAATCAACACATCACTATTATCTGACTAAAAGTATGCAAATGGTTTATTTGATGTGTTCATGAGAATGATAATGTCTCTGATCAAGATGAAATCAACGCATAACTATAATCTGACTATGGGTATGCTAATGGTTTATTTGATGTTTTTATTACAATGATAATGATAGTGTCTCTGATCAAGATAAAATCAACCTATCACTATTATCTGACTATAAGAATTTCACTGGTTTATTTGATGTGTTCATGACAATAATAATGATAGTATCTCTCTGATCAAAATAAAAACAATGTTATTGTTCATGACAATAATACAATAGTGTCTTTGATCAATATGAAATCAACGCATCACTATTATCTGACTAAAAGTATGCTAATGGTTTATTTGATGTGTTCATAAGAATGATAATGATAGTGTCTTTGATCAAGATGAAATCAACGCATCACTATAATCTGACTATAAGTATGCCAATAGTTTATTTGACGTCTTTATGACAATGATAATGATAGTGTCTCTGATAAAGATGAAATCAACCTATCACTATTATCTGAATATGAGAATTTCACTGGTTTATTTGATGTGTTCATGACAATAATAATGATAGGGTCTCTATGATCAAGGTGAAATCAACGCATCACTATAATCTGAGTATGAGTAAGCTTATTTTTTGTGGAGAGACGATGTCACTCAGTGAAGCAAACCCTGTCCCCTTGATACTAGAACCAAATAATTCTAAAAATACACAAACTGCTTCAGAATTTTTAGAACTGACAAAGTTACACAAATATATATTAAAAAAATAGAATAAAATATAAATATAAATTGAAAAAGATGTTCCAAAAAAGTACCTAATAAAAAATATATATTGAGAAGTGTGTGTTACCGGTGAGCTTACAGTGATCATAAAAGAGAACGAAACTGTTTTTGTACTAAAAGTGGAGACGATACTCAAACTTACTTCATTTTTTTTTATGCCCATGATTTTACATTGTATTTATTTCTAATTTTAATGGTGACATTGTTCATAAATTAGATTATTTGAATACATTCTTTGATAGTAATATTTAATTTATTTTTACCTTTTAAACGTTTTAAGCAGATTTAACACCACAATGTAAATTTATATATATACTGCAGTTTTGGAAACTCTTACTCAGTATATTGTTTTTCAATTATAAAAATGTTTAGTTCGATGTATAATTTTATAAAATAAAACCTGAATTTTCCATTTTATTAGCATTTAATACCATAAAATCGGGGGAAACTAGATTGGGATAGATTTGTATCTCACACGACTTACGTTAAACAAGAGTGCAAGTACTGGGGGGGGGGGGGTTAAAAATAAAATATAAAACATGTTAATAGATTTAAGAGCTCAAGTAAACTTTAAGTAATTCCCTTGCATTAAATATAATCATAAAATAACTGTCAAATAAAACAATTAAAACAATACGAACCTCTTCACTGTATTTTGTCACATAAATGTAAAGCTCTTTAAGTGCAGAAATAGTATGGAAGTTGCCAACTAAAGAGCTAGAAAGTTGCTGCATAGAAGTGCTCAGTTCTTGATCGGTGATAAGTGGGAGCTTAGAAACATCTTGATAAAATTTGTCAACCATATCTCTATACTGTGGAATATCTTTCGCGAATAACAATTTATTTGACGGTGAGTCTTTTCCCAAACGGTGGTCAGTTGTTGAGCATGAATCCATAAATGTTTGTGCAATAACTGATAAACAAGAATCCACAGTAGCTGTTTTATTAATATCAAAAATATAATCGGGGTTTTTTATGAAATTCACCCAAAAACGTAATGGAAGACTGAAACAAACAAGTAAAAAAACATATAAGTAATAAGATAAATGGAGGTTAAGGAAAGTAAAGTAAACAAAAATGAATGTATTACATATAACCAGAGACGGGGTTTATGACTTTTATTTTTCCATTTCATGACCTTTATTCTATGACTTTTATTATCCTGTATATTACGTTTATTTTAGAAAATCGGTTGTTTTATGACCTTTTAGCCAAAAGTATGACGTTTATTTTCTGTGGAAATTTAGCCTTTATGTGAAGCATTTCGTTATTTTGGAGGGAAACAGTTCAAAAAAGATTTCACTATTTCATAGATACAAAATTATATTTACAATATGTGTAATAAACAGAGACCTTCAAATGCCTTTTTGCTATGGCACCATACTTAAATGCCACATTTTGCCTATTTTTTTGCTAAAAAGCCACATTTTGCCGATTTTCGGTAAAATGCCGCACTTTGTGCCACATTTTGCCTTATTTGGGCCAAGTTCTGAGAAAAAAATAGAAATATTCTAATATTCTAAGGCCTAAGGGGTTCTGCTACAACCCATAAAACCAGGTAAGATTAAGATACGTCCTTGCAGGGCAGGATTCCAAGGTGCTGAGGATTCCCCAAGTGACGTGAGGGATCCCTATCCTAGGGTAGTGACTCACTTTGTCATCCAAGCTACCCATGCTGCCACAGGAGGTGGCACCACCCGCCGGGTAGCACTACCTGGTCGACCGCCCCATGGTCTAGCTGCCACCTGCAGGTGTCGCCACCCGGTCATCCCAATGTTTTCAATTAAACCCGTCAGATGTTACCTCTGCCACTCAGCCCCCACACTCCTTCAATCAAATCTAGAGGAAATCAAATCAGGGGTTAACTGCATCCCTCATGTAAGTGTCTTTACTGGTCAAACTGTTCTTCAATATTCTAAGCAATTCGTTGAAAGCTCCACGCGACATTCGGCAAAAAATTGTTACTGTCCTCTTTGATACGGGGTACACTGCATGAAACAAACTAGTATTATTTTTGATGAACCCAAAAACGCCTTCTTTTCTTCATCTTTCACAAACATAATGATATGCATGCACAGCTCCATTTATCGACTGCCCGAAAAAAAGTAAAAACTCGGGCGGCACAAGACAGGTGTCAAGTGGCATCAACAAGGTGGCGCCACCCGGGTGGCGAAGTGTGTCCCCACCCTAAGGATTAAGAGCCATTAGCTCAAGTTCATCACTGGTCAATGTGGGTCATTGTAGGGTATTGAAGATACCTGTACAGTACATGGTAATAAAGTAGTTAATATGACTCAAGTTGCAAGATTTAATATCCCTTTTACAATGGAAAGGGGGGGGGGGGGGGGTTGGAAAGTTGAAAAATAAATGCCACATTAGCTAAAATAAATGCCACATTTGGCCAAAATAAGTACCATATTGCCACACTTTTTAGTGCCACATTTCGTAAAAATAAATGCTACATTTTGAAGGTCTCTGGTAATAAATGATAATAATTAGCAGAATGCTTCAACATTGTAAAAAGTAATCATGTGTTGTTCTATATTCTCCAGCGTTAAATTGGTTCTTTTGTCTGCAGTAGAATTTTAAACTTGGAAAAAGACCTTTCGACGTCGGCAGATGAGGTGGGAGCAAATTTCATGCATGACACATCATTTGCTTTTGCTTTTGCACGCCCTTCAACCGGGCAGCTATAGCCTGGGCGTGTTCCCAGCCAGGATTCCTTGAGATAACAGCAGTGAACTTTTCTTTCACCTTTTCCCCCACTCTTTCAACCCAATCGGTACCGCAAAGGGTCTTGATTTTTTCGACGCCGTTTGGAAATAGCATATCCTGTTTTTGCAGACATTTTATTATGTCAGCAAATGTCCCAAAGTTGTCGTTGATGTAGTTCAGGTGGGTTTTCAGTCCTGGAGCCTTTAGGGCTTCTTTTGCATTGTGAATTGGCTCTCCAGCATCCAATGAAGCTAAGACCTTGAAGACTTCAGATACAAAGTAGATGTAGAATTTACCTATTTATCACATGGCTTACAGAAGAATGTTTCACCTTCCAAAGAAAAGTCCACCTCCTCTGACACCCACTTACGCTTAAGCGCTAATTTGTTTGCAGGAGTTTTCGGCATTCTGACACGAGTAGAATCTATTAAGAAACTAGTTACAGGAGTAAAATTAATCAAGAAACAATTAACACGAGTTTCTTATTCGTGTTACTTGTCATCAAATGACCAATTAAACATTCTACTCCCTTACAATGAATGTATACAAAAATTATGGAACAGCCAATCAGGAGACTGCCCAATCCAATGGGTTTACTATTGGCTGACTGGAGAATCTATCTTGAACTTCCTGGATTCTAATTGGAGGAGTTGTTCCAAGAAGGAGCAGATCAGGAGCCCTATTTTGGAATTAGGGATAACCGTCGGTGCCTCCCTGGTTGTAGGTATGCATAAGCGCATTAGTTAAGTCCGAAAGTGGTCAGGGAATTAAGAGCCTAGGCCTTTCACTAAGCTGGTGTAAGGGTTTTTTGTTCGAACTGCACTTTTACCTGGAACCGGACCACAAATGTTCAATTTAAACATTTTCTTTAACAAAAAAATAAAACCTTTTTGCTAAACATTTGGCAAAAAAGGCCATTTTATGACGTTTATTCCAAGAAACACCTATTTTATGACAAAATCATATGACTATGACGTTTATGACTTTTTCCCTTCTCTGCATATAACTAATACGTAACATATAGATAATATGTCAAATGAAATGAAAGAGTTCTATACCATTACATTGACTGCAGCTGATACATTATTTATAAAACTTAATTTTTCATAAATTCATATATAAACAAAAAGTTAAATACCTATTCGATTTCCAAGCATGAACAACTTCAGGATCAGCAATATTGTGCTTTCTTGAAGCTTCGTCAAATAAATCAAAAAGCCACTTAACAGCAGGTGGCAAATCTTCATTAACAGTAAGAATCGTAGTAAAGAAATCATCGACAAATTTCTGAATCGTGCCTTTAGTAGACAATAATCTTGTGAGAAATATTTCTGGAATAGCTTTGTGTGTACGTTCAGATGATTTATTGCATGGGTATTGGTGGTCATCAGGTTTCACTAAATGATAATAATGCAGTGTTGAGCCTGCTTCAATGTCACCATTAGAAGCCATAATCGGCGTTAGAGTGCTGTTAATATATGCTGATGTACCTAACAAAAAAAAAAAAAATTGCAAACATTATTATTTGGTGTCTTACTATAGAGTTCAATTTGAATTTTGAACATTAAAATTAAAATCAATTAAAAGGATGGAATTAACATACAATTTTGACATGATTGACTATGATTAATACTGTAGGATTCATTTTGGCGGGATATTAAGGACATCACAGCACTTTCTTTAACACCATAATGAGCCAATGTGTTTAGCTTTCTCCAACCACCGACTGTTTTAGTAGTCAGGTCCTCATCTTGAAGGGTAAGATGGCCACCCTGACCATGCCTCCATTCTGAAATAAAATCAATTCAAATAAACAAAAGGAAAAAACAAACAAAAGTAGAAAAGAGAATTAAAACGTGGAAGAAAAAATTAAAACTTGATTATCTTATATACTTAATTATGTTTAAAACAATATAAATAAAAGTTACCAAGATCAAGGCTTTGAACAGAAGGCCTCTTAGAAAATGGAGTATTTTTATATAGTGCATCTAATATTTTTTCTTTCACCTGGCTTATTGTATCACAGTCCAAAACTTTACAAACAGTTTTTTCATCAAAATCTTCTTGTACAACATGTACAGACTGAAAGTAAAAAAAAAATATAGATTAATAAATAAATTAGTAATAATACTAACCATCACAGTAGGCTAATCTTTAAGTGGTCAAATACTTCTATCTGAACTAAGGTGGGATATAGTTTCTAACAGCTCCAGATCCAACAATTACTCTTAACTTAGATCTTGATGGATTTACATGATGAGTCCAAAAAAGTAGTTTTTAAAAAATGTTTGTCTGTTGTCTGCGCAGCTTGAACTACTGAACGCATTTCAATGAAATTTGGCATACAGGTTCAGAAAAGTCATTACACAAGGCAAAATCAAGAAATTAATTTTAGCACTAAATTAGGGGGCACTACCTCCCAAAAACTCAAAAGTGAGAGATTGGGTTCGAGTGCCAGGGAGGAGTTATTTTAATAGTAAAAATTAATATATTGTTCAATTATGATTGTAGCGTGTACACACACAGACAGATTTTATTTATAGTTCATATGCATGGCCTACAAATAATATTCATCAGTTTGTAAGTAAATGCTATGAGTATGTTAGTAAGTACTGAATAGTACATCAACTAAAACAAACCAAAATGCTTTAGAGTAGTAATAGTAGGGTGCCACAGATCAATAGGTGTGTTCCAACAGCCAATTCCAGAACGGTTCTAGAACCAGTTCAGGATTTTTTAATGCGCATGCGTCTATGATGACTGGTTCAGAACTGATTCAAAAAGAGGAGCCTGTTGGAACGATTTTAGAACTCTTTCAGAACTGCAACCTTCATGTTACCTCTCTTTATCTTGTTTTTATTTTCCTCTTCGTATCTCTCCACTTGTTTTGTTTATGTTCACTCAGAAATGGATTACTTACGTGAACATATTCTATTGTTAAACTCAACAAAGTTTATAAGAATGCACATTAGGGCAAATCGTTTAAGTTACAAATTTATCACACTGTCCTTTCTGAATGATTATATTTCACTCTCACATTTGGGATTCGTCAGGCTCGTAACAATCCTGTCTTTTAGTTACAGTTGTTTGTATAAATTGTAATTTTTTTAAACATTAACTGTTAAATCATATAAAAAGTACCGGTGTGGAAATCCCACACATGACTTCCATGAAATGTTGTGGAGTCAATACGCGATCAAGAGAGAACTCAGTATTTACACCCATTTTCATGGAAGTAAAAACATTAAAATGCCAATATCTCCAAAACCGCTTGTGCCCAAAAAGTATAGGTACAATCTACCAAATAGGACACATAATATATACCCCAAACAAAATAAAAATCAAATAATGTGTACTGAAGTTATCGTCGACAGACCTATTTCGTGCTTAAGTGACTACGATTTTAATGATATCCCCGGGTTCGTAAGACCCCTCCTTCACAGAGATCTCGGAATCAAGTTTCGGATGATAAAATGTGAATTTTATCTTGGCTTATTAAAAATAAACCCTCATATAAGAAAAGGTCAACCACACATTAAGAAATATTTACAAATAAAGGGTTCAAAACTACAAAAAAGAAAATTATAAGAACAATTTATCTGGGTTTTTTTTTCTAGTCTGTAAATCATCGGCGGATGTACACACAAAAAGATCGGAGGTAATTCCTATAAAGGACTCAAAGTTGCTATGAGAAATTTTAATTATCAAGAGGAATAAATAATATAAAATATAAATTATATTTTATTATTCCAATGTACTATCATGATAAAAAATAATACGTAAAGAAGAAAGAAGTAGTATAATATATTAACTGTGGAGAGAGAAACAAAACACGCTAGGAAATAGGAAACAGAAATATCAAGAAAAGAAACGAAAGACGAAAACAAATGTCAGGTTATAGTTGAACAGTAGTAGTAGTGTAACCTACACGCCTCCGTATATTAGTATTAGTAGTTCTGGTCGAGTTCCTGTTTCAGTCCGGGAACTGTTTTCACGGTTCTAGGACTGTCCCAGAACCGTTCGTCTTTCTGTTGGAACACGGGACTAAAAGTTCCAGAACCGTCCGAGAAGCGTGTAGGAACGGTCTTTCGATACTGCGCATGCTCCCGGCAGTTCTAGAACCGTCCGAGGCTCTGTTGGAACAAACCTAATATAGTCTATTTGAAATAGAACGGATATATAATTCAAAGATTTTAAGGTAATTCTTTTGATTGTTACTCCCCTAAGCATTTTTTTTTTTTTTTTTTTTTTTTTTTAAATATAAATGGATATAATTATTTATACATTCCTTTACTCAAATAACTATTAAGACAAAGGGATGTTTATTCCAATGTACATTGGGAAAAAGGAATATCACACCACTGCTTTTATATAAAGGGAGTATAAGTCTAAAGAAGAACATACCATACTCATCTTTAGGTTGTTACTCCCTTCTATTTTTTTTTTTTTATAAAGGGAGTAACAGTCTAAAGAAGAGCCAATTTTAGTGACGTAAATGTTGGGATCTTCACAATAACTTAACTTTTTTAACACATAATAAATAATATAATAAAGCACACTTCCCAATAACCATTTAGTTGACACAGGTATAAATAAATAAATTATATACTCAAAGAATATGAAAATATTTTTAAATGAATAACTTACAACAAATCCGTGGTCTATTTGCTCCCTCAGAAGTCTTTCTTCAGATAGGGAATATCTTGCATCCAGAGTAACAGCATCTACAGGTCCCTTTTCAATTTGATGTTTAATAGCCTTGTATAATAAAAATAAAGAGGACCCAGCATGTCTTTTAATGTATCCATACATGCACAATGCCATCCAATTAGTAAGCATTTTCTCGACAACAGATTCTGTTCGGCGAAGCATTAACTGTGGATGCTTAGTAGCAACAGATTTATCGATAAGACGCAAAAGTAAATGCTTTAAAATTTCAGTAGCATATTCCATTTTGCCCATGAGAACAACCATAAGCAGTGAAGCTACATTAACCCTAAAAAAATAAATAATAATAATTGCATTAATATAATATCCAGAGCACTTATGTAAAATAAAAGCAAAAAATTAAAATAAATAGTTTAAGAAAAGTATGGTGTCTCATCCCTCTTTTTAATTTTAGGTTGAAAGTTTCCTAGTCAGTATAACAAATAAGATTTTATTCTTATAACTTGTAAAGCCTGCAAAAACAAAGATTTGACAGGAAGACTTTTTCTTTTACAGTAGAACCTTCATTAACTGTGAAACACGGGAACGGGAAGCCTTGACGGATAATTGAAAATACGGTTAAGTTAGAAAGGGGGAAATTTTAGGGTAAAAAGTTACTCTTTACTTTTATTTTTGACTAGGAGTCAAAAAACTTTATCAAACCAAAAGTTAAAAAAATCTTGGCCCACCTAGGCACTTTTTGAGTTTAATAATTGACAGGTAGTGCCTTAGTGTTGACACATAGGGTGAGTCAGGGGGTAGTGGGGGAAGACACAGAGGCGAAGAAAGGGGATACACTCGGCAGATGTGGCCTCAAGTTTAAGCGAGAAAGGCAGTAAATCAAGAGACAGATAATTGAGGTTCTACTGTATCTCTAAAATAAAATGTTAAAAAAATAATTATCATATAATTTTTTTTTTTTTTTTTGTTTACTTTTAGTAATCAATGCAGTTATACAGTACCCCTGAGTTACAGTCAACAACATAATAATATAATCAATATGCAAATAATTATAATAAATATTTAATGAAGAAAATAATTATGAACGTACTTATCTCTTATATTGAAAGACTTTTGAGCTTCAAGAGTTTCAATAAACATTAGAATAAAATATTTGTTATTTAATAATAATTCGAATTGTTGCATGGCAGCATCATAATTTGTGGCAGGATTAGGCATTCGAGGCTGGAAAAACATAATCAACAATGTAATTATTAAGAAAAAAAAGAAGACAAAAAAAATAACCATAAAATACACAGCAAAGAACAAAAAAGATAGGAGAAATATTGTACGAATTCAAACCTTAGGAATTTGTAAAATGGGATGATCACAAACTCCAGGGAAGAAGACTTTCATAATGTATCGATTTGGATCCAGAGTGGGGATTCCAGTAAGCTCCAAATCAGCAGTTAAATCTGTAATATCTGTTTGAAGTTCAGCAAATGCTGAAAAAGATGGAAAAACAAATTAATAAGACTCCCTTAGAAGGAAATGATGAAATCTAAGTGGTGGAGCTTGTTCGTCCAATGATGATTCCCATACTGTAATCACTATTAAATGAAATAATAAGAAAACTAATACAAAGACATACCTTGTTTGCATTCAAAACGAACATTGCTTTCTAATGTGTCCATTTGAATTTGAATTCGTTTGTATTCCCTCTCTGCTTGAGTAGATTTCCTTCTATATATTAGAACGATAAAGCAGAGAAAGAATAAGCAAAAAACAATGGCCACAATACCAGTAATGGCTTCTATAGAAAATACATAATTATGAGCAGGTTCATAACGCAGATGTCCAATTGAGAATCTCAGGTTCTTCCCAACTTTCACCTGAAAAATAATTAATTTGCTTATTTAACAGGTTTATAATTAAATTAACTTAAACAATTAAAGCCAGGCATCCCTCGTGCTAAAAGCTTCAATTATTTTTTTTTATCTTAATGTATATAAACAGTGGTTAATGAGGCTTGACCCCTAATCTAGTTGAGTTTTGTACTTTGTAGTATCTAGAAAGAAATTTGTTATCTTGATCCAATAAGGTTGTGCTTATCATTACGTTGTTTTGTGACACTGTTTTATCAATGTAAGCCATTCCCTCACTGAGCGAGTTAACCCTAATATTATTTTTTTATAACTTTGCCCATTTAAGAAACAAAAATGAAATACATTTTTAAATTAATTACAGCAAATATGATTAATTACATAACAATTTCTCTTTTATAAGCTAATATATCCTCCCGCCCAAAATTTATGCACAACCTCTTATTTTCACGTTCATTTAATTTCAATCATCCTTTTAGGTGGTTTTTCCAGTTTTATCATTAGATCATGATAGGAGAAGTAAAAATAAACAGATATTTTAAAGTTATAATGTTAATTTACACTAGAAACTCACATTTCAGAAAAAAACAAAGAACCTTCTACAAGAACAACACCAACAGCACAAATAAACTATGCTAGGCTTATGTAATAAACTTACATAAAACGATTCTCTTAGTCTATATTAATACAATATTTGGGGGCCTGGGTGGCTCAGAGGCTAGCGTGCTTGCCGTATGATAACGCAAGTTAAGCAGCCTCGAGCATGGTCAGTAAATGGATGGGTGAATACTTCTGACCACAGCTCTGGGTTCGATTCCTGGACCGGGCCCCCGCTCAATGTCAACCCAGCATTGTTTAAACAAGGGGGAAGCTCCTTGAAAGAGTGGCGCCACCAGGTTTCGGCCTGGAAACCATGATGATGACACTCCTGGTTGTAATACAACCAGGAGGGGGGTCATGGTTACCGACCACATCTTCACAAAAGTGTGAAGATTTCGGTCCCTAACCCGGGTTTATTCGATGGGCCCACCTAAGTGGCCTGAGTCTTCGGGTGTAAAAGCCCCCCGGAAAAAAAAAAATACAACATTTTCACAACAATTTTTACAATATTTATCCTTCATATATTTATATAAAGATTCGTTAATTGTTATCTAATTTGGTGATAATAACTCAAAATGTTGATCTGAGCAAAATGCTTACATGAAAGTAACCAAACCATGATACAAATAGAGACGCAAGTATCGGTGGGTTACAGACAAAAGCCTAAACTTATTGGAATGATGACAAATAAACAATAAAATTGTACATAAAATATTATCAATAAACTTACGACAACTAAAGGAAGACCATTGTTGGTGGGAAGTCCTTTTTCATCTGTAGGAGATGGTTCTCCGACAGGTGGAGAGCAAACCAGCCTAGTCATAGCAAGTGATGTGACATTGCAGCCGACAGTACCGATGGTGACAGTTACATCACTTTCATCACAGGCAAAATTTAAATTTTCACCCTGAAAATACACATATATTTAGTCTTTGCTCCATCTCTTTAAAAGTCTAATGTTAAAAAACATATTGACTATATACTATATACATATTGAATAATAATGAGAGAATGTATAAATAAAAATAAAATAATATTACTTCAATAACTAATAAAGTGTCGCCTTTGTAGATTTTGTCCGTGGGGAATTTGAAAAAGGTTGGATCTTCAACATATACCAAAGTTGACCTAATATGTTTAAAATGTTTGTCCAGATCCCTCACTGTTAAAACATTGTCCATGATGAAACCAATTTTCAAAGTCAACCTATATGGGTGATCATTGACTTTCCCAGGAAGAGATCTGGCAACTCTTTTGAGAAACCAAGTATTATTGTATTCAGTATTAACAGCTGGTGAAGGACATTCCATCAAAACACTGTTTAAAACCATACATGCCTGTAAAATATCACAGAAGAATATTAAAATATTATTCTATGAAAAATGTGCTAAGTTATTAAGATTAAAGTGGCCAAATAATAATGAGTAATATGATAATACATTTTTAGATTAACCGATTTTAATAAGTAATCTAAATGACATAAATGCAAAAAACGTATTTTACCGTTTTATTTATTATGTTCCTCTCTCCATCAGCATACACTATCATTTCAGGTTTCTGAATGGTATTCAAATTTGTTCCATGAACAGTAATCATTCTTCCACCGGAAACAAAACTTTTAAGAGGTTTAATCTCAAGAATAGTCGGATCTTGCATATAAGTGAATGCAGCAGGAGAAAGACTTCGATTAGCACCATCGATAACGACTGTTAAAGAATTAACGACCATCGGAGATTTAGCTCTTGTAGTAGTACACAACAGTTGGCTATTGTATGCCTGAGTAGCATTAACCAAACACGGTAAATTGTCCAAATAAGCAGATATCTTACTACCGATGTTTAGATACTGCCCAGTAATCACAAGTTTGGTTCCACCACTTTGAGGACCCATTAATGGTGAAACACTTTCTAATTGAAAATTCTGAAAAAAGAGAAAAAAAGCTAAGCATTAGCGATGTATTTTTCGGGGGAAAATATGTAAAAGAAAAAAAAAATAAGTGATAACTAAAAAAAATGCATGAATCGATTTCTTTATGTTGTTGATAACATTAAGTGGCTGAAACATACTTTATAACTGAAATGAACTGAAGATTCTGTATAACCGGCCGTATTGCCAACGACAACAGATTCTACTTTTTCCCCTTCAGAGGGTGCAGTCTTACATAAAATTCTTACAGAAACATCATATTCAACAAGTTTACAAGGAGTGCCTCCTATGTGAATTCTATCAAGTACATCTTCTTCTTTGAGGCCAAGATTGCTACCTTCAATAGTAACTAGTGTGCCGCCTTCAACTGGGCCACTTAGAGGTTTAATCTAAAAATATTACACATATGAAAAAGCATTGACAAATAATGCTGTCCTGTTAACATTGTATTGTGTAGTCGGTGTGCCCGGAGAATGAAAGCTGGATGTATATACTTCATTGACTCAACGAGTTTTTAACACAGAAACATCTTTACTATTAAATACACAAACATACTCAGGGAATAGTGTGAAAGAAGAAACGCATCTATAAGAAAATAGTGAAAATATAAATATACATAGAGCTGATATTCATTCTCTGAGTGCCCTGACTATAAAAAAGGGTGAATAGGATTGGATCACAACATACTATCTATCTATTATATAATCAATGCATCTACATATCTATACATCTATACATCCAAGCAAACAAACACTAAGGAAAAACTCAAAAATAGTTAACTTCGGCAAGCTTTTATTAGTATGGGATAAAACTTGGGAAGTATAACTATTTTATTTTCTACAAAATAGGTGTTCCTCACTCGAAATAAGGTTAATACCTTTTCTGGAGGAGAATGGAGCAAACAAAAAGATAAGTTATAATTGATAATTAATAAATAAATAATATAGAGATTCCACAATCGTATATTGTTGTTTTGTGTAGTTATGAATCAATATAAATACAAGAATCAATGACTAATAGTAAAACAGAAAGGTAAATAAAAGTATAGAGAAAGTATACCATGTCTATCCGAGGTTTAGGACATTCATTTGTAGGTGAATGTTTACAGCTATCACCGTACGCACAAGTAGATGAACACCATGCACACTTGTATTTTGGATCTCTAGTGACACATAATGAACAATCTGCATGTTCTCGGTGCGATCCCAGAATATCACACTTATAGAGAGTTAATGGCATGGTATCAACATGATGATTTCGATTCCACACAAGGCTAACCCTAGCTTCATATTCACCCTCATTAGCCTCATATGAATACTAAAAAAAAAAATAATAATAATAAACATATTTTTATAATATGAGTTTAAATGAGTATGAAAATTGTTTTTTTTTTTTTTTTTTTTTTTTTTTTTTTTGATAATTATTATAAAACAATATAAATCAATAAAAAAAAGGAACCAACTGTAGTTTTATCACAGACGACATGTTGAAGTTCCATTCTTGCCGGTACCATCATTTTGGCACCTTCAATTGTTACTATACATTGAAATCCAGAGTGACCAACTTGAGGTGACGGAAGATTTTCAACTTCAAGAACAATTTCTTTGAAGACACTATTAGGTAATAAAAGCTCCTTTATATTTCTAGAAAATCTAGGACAAGCGTCAACACCATGAGAAGCCACTTGAACAGGATTCTACAGAAAAAAATAACATTAGTTAGGTAAGAGAGAGAATAGTTAATAAATAGATAGTATAATCTTAAATTACAAATACGATTTTTGCTTTAAAAACCTAACTAGCCTTTATAACATAGAAAGTGATTTTACTCAAGATTAGTAAAAGTAATTAACATGCGCAGAAGTACAATTTGATCTTGAAAGAAAAAATATGGTTTTAATAAGATGATAGCAACCTCTAATCAAAGAATATAGCAATACAATTATTTAATAGAACTATGTACTTAGTAATAAATGTCACAAGGAACTATTGCTAATAAGTAAACTTCATATAACAATGTTATAAGTCATTAGACACTAGAAACCCCAACAAAAATATTATAATAAAGACCCTAAAAATAAAATTTTAAAGAATTTAATAAAAAGGGAGTGAGTGATAGCAATATTTGAAGAACCAAGAGGTATTTTGTAATCTTGGATAAAGTTTTTTTTAAAATTCCTGGGATACATTAAGGTTTTCATACTCATAGGATGGGTTTACTCATTGTGTTTTTAGACAGACATTGCTGTGGAACAATAACGGACGTTGATTTTACTGCTCGTTCCCATGTACTGTCGTACCCCAGTGTGTAGGCAACAGACATCAAAAAACAGCAATGTGTAAACATAGCGTTAGCTAAGTACTAAAATAAAATGTTATTTATAATTTTTGTTATTATTATACAACTTACATTTTCTCCGCTGATGATAGTTCTTTGACACGATGAAATGTTGTGAGTACATTTGTTTTCATATACACACCAGTTGCAAGCCCACTGTGATCTAACACAGTCTGTACATCTAGTATGTGCAGAACAGTCGTAATAAGCAAAATTTCTAGATACAAAGTCCTTGTTTGTTTCAGAAGATCTGACAGATAAGGGCACTAAAATATGGTCTTTGCCGTCGGGAATAGGAGGTCTGGAAGAAATAGGAGGAGTAGGACAAGTTAGACCTTGTACAGTTACTCCGGCGTCTACTGGTTCACCTGAACCAAAAACACATCTATATTTGGCTCCAGAGGGCAATTCTGGTAAGGTACGTATTGTTAACTGCACCTGAAAATGAAAATAAAAAAATGTTGTGAAAATACTTAAACAACCAATAAAATTAAGTGTTGCATAGGAAAACCCTTACAGAATACAAGTAAATTCTATCGTTCATGTAAATAATTGGAAATCTCCTTAATCATTTTTGAGTAAAAATTCAATTCAATTCTATAACAAAAGAATAAAAATAAATTAAAGTATTTACTTTATTATTTATTTACTTTATTAAGTACTTTATTTATTTACTTTATTAATTATTTACCTCTCGTGTCAATTGACGCCGAAAGATTTTATAGGCCGATTTAAGAAAATCACTTCAAAGTGAAAATATAGAAAAAATCTTTATGTACAGACCAATACCAATCTACTTTATTGACTCACCTAATACTGAACATTTTGTAAATAAACTTTTAAACGATAACTTTTACACAAAAATTCTCATACATATACTCGAAACTTGTGGATAGCAGTGTAGCAGTGTATCACACATACAATTTGAAAATAATACTCATATATAAACATATTTTAAGATATATGAATAAAAAGGTTAAGATATAAAGATACACGAAGATTTTTTCGTTTCACTGTCCTCTCTATAGTTTTAAACAGTGGTTTTTTGAGCATATCTATCGAGCATAAAACAGGTGGTTTTCGAGCATATCTGGAGATTTTATCGAGCATATCGATCCGAGCCCTAGCTATTATAATTATAATTTGGATTATTTAATCTTTGTTTAGATTTAAGCTCATTATATTCTAAGTTGGAACACTGGAGTGCGGTAAAGTAAAATGAGTGCGATAAAGTAAAAAGAGTTCAGTAAAGTAGCAAGTGCAGGAATCTGCTTTTTTGCATACTATTTTGAGTGTGACAACAACCACTTTATCGGTCAACTGTAGGACAATTTTATTCATGTGATTAAAATTTAAATCCCCATAGGAGTCCGCAATAGTGAAGTTTCACTGTATATGTATATATTTATTTAATAACAACAACCATTGTATAAAGTTAACTTACGTTGGTCATTTGATTAATAGGAATTCTATCAGGAAGAATTTGCTCAAAATCAATGCACTGTTGACCAGATCCAAGTGAAAGCCATCTAGGTGAACTGTGACTAGCTTTCTGGCAAGCACTTTTAATAGTGCACCTGTAGACAGAAAACAAAATAAAAACTAAAAACTTGAGGAATTGAAGAGAGCATTTTCTACATATTAAAAACATATGGGTTTACATACTCGTTCAACAATTGAAGACAATATTTTTAATACAATTATTATGGTCTAATTATCCCTACTTTTGACATTGCACAACAAACTGTGACCTGATGTGAATGAACGGGCTTCTGATAAAGTTCCCTGGGGCAATTAGTGCTCTAAAACCGCATATTTTGCTTACTAACACACCCTAATAAGAGGAATGTACCTCATTACTGAAAAACACAAGTACGTTTAAAGGTAAAGTGTCCACCAAGGTTATGACAATCATACAACAAAATCACTTAGTGTAAGTTCTTGGACCACCACTTATTTTGTTTGGATGGAAATGAAGCTCATCAAGAATAATTCAATGCACTGAACGATCTGTCAAGCAAAAGACAGCTGCATGTTTGCGAGCAGAGCTCCAAGGAGATTGCAAAATTGATTCCTAAACTTCCTAGATGTTTTAAAGGTCTTTCTTGTTCCTAATCTTTTGCCTGACACATTTCCAGTTCCCCTCAAGGTCTCCACCCACAATAAAATTGATCTCTCCACCCACAATAAAATTGATTCCCGTCGAGGGGGGATTTTATAACGTGAATAAAACGCACGTGAGTCGATCAAGTTCCCTTGTTAACTCTTTGTGGCACGGCTATAGTGGACAAACAAAGAGGCACGGGCGGCGCACTTTATGTGCCAATGCATTTTTCAAACCATAAATTGGTTAAATCCAGATTATCTAGATTACGTTTTGGAAATGTTGAACTAAAAAGTAATGATATCTTTAATTATAAAAATAAAAATTACTATAAAAAATCAGTAATTACTCCTTCAGCGTTCTGACTTAGTATCGGACTTTCAACCTTAATTATCAACCCTATTTATTATTATTAGTTGTCAAAGTCCTAAGATAACTCCACATAACCATCATCCTAATCTGACAACTCATGCAAAACCGAAAAATATTTATCGGAAGGCATAATTTTTCTATACCGGACATGGTGGCACGGGCGGCGCATACACACCAAGCCAAATAAACACGGCACAACAATGCAGAACGAAACAATAATCAAAGCAGACTGTTTCATCTGTTTTAGGGGTCTCTAGTGGTAGGGAAAAATTGAGGTTTTATTATTCTCACATCGTGAATCAGTGATTTGCAGAAACTTTTTTACTCGTGGCGTACTCCATGCACCAGCCTGTGTCACGAAGGGTTAAAAGAAGGCTTTGACGGCAAACCCACGTTACTCTCTTGACCATTTTCATTTGGCATTTTAATTACTGAGTGACTAAGTCGCAAATCTCCTGACTGCAGTTTTCCATAGAAACCATCCCCACCCTTCCACAACTCCTCACAAAACCCCATTTACAAAAGCAAGTTTCACTGCCGCACCCTGCATATTAAAATATCTGAGAAGCAAATATTTAAAATGTAGTAAGCTACTGATAGAAAAACAATCTTTGTTATCTTTAAATGCGGTCACTAAAATCTAAAATATGATCACTTCCTTCTTTAGCAGTGTAAAATTTTATATATTTCCCCAGCCATAACCTTTCAAAGCATTTTCTAATTCAGGAACGTACCTCCCCGGCAGTTTTTAATAATACAAAGTGAAATTACTCGACTTAAAAGTTAATAGTTTAAGAAAATTGTTGTTATGATCCTCTGTGTATACAAACACCAGTAGGCCTGGTGAAGAAGCCTTGTAAGAAGGGTTCTGCCAGAGACATAAGGAAAAGAAAGCGGAGTGCCAACAGGATCTGCTTGAATAAACTAGGGATCAAGTACCCTTAGCACGGCATGAAACCAAAGAGGATCCAAACGCTTCGGAATCATTTTTTTCTCAAAGTGATTTTCTTTTAGACATTTGTAGGGTAAATTGTAGTAAATTACGCTGTAAAAAGTCAAGAGCTTATTTACCACCCAAACGAATGGTAAACTGAGAATAAGATTTCTCTATACTGTGAAAAGATGATTCCAATACCACTTTAAATAATGGAGGTAGAATACACAAAATTATTAGAGTGGAAGTGCAAGAAACTCCTACAAATGGTTCTAAGAAAATAAAAGAATGTAAGAATACCGCCAATATTAATTCAAAGAAAGTTTGTCAATCGGGTCTTTATCCTTATTTCAATGAATTTAAGACGCTTTTAAAAATAGAGAATTCGTGGGACATAAAAATGACTGTAATTAAAACTTTATCAATTAAAGACACGTATGCATGTGACAAAGGAAAGTACGCTGAAATGCATGCTTTTTTTTTAATGTAAGTGGCAATAGTAAAGGGTTGAATGCAATTAACAAATGAAGTTCAACTTACTTCCTCTCCAATGAGCACCAACCACAGTAAGGATCTTTAGCTTCAAAGCATGATGAGCAGTTAGTATATGTATTGCAGTGTTCAACAGGCAGTTTAAAAACCTAAATAACAAAAAAAAAAAAAAAATATTTAAAATACTATAATAAGACCAACGACAAATTTTAAAATAAATAAAAAATCTTTCTCATGTACAAGTGCATAATTACTTGGTCTGGTGTTTTCCATTTTGTTAGTTGATTTGTGATAAGATATTATCAAAATTTACCATAACAAAAATTCCTCCCCAGAGGGAAATCAAACCACCTGACCTATCACACACTTTGCAATTTTAATAAATTGAATTTTCACATTTTTGCCGAATGTTGCATGGAACTTGCAACGAATTGCTTAGAATATTGTACAGCAGTTTGACCGGTAAAGACACTTATATGAGGGATGCAGTTAGCCCCTGATATGATTTCCCCTATATTTGATTGCAGGACTGGGGGCTGAGTGGCAGGGGCTTGGGTGGCACTGTCTGATGGGCTCAATTGAAAACAATGTACTGACCGGTGGCGGCTAGACCATGGGAAATGGGAAGTGGTGCCACCTCGTGTGGCAGGTTGCATTCTACTCTCATTGCTAACTGGGTGGCGAAGTGTGTCACTAGCCTTAGACTCCTGCATAGCAATTTTCTCTAAAACTAATTTTTTGCTACAAAATTGACTCATATGATCAGATTTGCATTAAAATTGGAGTACATTTTAGAATTTTTAATGCAAATCTTCAGAACCGTTTTCGAGAAATATATATTTTTTTCTTCTAAATAATTGTTCATCAAGAAATATAATAACTTACATTAAGTATGATAAATTATAAGGAAGAGTACAATTGACAAAAAAAACCTACGAGTATGTTGAAACAAATTTACCTTTTTTCTTGATATGATATAAAGATGTTCTCCTGATGAAGATACTGCAGTATCTGGGAGAATAGGTTCTCCGGGATCTAGTGTAATATTTTCATAATTCCAGGCTGTTGATGGATTATTAATTAAAACCTGAAATAAATGCTTATTAATTATTTAATTATTAAGAATATTTTTATAAATCATTCAAAAGACAATTTATTGTGAATTTTTAACCCTTTTAGAAAAAAAAGAATTTTTAAATGCAAAAATTAACTTTACTAATAAAAAAAAAGGATTTATTATGAAGTGAAATTTCTTTACAACTTTTTATTTTTTTTTAGGGAACAATATATTTTATTACAAAAATGATTCACAATATTTCTAAAATAAATAAATATATTGATAGCCAACTCGTTTTCACAAACCTTCTTAAGATGGCCTTCAGATGTACCAAGAAAAGCAACAGTATATCTCTCAGTTCTGGTAACAGCAACTGATGTAATAAGGTCATTTTGAAAGGTCAAAACAGATTGGGATTTAATTGGAGCAACACCAGATATTCTGAGACCGACTTCACAAAAGTTCAAAATATTTCCAGTACTCTGAAAATAAAAGAAAAAATATAATACTTATCAGGTTATTAAATAAATTGATAGAATAATATGATAATTGATTAAATAGTTCAATATTAATTTCCATTTTCCAGATGTTGGGCAAGTATAGCCATTAATAAATCAGATAACCTTGACCATTGCTACTATTTTCCCTAAATTTAGAACATTCTATTAAGTATTTATTTAGTTCCACCCTAGTCAAAATTCAGGGTTATAATATGACAATATTTTGAACTAACTCTTTTTATAAAACTTTATTGACAAGTCAATATCAAGATTAAAAAATGTTTAATCATAGTTGAAATGACTGAAATATGTAAAATAATTGAAACATAATTAAGTTTTAAATATTGTACTAGCCTATTAAGGCAGAATATGGAAACAGCATAAACCATAGCACAATGTAACATGCTACATTTATTTATAAAAAAAAAGAAAAAACAGTAAAAATCTTACCCCGGCAGAAGGGCAGTTGCCATCCAAGATCAATCCAGATATATAAGGCATATTCCTGTACTTAGTACTACCATTAAAGCACATGTGAATGTTTTCATTGAATTTAGCTTCTATATCGGCAATAGTATAAATGCAAAGAGCAGATTTCTGTTGAGGTTCATTAGAAATGGATTTGCTCGGAGAAAACGACATAACTAAAACAGAATCTCCTGAATCTATGCCCATAGAAGCAGCAAGTTCATCACCTGCTTTCGTTACTTTAGCATCTTGAATCAAGTTATATGTAAGTTCATTTTGTCCAATTTTAACCATACACTGAATTGTGACTTCAGTGTAACTGTCAAAGTTTGCATCGTTAATACAAACCCTAGCCAGTCTTGTCACATAGCCGAGTTCTTGCTGCCCAGGCAAGTGAGACTGTTTCTGCACAATAACAAAATAAGCGTAGTCACTTGAATTAAATCCATATACGTAATTAACTAAAAAATGATCTCTGTATTTGACGTCGATCCGAAGAAGAGACTGTTTGGATATTGATAATTCAGCAAAATCAAGCTTGTACAAGTCTCGACTTGATATTGCCGGAACATCGTACCGGTACTCTCCATTGTTAGTGTATGTAGTACCTACGTAGAGTACGTTCGAATGGCCCCATTGATTATAATGTTCAGGTCCGATAAACGCATAAGTCGATGATGTCTCATCATTGGCGGCAATATTAACCGGGAAAAACTGACTTGGTAAGCTTATGTTTCCAAGCTTGTACTTTGTACACGCTCCTTGATGAACAGAACCACATGCTATCACAGTTTTTCCTTCACTATCTATTACTAAAATCTTGTTTACATTGTCTGTACTGATTAGTTCTATAGTCGGAGAATCACACCCGCTAGCGTGGCACATGGCACTGTCGTTGATAGGCCCTGTCACAACACATGCTTCTAAATTTAAATTAGAATCTAACTGGACAATCCTGTTGACACCGGCCACATAGATTTTTCCAGAGGAATAATCGAGGGCGAGGTGGGTAAGCTTCTTGATGTTACTGAAGGAACAAGCCCCTGAGCTATTCGATGGGAAATGTGGGATGACAGTTTTCAATGATCTCTCAACGGCAACAGAGCCAACAATGATGTAAGTAAGCAGTCCAATTAAAATGATTCCCATCCTGGTTAGAACATATCACCTGCAACATAATGCCCTTTTTAGAGAACTATATTTAATACAATTAATAAAAATAAAGCTAAGTAAAGGGGGAAAACCTATAAAAATATTAAAGAATAAGACGAGATGTGTTATCAGTAATTGAATACAAGAGTTTGGATATTTTGAGAAAAAAAATTATCACTGTGTCTTAAAAGGTAAAATTAATGCAGGCAACAATATTATAACAGAATTTATAAAATTGTATTAACCATATCTGGGGACTCAATGATATTGATCAGAATCATTAATAATAAATAAATAGCTTTATCTTAAGTATCATTTACGGTACTCTTTTAGTTTGATACCCCCCTAAGAAAAAGGAATAATCTAGTAGGAGGGTACCAAACTAAAAGAGGCGCCTCTATACGCCTCTTTTAGTTTGATACCCCCCTAAGAATAAGAAAAAGGAATAATCTAGTAGGGGGGTACCAAACTAAAAGAGGCGTATAGGGTCGCCTCTTTTAGTTTGGTACCCCCCTAAGAAAAATGAATAATTTAGTAAGATTATTTAATTAAATTAATTTAGGGCAGGAATTAAAATGGAAAAGTGAGAAACACCTCTCTAATGTCATAGACAAAGGGAGTATTATGTATCATTTCTTGGGGATTTTTTTTTTTTTTTTTTTTTTAATTGAATGACCTGTTATATGAAAAAATAAACATTGTCAATTAAATTTTATTTCGTTGACAGAAAAAATATTAGATTTGTCTAAAGCGAAATTAAAATAAGTTGAGTTTTAGAGGAATAGAAAGGTCTAAATTTCCGAAGTGTATTTCTGTTTAATGGACAATTAGATGAGAGGGAGTTATTCCAATGGATGCTAGGTAAGGTACTTAAAATTTGAATTGTAATTTTTGTGAAAGTTTGTTTGAGGTATTTTATTTCTTAAAATTTGAACATATTAAAATGAATGAAAATAACCTAGTATCGCTCACTCATATCTTCCGGTAAATATGTCATAACTGCCCAACTTTGTCTAAATAACTACAACGATAATCGGATATTTAGTCTAATGTACATTGGGACAAAGGAATATCACACTTTTGTATATAAAAGTGTGATATTCCTTTGTCCCAATGTACATTAGACTAAATATCCGATTATCGTTGTAGTTATTTAGACAAAGTGAAGTCTTTTCTTTCCCATTTCGGGAAAAGAAAAGATGATCAGACACAATGTTTTGTAAAATCCACTCATTATCTATTATTAATTACTGATCCATTTCATTGGAAATGTAAGATGACCTGGGTGTTTAAATTTGTTGGGCATAGTACTAACTGTCCAACAAGGCAAGTCAGAACTATTTCCCACTCATTTACCCACCCAGGTCTTCTCAAATTTGCAATAAAGTAGGGGGTACCAAACTAAAAGAGTGCCTCATTTACAATCATAAATATGCTACAGAGTAAGTTGGACTCGACACCTTTTTAATTTTTTTGAAAAAGGACCGTTTAGGTGCGAAGAATACAAATTAAATCATTTGAATAGAACATTTTGGCCCTTTCTTTTAAGGGTCATCCTCAGTCAATCTTTATTTATTAAGAGTGTTTAATAATGCCCAGAGTTTTCTCATCTCCATAAGAGAAAGTGTGTAATATCAATTTAAAACTTGTTAATTCTTATTATTAATTTGTTTTACACATTTTGTAACATTTTTTTTTTTTTTAGTAATTTTTAATTATGTATCCTAATTTATTTGTTATTTTTTTAAATTTTAAATTTGATTGACAAGTTTTATAAAAAATAATGATTTTCTCTTATGGAGATGAGATAACTCTGGGCATTATTAAATACTCTTAATAAATAAAGATTGACTGAGGATGACCATAAAGGAAAGGGACAAAATGTCTCTTTTTAAATGATTAAATTTGTATTCTTTGCACCTTAAGGGTTCATAAATATGCTTTGTATTGCATAAATAATCTTTTGAAACCATGTAGAATGTGGGTTTAATGAATGAGCAAATAAAAAAACAAAAAACAAGACAGAGTACAATATGAAGAAGATAACAATATCATTATTTTTTACAACCAAAAAAGAATTGTAGAGATAAATTTTAGCAAAATCAACAATTTGATTGGTAATTTGGTACTTCTTAAGATTGTTACACCCCTATGATTTTTTAGAATATAAATGACTTTGACTAAATAACTATTAAGAATAAACAGGTCAAGTGTGTGCTAGTCAGCACACAGCGAGGGTCCGTAGGCCACACTATATAGTGTTTAACTGTAAAGAGTATAAACAGTGTTTTTTTTAAATGCTAAAAAGCTTATTTTGAACCATTCTATGGGTCTGATATTCTCAAAACACACTCTGATAAAGTATTTTTTTGCCACTGAACCGGACTACAACCATATAAATACATCGAAAAGACCATAATTATAAAAAAAAACGTATTTTGTCAATAAAAAATAAAATAATATTTTTTTCGAAATTTCTAAAAAGTGGTATCTTTACTTTTGGTCGAAGAATGTTCAGGAATTTTTTCAGATTTTTTGCACTTCACATAAGCGAGATAGAGGGGGGGGGGGGGACACGTTTCACACCCACTTTAAACTTGCCTACGCTCGCCCTATCAAAGTTATATCCAAAGAATTATATATTTTTGTAATCAGCTCGACGTACCCTTTCATATGATACCCCTCAAGGTGTCGATAAAAAATTAAAAAAATGTTAACCCTTAAGTTTTTTTACCCTAATTTTTTTGAAAAATATTTTTTTTAAGTCGCTATATTTTTAAAATATGTGGGTCGGTACAAGACACATACATGCCAAATTTCAAAGTGATCGGACGAAAGGTGTAGCAGTGAGAGGACGGAAGGACAGACACACGCAGGAAAATATAAGGGTCCTTGGTTTTGCCAAGGACCCTTGGCAAAACCACCTTGACCCTAAAAAGGGATTTTAAGCCCAATGTACTTTGGGACAAAGGAATATCACACTTCTGTTTTAATAAGGGGAGTAACAGTCTAAAGAAGATAATTTCATACACCTTCTTTAGATCGTAACTCTCTTCTGTTTTTTTTTTTTTATAAGGGGAGTAACAGTCTAAAGAAGTGCAGGTAATTTTATTTTTATAATTAAATATTTACACAACTAAACAATTTGAAAATGAATAAATGTAAAGCATATAAGTAATTGATTAGTTTAAGCATGGTCAAGTTTATTTGAGTAAGTTCCAACAAATTTCAATCAAAACCATCCAGTTAGTGTACCGTAAAAAGAGGATCAAATTCATATTTGACGATATAACAGGCAAAGAATTGTAACTTTGTTTAATTTTAAATCATGTAAACAATTTACAAATCCCACTGCCCTTACAAACCATTTTCATTCTACTAGTCACAAATTTTATTTTATTAATCCCACAATCTTAGCTCAAGAACCTAATTACCGGCGACGAAATGTTCTTGAAATGTATTATATATCTAAAACCATCAACACTGTTAACTTCAGAACTGACGCCAATAACCTAAGCATCTGTTACCATAATATTATCACCAATTTTTAATGTATTTTAATTTTCTTGTTCAATTACCTTCTAGTCAAACTCTACAACTTTTTTGGTATGTTATTCCATTGCTTTTGTTTATCTTTTCAGTCAAATTTATTATTCTTAGTCTTGTCTCACTGTTAATTTATGTTTTTCGAATTATTATTTAGTTCAGTGCAATATTTATGATTTGTTTTTTGTGATATTAGTTTTTTAAGTCTAGTTGTAATATAAAATGTAGCCTCTTCCTATACCTGTGATCCACCACCCTTTACACCTGGCCTTTTCTTTTACTGTTAATCCTCTCACGTCCTTCTTGCCTCCCACCTTCAATCCTTTCTAACTCCTCTATTTACTCTATCATTTCTTGACCAGTCCTATTCCTAACGTCAACATGTATATACTTTAAATTCAGTATATTTTGTCTATTATCTGTAGTTATACCCTGATGATGTGTACAAATTACACGAAACTAGTTGGTCAAACTATGTAGTTTTTTTATTTAAACCGTACCTCACTAATTTTAAGGATAATTCTCAATTTACAAATACAACTGAATTATACCTTATGCCTGTCAAGGAAACTTAGTCAAGTGTTAATTAGGGGATGAATATATAAAAAAAAAAAAAAAAAATAGCATAATATATATATATAAATATATTTCACAACTATAAACTAAAATTTAAAATGAAAAAGTTTGAGAAAATATTGAAATTAATTTTATATAGAGCTTCTTAAGGGGGGGAGGGGGTTATTTGGTAAATAAAGGAAGGGTTTCTCGACGGTTGGCAAAGATTTATAAAATTGGCTCTGTTGCCCAAAACAAATAATTTCCAAAGAGATTTCTATTTTATTTTGGAAACATTTTGTTTTATCATTTCGATTAAAAATATTTTACTTTTTCTTTAAACTTCATGCATGAGAACTTACATAAAAACATCATACTCTCAAGCAAATATTGAAGTTTTGTAAAATAAATAAATAAGAAAATTTTATTATTATTATTATGTTTATAATTTTGAAATAGGAAGAGGTAAGGTTTGGATGATTATTGCTAAATATATCTTGCTAATGATCAGTTAAGAGCCGTAAATAGTTAAAAGATATTTTATAGTAAATTTAACGATAATTAGTTTCAAAACATTAAAATAAGAGCCAAAATAATAATTCTTTTTGTACTAAATTCTGGAACTCGGAGCGGTCGACCCCTCCGACCGAAATCGAAATGCGGTGAGTCCGGTTAGTAACCATAATGTTACCATCTTTGGCGAAATGTCATGGTAATTAAAAAAAGTTTAAAAGTGTTTTCTCTTTTAGCGCCGTTTTTGTTTTGCTAATCTTAATTTTTTTTTTTTAATATTTAATTTTTGTGTAACATGGACCTTTATCGGCACTCTTTTACTTTGTTATTCACCTTTTTCATTTTAAAATTAGAAATTAATTAGGTGGGTAATTTTGTGACTAATAATAACAATATATCAAAACCAAAAGATGAAAAGTGTGATACTCCTTTGTACCAAAGTTCATTATAGACTAAATATACTTACCTACCTTTGTCCTAATAGTATATACTTTGTTACCAATCCTCCTATATAACAATATTGTATGGATATTGATATAGTTGTTATTTTAGACAATCTAAAATAGAACCCCTGGCTAAATTATTTTGCTTAATTTATACTATAATTTTGCTTGATTTATACATGAGAGATTATATCCATTTGTCAAACTGTTCATTTGCATATTTTATACATTTAAGAGATTAGAAATGTATCATTTTTACACAGAAGAGTTGATATCATCGATGTGAACAGTGCAGTGTAAGGTTTTAGGAGGAAGATGCTGCTAAAAGTCGTGTAATCTGAGTTTTTAGTGTTTTAATCTAAAGGGGCGCACTTGAGGAATCGTCACAGCTTCACTTCTATCTCACACCAACAAAAATGAATTTATATTTGTAACCTCTCTTTGTTTATAACCTTTTCGGTCGACCGCTGCCTTTAACCGTCCCGTTCAGAAACCAAATAATTTTAGGCCACCATGACACTAACCACAACAAACCGCTAATCGACTGAGAGGTTGACCGGTTAGTGTTTCCGATCGCACCCTTAGTTAATACAGTAATTTTTCGAGCAACTAAATATTCAAAAGGGTTTTTTTGAGAAATTAGAAAAATCTCTCGTAACACATCTGTGATCCAGAGTATCGATATATTGAAATTACTATTACCTATCAGTCAATTAGACTAAGGATCTATACACTGGAGAGATAATATTGCTTCAACTAAATAATCCTTGGACAAAGAAACACCATTTGTTCAAAATGGAACCATTAAAAAAATTTAAAAAAGAATAATTTACTAAAACCACAATCAAAATTGAACAATAATAATAGGTTTTTTTTTTAGAAAGGCAGATTTACCAAATGTATATAACCTTAAACCCTAAACGGTTCTCCAAGGCATAGGCCAATTTACAAGCTGGGCAAATGAATATAAGTGTTCTTTTCTTGCTAATCCGGACCTCGCTAGTCCGGACATCTATATAATCCGGACGGGCCAAAAACTATGTACAAATTGGAACCAGGGTCTGTTCAGATTTATGAATTATTGTTAAGATTATCAGGTTTTCTGCTTTTATTTTTTATTAACATTTATAAAATTGTTCCTAGTATAACTTACAGGTGTACATTCCTACTTTCCTACACGAGGAATACCCGGTATTTATGTAAAAAAATAAACAGATTTAGAATAAGAGGAATACCCGGTATTTATGTAAAAAATAAACAGATTTAGAATAAGAGGAATACCCGGTATTTATGTAAAAAAAATAAACAGATTTAGAATAAGAGGAATACCCGGTATTTATGTAAAAAATAAACAGATTTAGAATAAGAGGAATACCCGGTATTTATGTAAAAAAATAAACAGATTTAGAATAAGAGGAATACCCGGTATTTATGTAAAAAATAAACAGATTTAGAATAAGAGGAATACCCGGTATTTATGTAAAAAATAATCAGATTTAGAATAAGAGGAATACCCGGTATTTATGTAAAAAATAAACAGATTTAGAATAAGAGGAATACCCGGTATTTATGTAAAAAATAAACAGATTTAGAATAAGAGGAATACCCGGTATTTATGTAAAAAATAAACAGATTTAGAATAATTATGAATAAGTTAGAACATCGACAAATCTCTTTCTGCTCCATAGAAATGTAGGGCGGAAGATATACAGGTAGTGCGTTCGAGGAAATACGACTGAGATGGGGAGAGGGTTTTAAGAAACGTAAGCAGCCAGTGTTTAATGTCTCAACTTTTCCCGTTGCTCGAATTTCATATTGGAACACAGCTTGTTTCCCTAGAAGTCCTTTCTATACCTGCACCTGTGTAATAGATTGCTATTTTATTTTAATTCAATTGATATTCGGACTGATGACAGAAGAGTCCTTAATTACGGCCGTGTTTTTATTCAGTGATTGTGTTTCTTGTACGCTTATTACACAATATTAATATAAAATGACAACTAAACGTAAGAAAGAACATAAAATTAACTAAAAGAAAATGTAAATGGATAGTAGTTAAAAATAAATAAAAACAACTTAAAAAGTGTTTTGTGAATTGCAAAATGCAAATCTATTTTTCAATTGAATAATTTGAGAAGCTCTACATAAAATACAATTTACAAAGCCTTATGTTGCTAAAGTATAAGTTTAAAGTATTTAGCAAATGATAGAATATACAGCTATGTCTTAGTGTATTAATTGTTAACTTTTACAATTAGATTTACATCGGGTTAGCTTGTATAGCTTCATTTTAACCTCAGAAATAATTCTTCATTTACAAGAGATACTTTTTAAAAAATAAATAACTCATATGTAGTATTCTTAACGTAACATATTTTAAGATTAGATAAAATGCATTTAATATGGAGAGGAATATTGCTGAAAATGAACTTCACGACAGAAATAACTCAACTTTTATGATACAAATGTGACTGAAGAATGAGATTTTTTTAAAAAAACAACTAGGAACAACAAAATGAATAAGTCTATAAGTTGCATAGTATAATAATTGACAGATTTTACATCTGGCTTCTAAAATATGGCTAAAAGGCATTAGTAGTTGATGGTAAACAAGAAATTGTAACTGCTCTGATAAAAAAAAATATACTTACAAGTATATAACATGTTTTAGAGGTAACTTGCCACTAAGCCTGCACATTTAACATGATTTTTCAACACATTCACAATCTAAACTGAGCATTTGAAATACGAATAAATATAGATAGCTGAGAAGCAAATCTAACAGATAAACAGATAGAATTGAAATCATGTTCAAGTTTTAACTTTATCAACAATATTTTGCTATCAAGTTATTATCAGTGTGCACTCCCGAGGATACATTTACAACCGACGTATGCAAAAATACGAGAAATGTAAAGATACATTATCAAAAATAAGGCTATTAAGCATAAAGTATGAATAAAATAATGCTGATAAGGCTCTATGACAGCCGGTTCTAGAGCGACCAATCGTATTACTGTGGCCCGGAGCCTACACGGATATGCGAAATAATAGAATACCGACACAATTAAAGGTATACGGACAAGTGTCTAGGGATAATTAGGTACATGTCTGGAAACAGGAGGGTGAAGAAGGGGACGAGGCTTGATAAGTAGGTACTCGAGCGAGTAAACAAGTAGGTATGTGCCTACTCGGAGAATACATGTAGACACTTACCTAGCATAGTTGCACTATGGCCCGTACCTAGATATATTCTAGGTTTCGAGGCACATACACAGTTGTGAGACGAGACGATATCGGCACTTGTTAAAAATCCTGTATTCTTCATCACGAATACGTACGGGAAAAGGACGAACTCTTACTAGTCATAGTATACACGGATTCGAGGGCTCGAACTTTCCCGAAATACCACTTTAGGAAATAAAGATAAAAAGTTCATTATTTCTAATAAACGGGGGCGGTAGATTTGTTCCGATTACATATTCGACAGAGTAAAAAGAAAGACGAGTGAGGTTCCCGAGAGAATAAACCGAATACCGACTGGAGTTATGTTTATTTTTTTTTCCGAGTAAACAATCGCATGAAGGTGTACTCGGCCTTTCCTTTCCGTAAAAATATAGGGGTAGCCCGAGCTTCACCACTACTTTAAACCACTTTAAAAAACGACTCGAATCGTTTCTCTTACGAAAACATTGAGAAAATACCAAGACTCGAAATAATTATAAATGAAAGTGGGAAAAATCCGATCTGGCATACCCCGACGGTGCAAACTTGAGATACTACTACTACTTGCTGGGAAATAATTGAACGCAGGTTAACCATGGTAGAGCCCTCGTCAAAAGAACACTAGAGATCTCAAGTGCGTTCTCGCTTTCATCAAACCTTCTCAAGAGACTACTTAGCCACTGCAAGCATGCAGCCATCATTTTCCCACAACATAAACATATTTCTCAATCCGACTCTAGTTTCATACGAAAAATTTACAACAAATATTCCCTTCTTTTTCAAGCAGATCGTAAAGAAAGTGAAAAAAAATTAACCCCTCGGTCCTAACGTAACAGCCGTTCGGCCTTCTCCCATCATTTCCATATGGAAGTAAATCAACCAAACAAATCAATATTAAAAATTTATATCCATATCAATAATTTTAGAGAGTGACAGATGATTATTTCAAAAACATTATATCGTTCTAACATAGGGTTATAGAATACCTTCATTTTTCCTTTCGAGCCCCGGAATGTTTTGATGCGCCCCCCCCCCTTAATAAAAATAAAAAAATCCTGTAAAAGGACAGAGCCTGATTCTTACAACTGAAATGTATTTGTTGAAATAAGATAACTATTAAGAAGTTATAAAGAATTTAAACTAAGCGCTATTACTAACGATTGTAAAAATACAATTAACTGAATTAACCTTAAAAGAATTCAATAAATGAGTAACGCCTTTGTTATCATTAACGTTCCTTCAGTTAAAGTTTTATTATTTGTTTACCTCAGTATGGAAAACAATATGCTTCAAATGTAAGTACAATAGTTGAAGTTCAATGTAAATGTGATTAAAAACGACAAAGAAATAGAATTGATAACGGATGGATTAAAGAAAGGCTTGTAGAGGCATGTCGACGCCGTGACGTCACATGATACCCTAAGCCCCCCTCTCTCTATAATACCCCGAAACAATGCTCCCATATAATCATGCACCATAATTATAAAATAATAAGAATAATCATCTATGATGCAACAGCCCGAGAGAGCTTAGATTTGCCAAAGAACTTATACAACATAATTATAACGTAATAATCAAACAAATTAGTTAAAAAAATATTACTAACCTACCTGGATTCCTGTGAAATGTGCTAAGTTTAAGGGTTTTTTTTTTAAATTTAATAGATTAATAAACTATCGTCAAGAAAATGTATACGTATTTTTCTAACCTAGAATTCTAGAATATCCGGGTGCCACAGAACCCTGGGTTGAAATTGGAATTATATTTTATTAATAGGTGCTTACATACTAAAGAGAAGCCTATGTACTCAATTTCATGTTCATAGATTCCAGAAATTCGTGATGATTTAGTGGTATTTGGATTTGATACACATATTGATAACCTTATTCTTTTCTTTAAAGAAAATAATAAACATTTCTTACAAATAACCATTATGGAAGGTATTTTAAACTTTCCATTTATTAGTTTTTGTAAGTACGTTTAATTATTATTGGAAATTATATCAAAATTTACCATAAAAATAACTTCTCCAGGGCGGGGAATCGAACCCGGGATCTCTCCGTCTACGTTTTAAGCTATTTCCTCAGGAACTAGATTTTTCCCGGGAAAACTGCTTATATCGTTGGATCCGTTTTTAAATTGACTACATTTTAGAATTTTTTAATCAAAATCGTCGGAACCGTTTTCGAGAAATATTTTTTTTTCACGTTTTGTCAGAGTTTTTGGGGGGTAGCACCCCCAAATTTGGAGCTAAAATTAATTTCTCGATTTCGCCTCGGGGTATGATTTTTCTGAACATGTATGCCAAATTTCGTCAAAATCGGTCCAGTAGTTTAGGCTCCAGGCGTCTGCACAGACAGACGACAGACGACGGACAGACATTTTTTAAAAACCACTTTTTTGGACTCAGGGGACCTTAAAATGTGTAAATCCATCAAAATCTCAAAATCGAATTTTCGCGCCATCACAATACTTTCTCTTTATATGAGAAAGTAAAAAAAAATTAAGTAAATTAATTTAGACATTTATTAATCTATTGAGATAAGTTATTATTTCTATTTGGAGACCAACAAATCAAAACAAATATTAGTTGATTTTTGGTCTAAAGGAAAAATTAAAACGCTCCCATTTGCGATATTGCTATAGATAATAGAAATATATTAAAAATTGGTATAAAAGAAATACATTTGTACACAGTATCTCGAAGTGAAATAAAGATTATCGAATTTCAGTAAGTACCAAAATATCTAATACTTATGAATTACATGGAGTTCGTTGTTATTTGGAATGAAAGTCCTTTTTTCTTTTCTTATTATATTTTATTTAACAAGCTTTCGTCCAGGTCAGTCTGGGCTTCTTCAGGTTTTGAATGCAAAACCAAAGGTGAATGCAAAAAATTGTATTAAAAAAAACGGCGGTATTTTTTTTTTTTTTTTTACTCTATTGGGTCTAGGGGGGGGGGGGGGGGGGCAGCTGCTTTGTTGAATAAGTAGTTCCTTTTCACCACTACGAAATACCCCCCTACGAATACCCCCCTCCCAATCTAAGTGACAGAATGTGCCCCCCCCCCCCCAGACCTAGCCGCTGGATACGCCACTGTGTGTGTTACACAAATAAATCCAGATATTAAAGAAATGGTTAATTCAAAACAAGCCCAAGTCACATTTATTGACTTAAAAAACTAAAAGTAATGCACAATGTTTGAGCGTTTTTGTTAAATCAATAACTACAACACAAATCGCATCCTTCAAACTTTTCAAAACCTTGCATATTTTTTATTGAATAATATTATGTACATAAATAACATTGTTTTCTATCTCACTTAATTTTTCATTTTTAAACTTTCTTTTTGTTGTCTGGTTAAACATTTATTGTTACTTTATATTTTTTTCTCTATAGTTTATTCTGTTGTATTTGTATATGATTATATTTATTCATATTATATTATATAGAATTTATTAATTATCAAGTTACACCTGAGATGATTTGAATAGGCAAAAAGCAGTACAGCTTTGAACTAATGAGACACTTATATTTTCTTTTTTTTATATAAATATTTTTTTGTTTGGATAATCTTTTTTCTAATCTTTTATTCTATATAGTGTATTCTATTTTATAGTATTTATGTATTATTTCATTAGATTAGATATGCTAGTTAGATTATTTAAAGACTTGATTAATATTTGGATAAGTAATACATGGAAATGAAAAAAATAATTATATATTAAGATCACTGAAGGCCGTACTCAAGCTATGCTATTGCGGTTAACCAAAAGTTAAGAAAATGTACCTATGTAATTGAAAAATTAAATTTAAAAAAAATGATATTTTCTCCCCGGATTTAGCGACCCCCCCCCCCCCCCCCCCCCCCAGACACGCCCTGCGACCCCCCAGGGGGTCGCGACCCACCGGTTGAGAACCCCGGACTCTAACCCATTCAAACCGTAGATTTACCGCGAGTTCTAAACTCTTATGTACTCTAAATTTTCCCGTATTAAATTACCCGTGAATCACAGAAGTAGTCAGATCAATAGCTTCTTAGTTTTTGTTTTAGGTAGAATGTCAAGGTCATAGGGGCACTGAGTGAGACCGGAAAAGGGTAAAAAAAACCGGGCGGACTTACGTTATACACTGCCAGCGAGCAGGTACAACTTTGTACTCCTTCTTTCAACCTATGAAATAATCTCACGATTATTTTTTTTTTTCAAAATTATTTATCAATTAACCCATTCAGGACCAATGTTAGTAGATTCAATACTATATAATAGCAAAATATGAGCTTTATATCAAAGCTACTCTAGTTTTAATGATTATTAGGTAAGATGAAACTAATAGGGTTTTCATGGAAACTAATTTACATTTAATTGTTATTTTCAGTTTATTTTTTTCAATTCTATTTGAACTAATCGAACAACGAACAATATACAATACCTAATATAGTATTATACATTATAACCCTTTGAGTAAGAGGCATCTTTGACTGAAGTTAAATTAGGGCGTATCAACTATACATTACACTTTCTAATTAAAATACCATATACAAATATTTGCATGTGTGCTTAAATATTTATTACCTACGATTGATACGAAATATAAACATTATATCTCTGTTTAGATCTGTAGAAAGTGATTATTTACGTACTTGTATTCATTGCGCATGCGCGTCTCATAGTTCTGAAGAATTCCTCTTCTTTACCACGCTAGCGCGGTAAAAAAGAGGAATTCTTCAGCTTTACGCACGATTAGCGAGTTTGTTTACATTTAACAAAACTAATTTGCTATTCTTTTATTAAAGTAACTGTTTATACCAGGTTTTTAGTGAAAAACAATGAATTAATCAAGTGGCTTTGACGAAAATGTAGAGAATAATACTCCTCCAGAAATAATTAATGCGGCAAAAAATACAACTCAAGATTAATGCCATCTTTATCAAGAGAAGAGATACGAACTTACATACAGCAAGTTTATTTTTTTCTGTATTTATTATTTAAATCTAACAATCGTAGATAAAGTACGGTACGCAAACGGCGAAACGTGCGAAAACGGCATTTTGCATTGCTCGTGTGGTTTCACTACCCTCGCTATCGCTCAGGTGCAAACTCCACACTCGCATGCAAACTGCTACTTTCCGCACTCGACGCGTAATTTACTATTACATGTGCTTTATTTCTTTTCAAGGAAACAACTGTGCTCTCATTTCACTTGAAATTTTAGTCTTGGTTTGAAAGTGTGGATTGAGGTATGAGCATAAAGTCTTCAGTACTAAAGATTAATACTAATACTACAGATTAAGCATCGAAATTTTAGTTATTTCAATTCACTTGTTCCTTTAAAAAGAAAAAATAAATAAATAAATAACTATTCTAACCATCTCTATAACCACTACCATCTATAATGGAGATTCACATATAAAGTATCAATTGGCAGTATCAGAGATAAGCTATTCTTCGACCATCTAATTTGGTCATGATGAGATATTTAGTACACTTCCATCTCTAAAGTTTTCACCATTGAATACATATTAGTATTATCTACCGTTTGAGAAGAGCATGGTACATTTTCCTGAAATTTAAGGCCACATTAGGTGACTTATAGTCTAAATTATATATTACACTGACAATAAAATAAAATTATACTCTTAAATACTTTAAAAACTAAATAGATAAATAAGGAAGCCAAGGCCACAATGTTCTGAGGGAAGCGGCCTAGACCCAGTACTCTTATAATATAAGGCTCACATTTCTGTCTAGTGGTGTTTTCCCACCAGGTGGTATGTGAGAATGAGCTCTAGTCATAATTCCACGGGCAGCTCAATGTCGACTCTGCACACTTCATCTTCATCCCAACAATCAATGACATCTCACAATAAATAAGTTCCATCTATATCAAGCCGGCCTATTCAGCAAAGCCTATTAATTTCTAGGCCCCTTTCACAAAGATGACCCTAATCAATAAGATTCGAAGTAAAGGTTCCCTTACTTTGGACATTTACTATTTTCTACACTAGCCTCCATCATAATTATAGGGAGTGAGATAATTTTTTTACCTCCAGCGGGGAGAAAAAGTGGACTTTCCTCCCTAGTTTACATGGCGGGAAGTTACTCATTGCACCCGGTCGGGTTAAACAGGGAGTAATGAAAGATAAGGGAATCATGAACTCTCATGATTCCCTCCAGTGTTGCCCTAGATAAAGCACAAGTAAATAAGGTTGGTGCTAATACACATTTCATTTACTAACATTTGTTTAATGTCGAAATCTATAATGCCATCTTCACACATGTCATGTAACCTCCACAACGGTTGCCATAGTGATTCATCAGTAAAAAAAACAAACAAGTTAAAAGTGGAAACAATTTCTAAACGTAGATTAACTAATCCATATTTAAATACATCAGTTGTAAACACCATTCAATACACGACTCAGCTTCCAGCTGATTCTCCCATTTAATTTTAGCATTGCAATTCAAATAATTATTATCTATAATTTAATTTTAACGTGATTAAACTTATTTAGAGAATTGTTAATATTATATCTAACTATATTTTTTTTAAAAATAAATATAAACCTATGTATTTTTTGTTGAATAACGTAATTTAAAATACATTTTAGCCGCGCTCAAGCTAAAGCTTTTGCGGCTATTAAAAAAAAATATTTTTATTTTTAAGTTAGAAATAAAAAAGAAAAACATATTGTAATTATTTAAAATATTGTGTAACTTAAATGAAAATGTAGGTAATATTCTTGTAATTGTTTAAATAAAAATAATTAATTATAATAATTATAATAAAAATAAAATCTTTCCATATTTTTTTCTCCCTTCTGGAGGTAAAATCTTGTACGTACCTTGGGAGTAAAAATCACTTGCACCCTCGCGATAATTAACTCCCTCGGCTCTGCCTCGGGAGTGAACGTTATGGTTGCCTCGGCTTCGCCTCAGGAACCAACTTCATCGCTCAGGGTGCAATCACTTACTTTCCTCCCTTGGTGCGTAAATAACTATTCTGTGTCACTGATTGTTAGAGCTGAGCCTGACAAAACTATAGCCTTCGCCAGCTGTCATGTCAGTGTTATGTTCGATAGTTGATTATTGAAAGTATCCAGGGTCCAGGGTTAGAGAACCTCCCCTACAGCCGAAGCATTGACGGAACAGGATTAAACTGGATCGAAGCAGATTCTAACAGTGTGAAGAGATCGAAGGTTCCTTCCTCCCTATAATTTTTATTCTACCGAATCTTGATCAGTGATCAACCCTGATTGACTCAGATTCACTTTGTGTGAATCAATCACCTTTATGTTATTATTATACAACCCTATAATAAATAAAATATATTATAAACCCCACAGCGATTGCAAATTATTTTATTTTATGCCACTAAAATAATGGGTGCGACAGAAAGCTTGACCTTAAGTAATTAGTAGGTTAGCCTAATTATCTGTCATAGAGACCTTGTTTTAGTTCACCTAGTCTTGTAAAATGTGTTTGATTACACAAATGTACCATTTCTTGTTAGTAATTTAGTAAAAAAAAATACACTTTTATTGACTAATGAAAGAGTGGCCTTCTTGATCATGGACCATTGTGCAAGTATAATTAGCTGTAAAAATATTGCAGAAAGCTCCTTCAATTTCGTCATGGCTTTCATTATCAGGATTAATTGAAGCGAGCGTAGCGAGCTTCCTACATTCAACGAAATATGTTCCGTGTCTGAAACTTGAGTAAAACTTGACCGATTTTGATGAAATTTAGTACACATTTTCATTTTACCAATGCTCAGGACGAGTTCGTTGGACAACGTTGTCTGCCCAAACGTTCACGCGCAACGCTCGCGTAAACGTGCGCTTCAAAATTAAAATTGGAATTTTAGGTCGGGAAAAAATGCTAACTATATGATATTCGATGTGATGAACATTTTTTTCCAATTATTCAAAATATAAAATAACTTTTTGCTAAATTTCGATGCTCCCTCTTACGAAGATTTTCTTAAAAAAATATCTTTTAATACTATCTCTAAGTCGGGTTTTGGGTAAGATCCTATAAAACCTTTTTTTACGCAGCTTAAGAGAGCGTAGGAAAGACCATACCTAAACCGCAAGCATTTGTCTCTGCTGTGTTTCCTTCTTCCCCCACCAAGGATTTATCTAATTATTCTTCCTCCGCTCCGTCCTCTCCACTCCATGCTTAATAATTTTCCTACATCCTTTTACTGTTCTATTTATCCCTCCATTCCCAGTAGGATCATATTTTATATCTACTCATGTGACCATTCTTCCTATAATTTATAGGACGCGAGGAAACCATGTGCCACACTAATTATATACAGACTATTATGTATTATTTCATACATTACAACAGTTGCACAAAAAACCATAATTAAGTTAAAATATAATAAATGTTAATTCTCAAAATATTACTGCATCTCCAATTACTCTCAAAATCGGTAATCAAAAGTAGATATAACGGTTATGTTTTCAATCTGATATGTCAACATGCTTTGCTTCTACAATCTACAAGCTATAAGAGTGAAACTATGTCCTGAAATTGCTTTTTATCTCATGCAGTGTGGTAAAAACTCTTGTCGTGATTTCATGGCTAACCTTAGATACGCACACACACACTAATATATATATATATATATATATATATATATATATATATATATATATATATATATATATATATATATATATATATATATGCGTGCTTGTGTGTGTGTATTTCGTAATGTCTTAAGATTAATGCTAAAGAAGTTTAGGAAATAAAGTTTGCCAGGGTTTTTTCCGGACCCTGGTAAACCCCTTTTTTCTATGTCAATTTGTGTGCTGGAAAAAAAGTAATAAATCTTTAAGTGGTTAAAGGTATCCTTGGGGACCAGGCGACAAAATTCTTGAAGGGCAGACTCCCAATCTAGGGATGGGGCGGGCAAACGTCCAAAACCTTGAGAAAGGGAGTGAGTATTTTTCACACCCTTCTCAGACACCCATGCATTACTTAATTCGCACTTCTCATTCAATTTGTTTTATTAGTAAGTGGATGATTCAATTGGATTTTACCTCTGAGACATTCTTAATACCTCTGAGAGTAAAATGAAATTTTGTTTCTAGCCCTAAAATCCTATGACACCGACAACTGTTTGAAATAGATAAGATTTTACTATCTTTACAAGAAAGTTACGATTTTCAGATTAGGTATGTGTAAAACACAGCAATCTTATCATCCGTTGGCAGCAATGCCCGGTTAAATAAGCTTGCTACAGAATTAAATAAGTTTAGTGTAAGATCAATTATTCATGCTCAATAACTTTACTTGAATAACTAGTTTCAATTCGCTAGTTTACGTATAACAAATATGCGACTTTTGGCTTTTTCATTTTTAGGGTTTCGTTGGTAAAACCAAAAAAAGAGACCGCCCATTTTCGTTCCTGTGTCTGCCTGTTACTCTGTAAGGTTCCAAAAATTTTGAACCAAAAGAGATAAACACATAAAACTTTCCAGTATTAAAGATCGTTTTGACGCGCACAAAGGAAAAATATAGCGAACTCAAAAAACTTATCAGCTGAAATCCAAAATGGCTAATTCCTGTCACGCAAAAATATATATATATATATTTTTTTTTTTAAAGTTTAGTGGGGTATCAAAGAGTAGATTACAAAAATATATAACTCTTGTGTAAAGTGTTTAATTATCATGCCATTTTGTCAAAAAACATCAACATTTTGCGTGTCCATCTCCCTAAAACTATACTTCTGCTGTTACTAAAAATATAATAAACAGGTCAAGTGTGTGCTAGTCAGCTCACAGCGAGGGTCCGTAGGCCACACTATATAGTGTTTAACTGTAAAGTGTATAAACAGAGTTTTTTTAAAATGCTAAAAAGCTTACTTTGAACCATTCTAAGGGTCTGATATTCTCAAAACACACTCTGATAAAGTATTTTTTTGCCACTGAACCAGACTACAACCATATAAATACATCGAAAAGACCATACATTTTTTAAAAAAACGTATTTTGTCAATAAAAAATAAAATAATATTTTTTTCGAAATTTCCAAAAAATGGTATCTTTACTTTTGGTCGAAGAATGTTCAGGATTTTTTTCAGATTTTTCGCACTTCACATAAGCGAGATAGAGGGGGAGGACACGTTTCAAACCCACTTCAAACTTGCCTATGCTCGCCCAATCAAAGTTATATCCAAAGAATTATATATTGTTGTAATCACATACACATCAGACTAGACAAATGACTAACAAACTTTACAAGATACCTTTCAGCAGGACTTCAGCTGCGCAGAGGCATTGGCATTATCAGGCAACCACTTACTATAACAAACTAACCAACTCACTAAAGACAGATTTTAATAAAACATCCTTTCCCACTAGATTAAAAAAACACCTATTACAAACAAACACATGACAACCACTCATACACGACATGTCACTGTTCCTATGTATGTGCTGAATTATAGTATTGCTAGCTCTATAATTTTTCTGTACTCATGAGTATATCCATTTATATTCATATGGCACTAGGATTTTCAATTTTTCATATTCTTTTATGTTTTTATATGTTTATTTAAAAAAAAAAAATAAATAAATAAATACTTATGCAAACTCATCGTAGGTAATTTATTTTTATTTGATAAATATATTAACTTGTTAAATACAAATATTAAATATTATAATTATGGTCAAGAGAAGACTTCCACCACAGCACAGGATTCCGGATCCTCAAGTGGTGGGGAGAATTTATATTTTTATAAAAAATGTATTATATAAGAAAAATAAAAAATTTATTTAAATAAAAAAAAAAAAAAAAAAAAAAAAAAAAAAAAAAAAAAAAAATCAGCTCGACGTACCGTTTCATATGATACCCCTCACGGTGTCGAAAAAAAATAAAAAAATTTTAACCCTTAAGTTTTTTTACCCTAATTTTTTTAAGTTGCTATATTTTTAAAATATGTGGGTCGGTACAAGAAACATACATGCCAAATTTCAAAGTGATCGGACTAAAAGTGTAGCCGTGAGAGCACGCGAGAGGACGGACGGACAGACACACGCAGGAAAATATAAGGGTCCTTGGTTTTGCCTACGGACCCTAAAAAAAATATGCAAAAGTGAGGTCTACTGGGTCATAGAAAAAATTGGAATAGCAATTTGATCCGATTAACTGGGAATCCAAAATGGCGGATTATTCCTGTCACCGGGGGGGGTGTGTCAAATGAAAGGCATTGAAGGATAGATTACAAAAACATATAACACTTGTAGAATTCATGCCATTTTGTCAAAAAAGCATCAACATTTTGCGTGCCCCTCTCCCCTTTATAATAACTTATTTCATGTTCACAATGCCAACAAAATCCTTTTTACGTGAGACTTTACTCACATCCAATTTATTTACAATATGTTTCATATTTCAAAATTCTGGACATGCATCATATCGATAACACATCTATTCTTAACATAATATAATTTTGTATTTAATATCAATTTTTAAATCTGCTGTAGTGGTAGTGCAGTATTGTATTAATGAATCCGTAGATATTTAAAATATACGCACGTAGTATATAAAAACAGGTTATAATAAGTATAGATAAATAGGAAAATTAATTTTGCATACTTAAATTTATTTACGTGTGCATAATTGTATTCATTATATTCAATGAATATAATGAGAACTCAGTCCTATAAACTTTCTATGTCATAAATGAAATAATTAAAAACAATAGAAATAAATAAAAAGATATATCAAGTAATCAACATTTATTATATTTTTTTTATAAATAATTTTATGCTTACAGTGTTTTTTTTTTTTGTTTTTTTATTAATAATTACAAATTTTATAATTTATAGCAGTAAAAAAATGGAAAACGAATAAATATAAAAAAGTAATTTTTTATCCAATTAAAAATTAATTTTTAAAAAAAATCTCGATATAATTACAAAAAGATTAGACCAATTTATGTTACCGCATATATTTGCTATAGATTTGTGTGATCTATAGGCTACAGATTGCTATATAGTTAGTTAATTGGCAGTAGAACCTTGGCGTTAATTTATAGCTTTAAGATATATGGAAGGAATGAGCGCAATCTCTGAAGTTTTGAGGATTTTGGATTGGGACTTGATCAGAACTTGATATAGAATTATGATGATTGATTTTCATCATAGTTATGAGCCGACTCTTTTTCGACATTCGTGAATGTAGCACCAATCTAGATTTTCGGTGAAGATCGCGTCTTAAACGATGTTAAGACCTACAAGTCTCTTAGACAAAGTCGAATCGCTAAACTTCTCACCCTTCAAGATGCAATCTTCACTGGAAAAAAACGATTGTTTAGTAATATTTAAATGGATAATTGGCAACCATTTATATGAATTATGCTTATTTATTTGGGACCTTGTCATCATTCAGAGAGGGGAAACATTGTTTCCTAAATTTAAAGTTTCACATAAAAAAATGATTTGGGTCAAGATAAAACTACTAGTTGATTCTATATCTAAAAATGTAATCAGTTTTAGCACGTGATTGTTGAAAAATCATGTTGATTTAAGTGAATATTGCTTGAAAATTGTAGAATGGTCCGTCTAATATTTATGGTAATTGACAGCTCTCTTGTAAGTTATAAGAAATCCTTTTTAGCTGGTTGTTTTTGAGAGATGACACAGTATTTAATATTCTTTAATTAAACCAATTTACCAATAGAGTATTGGAAATTGGAATAGAAATGTGTGTGTATCAAGGTAATGTTAAATCTATAATAAAGATGTACTAATGTCGATACTGAAAACATATCGGATTATCATATGGATCCAACTTATATAATTAGTTATTGCTTGAATTAAAAAACTTCAAAGAGGACACTCATTTCTTTCATTTGGCATCTTAGAGTTTGTTCACATGTTTAGAGCAAGCGAATGAAGTAGGACGAGGCATTCTGGATTGTTCCTGTTGAAGAAGATATACAGCCTATCACTAAATTTATATTATCATTTTGCTAAACTAAGCGGTGAACAAACTCTAGGTATTTGCTGGTTTCCTGATGGGAGTTCTTATCTGAGAGGATTCTTGCTGTTAATTGGGGTAACAGCGATGGAAGCTAAGCTCCTGGACCGTTCGAACAAAGATGGATCGGTGTAAATGGGTTCGCTTGGATCTTGGAACGCTGGATTGCCTGTGCATAGTCTTCCAGCTTCGTCAAATCCAACCTTCTCTTTATTGTTTGCCCTGAATAGGTCTACGCCTCTGTCTGAATCCATGAATCCCCTCGAACTCTTCACACTAAGAGATGAAAAAATTAAAACAATTTTGATCATTAAATATTAAGTTCATATAGAAAACCAACCGAGGAAGCCTACGTAAGAGCAATGCATATTATTTTGTATTTTTGTGCGCATACTCATAGGTAAATTTCGGATCACGCTGAAGAAAGATTTGGTAGTTTATCTTAAACATAAAGGATGTTAAACTAGAAGCTAAATACCACGAAAAAGTTTTGCGCCGGGAGGTTACAATCCTAGATAATAGGTTACAATTGAACCTCAACAACAAGAGAAGGTTATAACTTATAAGTCGTGAACGTTGTATGGGTTTACTGAATAGTATGTTATGCGTTACTTTTTAGTATTTATCTGTATAATAGTAATTAATAAATAAATTGTAAAATGTAGTAAATAATTTTTTTCCGTATAAAGGTAACATTTAAGTATTTGTAGGAAGCAAGAAAAGGGAACTACTTGTTCGTTTTCCAAGACTTGGATTGGAAATGAAGAGTGGAGTCAATATTAATTCTTTTAATTTGTACAATCTAAACTTGTGATAACAAAAATATTTACAGGTACCTAAAAATAACAGGAATCAGTCTGGAAAATATTACATTTTTCATAGAACAATTAATTTGAACTCTGCTAGGCTAAGACTAAAACTTATAATAAAGAATACTAAAGAGGCTGGTCTTAGTTTGAAAAAAGTATTGTGATAGTTTAATTTAGCTGAATTGAATAAGCTTCAATATTCAATACGAATAGGACTTATAATTTATTACATTTCTTTAAGAAAAATATTATTCATTATACCCCGTACCCGGAGTATAAAATTAACGTTGATATATCACATTAATCTTTGAAATCAACAAAACAGCTCACTAAAATTTCATAAAAGCTGCATTATTCCCTTTATTGTTATAAAAAATAAAAATAAATAAATGAGAAATAGACTGCCAATTTCGTATGGTTGTAAATTTATTTAATTTTCCACCGTTTCTTACATCAGTCAAAATTGTTTTGATTTTTTAACATAAATTACAGCACTCTTTTACATTAATGAAATTCTTTATAAATATATATTCACGATTTATTACTGAATTCTGGCTAAAGAAAGTTTTTCTTTTCTTTTTTTCGAGGAGTCTGTGTTCACGTTCACACTAACGTTTTTAGTGTTTTTGCTTAAAAATTGGTGAAGTAAGAGCTCTCTTTCTCACTATTTTCTTGAAAGGGAGTGAAACAATTTTGATCAAAACAATATTTCTTTTTATTAATGAAAGAAAAAATGAAATATGGCACTATAATAGACACATTAGTAAATTACTCCAATGAAAATTTGCTAAAGAAGAAGAAACATAACTTAAAACTGATACGGTAAATAAAAACTATTATTATAACCTGTTGTTGAGTTCAACTATAACATGACTATAACCTTCCGGCTCAAAATGTTTTCGTGGTTTTTAGCTTCTAGGGATGTTAATTCTTTGTCGGTCTTGTTTTTCGGATTTGTTGACAATAGATAGGTAGTGTAAGCAATAGATAGTTTCAGCAATAGAGATTCTGTCAAATAAAATACATTTGCAACATTTTTGCTCATTTATTCAGACCATCTATTTAGTTTTAAATTTACTTGTAGTGTTCAGAACAGGCTCAAAAATAGTGTTGAAATATACTACCTATATTTGGTTTCTCTGGAAATAATATTTTGAAGAGGCATCGCTATGTCCGTCAGACTTTTATTTTATGACGTTTTACGCGAGTGACAATAGAAAAAAATGGGTCTTATTCATGTTAATAAGACAACGCCATCTACTTTCTAACAGAGAGAAAAAAGGGCGCGTAGCAGGAAGTATCGCGGAATCTTGTACTTGAGAAACTTGTTATTACCCTTATTTCATAGTATCACGAAATATCTGGAAATCCTTAGAACTCAGGGTTATAACGTTTACTTTTTTACTTTAAATTTTTTTCGTTGGTCGTTTATAGATTACATTATTCTTCGTCATACCTTGACTTGTAAATAGCCATAGGGGAAGGCATGAGGACTGAGAAAATGTTGTGGCTACTATCATTTGACGTTCTCGACATATCGTCCTTGAGATCGTGATGATTTGTCTTGTTGAGTAACCTAACATGTCTCCTAAAACAAATCAGCAAGAAAAATCATTATAACATAAATCGATTTCTTAGTATAAACGATAAATGGATGCAAAGATAACATGTGTATGTTGTATTATGTACCTGTAAATGAATAAGCTATGAATGCTGACAGCTATAAGTAGAAGGAATAAAACCATGAGCGACACGACAGAACTGTAGTACTTCTTATTTGTCAAACAGACGTTGCCTTCCATGATCTCAATTTTTTGATGTTGAGGCATTTCATACCTTGATTCAAAAACCTGAAATCAGATTGAATTATAAATTTTTTTATTCGGATTTAGCACGCAAAAATTAATCTGCGAGTAAAAGTTATGACTTTTGAAATAATCCCATCAAGTTGAGAAAAAGTTGGATTGTTATATAATGTATAATTTCGCCAGAAAATAACATCATGTTCAAACGAGTAGTGTAGGATGATTATGTGTGAATAAGGATATAATAGACTTCTCTAACTGCATATTCAACGTACTACCTCGATCATTTCTCGCACTTGCTCTTCATTATCGGTGTTGTTACCGTTGGGGAGGATCAAGTCATTAGGCTGCATTTCTAAGGTAGTGTTTACACTCCTCTTTCTACGTCCTAAAGATGGTTCGCTCCTTCCACTCGGGGATGTACAGTAAGCCTGTAAATTAATTATTCCATAAATCAATGGTTAATAGATAAAATGTTTTGGTAATTGACGGTTAAATATTTTGCATAGATACTCACTGGTTGACATCCATCTCTGCAAGTTCTTACAGTAGCTTCGAACACTAGGAAGTTAGATTCTGGGATTTTGAAAGCGTTGAATCTAGTTTCTAAACCGTCGCCCTCTCTTGATCTGTCTAATCCTGGGAAGACGTAGTTGTCAACCGGACAACTGTAATGACAAATAGTTTATTATTATCTGGGTTTTAACGAAAGAAGAAACGGTATTGGAGTATCAAGAAGATTTTTTATCACTTACCCGAAGCGATCGATGAGTTGAACTGAACGTCCTGAGTAAGGATCCCTCGCGATGACGTTTGTTGCAAAAATATCCGAAGCGTAATTGTAGCCGTCTTGTGCTTCAAGTCGGAAGGTCAGAGGATCACCCACCGCGATGGTGTTGGTCGGCCGTCCTTGGAACATGATGATCAATCGGACACGAGAGCTCAAAGTGTTCTCGGCCGGCAGGTATTCAATCGGTATCGGGCTTCCCGAACTGGACCAAGATCAAAACAGAACAAACAAAACAAGAAAGTACGAAAGAAGCATGCAGTATAATAAATTGGAAGCCTGTATGGATGTTCGAGAACATTCTATCCAATGATTCCACTTACTTGGCAGTCATGTAACTGGAAGTGACGACGGCTTCGCCAGGCCCTCGAAAGTAACAAGTCAGGTTGTACCTTTTATCTCTTCCCGTTTGCACGAAATCACTAAACTGCACCACAACGATATTTGTCATCGTATCTCCAATCTGGGGGAAAAAATTCAATGTTATACACAGCCAATAATATATTATAATCTATAGTAGAATTAAATAACTAAAGTCGAGCTTACCCTCTGAGTTCCGCAGTCGGGGTAACCCTGAGCTCCTGTAATCCTGAGAACGTTAGCAGTACCTCCATTACCTCTGTAGAAACAGCGGTCGTAGAAGCCATGTGTGTAAATCCTGCCGATAAAAGGTTCCGTCGTACGTAGCGTGAATTCCATCCCGTCTTCACTGCAGACTTGGTTCACTAAAATATTAAATTTATTCAAATGTAGTGGAATTCAAACAATAAATCATAAAAATTTGTAAAGTAAAATAATAATTCAACTATATTATATAACTCGATCCGTTCTGTGGTCTGGTTCGATTTTGTCTTTGATTTTCTCTCTGATTCTGCTAATATTATATTATGTTAATGAAATTGTACCTTCTTTACCATCTAAACACTCGACGCTATTACGGCCCATAGATCTTTCATAGAAATCGTATTCACCAGTAGTTTCAAAAAATGCCGGATTGTTTAAATTTAAATCACGACTGTCGTGGTCACTTAATTCGCAGTTTTCTCTAGGTCCAAAACTATTTGGTGGAGAGGCCCTGAAAAGTGGAAAAAATCACTATTGTATTCTATAAGCTTATTATAATACTCATTTAGATCATAACTCACAAGTTATTTATACCTTACCGCACTTTTAAAAATATGAACATCTTCGTTTCTTCCGATCTCGTAATTTTTTTTAAAAATCATACTACTTAATATTACCTGAAATTGAACGCTCTACAGACAAATTCTTGGGCTTCGGCACACATCTTCTCGCAGAAATGAAGTGCTGGTACTGATAGGAATCTCCGAATGAACTGCCGTTTCGCCCTCAGCCTTATTCCAACCTATAATCGAAAAATAAAATTTTTACCATGTCTGCAAAAACTAAATTTTACTGTACCAGTGGGCTAAATAGAAAAGAATGATAATTTATGTTTGACAATTAGCAAACGCATATTATATAATCACTGGTTAAAAATATGTATATATGCATTTCAATTCAAATATGAATAAAATTAAATTTTTACTTTTAAAATCTTTTCATAAAGCTACACTTTTTTTGTGTCGTCGAACAATTGTGGAAACAAACAAGATAAGGGATATAGGCAAAGTTTGTTGTATGATCGAATGTTATATTTTTAGTGAGTATCGAGATCAACGACCATTTTGATGACGTATAAGGTTTCCAGGACATGATATTGTATAGGATTTGTAAAGAATTAGGATAATAGAAAAAAGATGGAGATTTGGGATTGGGGGATTTGGATAAATCTCAAATTGATTGAAAGGAAATAGAGCAATGGAGGGTAATGTATTCTGTCGTCAGATTATCTTTTAGGATCTTAAGGCCCTCATATACGGTCAAAATGTTTCCACAAACATGATGTTTGACTATGGCCAAAATTTGCCCAAAATGAAGTTGGTTGGCAGATCCTGTACTTTCGGACCGTTTGTCTATTAAGAATCCAGAACTAAATCTATTTAAATAAAAATAAGCTTGGATCTACGGTCGAGAGGATTAAAGATAAAGCAGCCAGCATTATCCTTTTTATGTAAATTAGGTAAGAAGTAAGTGAAAGTCTAAGTAAGAAGAAGAAAGTGAGTAAGAAGAAATGCTGTATCGGTATGTTTATGCTGTTTTACTGTACTATAGGGAATCTTACATAGCTCTTACTAGGTATTGGAGTAGGATTAAGTACGAAGAAACGCTGGGTAAGTAAATGTATAATTTTTTATCTACGATTGATAGGAAATATAAACATTGTATCTCTGTTTAGATGCGTAGGAAGTGATTCTTTACGTACTTGTATTCATTCCGCATGCGCGTTTCATAATTTCTCTTTTTTCCGCCCTAGTGCGGTAAAAAAGAAGAATTCTTCACCTTAACACACGATTAGCGAGTTTGTTTACATTAAACAAAACTAATTTGCTGATTGTTTAATTGAGGTGACTGTTTTATATCGAGTTTTTAGTGAAAAATCATGATTGATTTGTCAATATGATGAAAAAGGAGAATAATACACCTCCCGAAATAATTAATTCGGCACAAAATACAACTATAATGAATTAATGTTATCTTTATCAAAAGAGAAATTCGAACTTACATACAGGAAGTTAATTAGATATTTTTTTCTGTATTTATTATTAAAATCAAACAATCGTAAATAATGTACGGTACGCAACTCGTGCGAAAACTGCATTTTGCTTTGCTCGTGTGGTTTTACTACCCTTGCTGTCGCTCGAGTGCAAACTCCACACTCGCATGCAAAATGCTACTTTCCGCACTCGACGCGTAATATACTATTTTATACAAATATTTTTTATTCTTAAACGAACCTGTCTGAAATTTTCTGATTCCTCACATCGTGAAATAATTGGTTTATCAAGATAACCTGGAGGTGGGCCACCTGACCATGGTGGACCATTGTTGTATAAACCTCCTGAAATACAATAAAAATATATCACATGTAATACAATATTAAAATAATTATAAGTTGTAGAATAAAAAAAAATGTATAAGGATGGAAATATTTAGTGGAAATTCGTTTTGTTCTATTTGACATAGGTATTAGGTTATCCAATTAAATAATAGTAATTAGTGATCCAGTAGTATATATATGGTACAATTAGTGGTTGAGTAATATGATATGAGGACTAGAGTTGCTGATTGTTTACCGTAATTGCAACTGAAACCAAACTCTGACATATTTGGGGATTGATAAAATCGAGTGAGTGAGGAAATTAAAAGTGTCTGACCTCGTCCTACAACAACCTAATGTTGAGATCCAGTAGCAAAATGTCATGCACGAACGAGGAATCTAGGAGCAACAAAATGCATTAGTAACATCATTTTTAGGGATTCGTTGGTAAAACCCTTATGGTTTCGAATCAAAAGAGATAAAAACATGAAACTTTCCAGGAATAAAGACTGTTTTGACGCGCACACAGGAAGAATATAGCGAACTCATAATTATCAGCTGTCCAAATCCAAAATGGCAGATAATTCACGTCGCACGAAAAGAAAAAAAATGTTTAAATTTTTGATTGGGGTATCAAATCAAAGGTATTGAAGAGTAGATAACAGAAATATACAACACTTGTGGAAAGTGTTTAATTTTCCATGCCTTTTTTGTCAAAAAATATCAAACTTTTGCGTGTCCCCCCCCCCCCAAAAACTATATTTCTGCTGTTACTAAAAATATGCAAAATGTGCGGTCTGCTGGTCCATAGAAAAAATAAGAATAGCAATTTGATCTAATTAACTGGGAATCCATAATGGTGGATAATTCTTGTCACGGGTAAAAAATATATATATTTTTTTAATTTTAAGTGAGGTATCAAATGAAAAGAATTAAAGAGATTACAAAAATATATAACACTTGTGGAAAGTGTTTAATTTTTTAAAAACACCAACATTTTGCGTCCCCTTTATACTAGATCACAATACCAACGAAACCTTTTACGTGAGACTTGACGCACAACCAATTTATTAATATTATAATGACTTACCGATGGGTGGGAGATTTGGTGGTGGGTGATCAGGTGGGGGTGGGGGAGGCAGTGGTCCAGGAGCATGAGATGGTGGGTGACCATGTGGATGGTGATGGGACCAATATCCGCCTCCACTATCTCCGGGGCCGGTTCCAGGTCCAAAGTAATTGCCTCCAGGGTTTCCACCATTTCCACCGCTTCCTGCTGCAACATAGTACGCCAATTAACCGATTAGACAGGAATGAATCATTTAAACTAACAGGTCCGATTGTCGTCAAGTTTGATTTAAAAGATTTATTTTCTCTCTTAAATTTGATAAGGAGTACAACTACTATACTCGTCTTACTATTAGAGTTTACACTGAAAGCGTTGGAAAATCAAAAAAGTGGGATATCCGCCAATGAGAGCTCAAAAGTTTGACGACTAGGCCAACTAGGCAAACATGGCCACCTAGTGGATAATAATTTATTCCCTCACATAGGTAAACTCTGAAAGTATCCATCTTCAGAGTTTAAAAATAACGCAAAAAAAAAACGCAGGCTATGAACCCAATTTAATTGTATGACGAGTATAAAGGTTCCCATACACGATCAAACATTTTGTGCAAACCTGATGTCGGGCAAATTTAGGCCATACACGTCAAACATCATGTTTGCACAAACATCAAACAGCCTCATACAAGGTCAAAATGTTGACCGTGTATGGGGCGTTTAGTTACTTCCTCATACCATGCCACAATAACACTGCTTTTTACATATTTCTATGTAATTGTAATTTTTTAAGTTTTTGGTAGTATTCATTATTCATACTACGGAAAGTTTAAATTTTAATTTAAATCAAATTATAATTATTAACAACTACGAGAAACAACCAGAGAAAAATACACTCCAGCGCTGGGATATGAACCACAGGCCTCTATATTTCCAGTATAGCGCTCTACCAACTAAGCTACGCAGGAGAATGAATTTCTCTGACGTTAATGATACCTTGTCCCGAATTAAGCTTTCAATTTTCCACAAGTCTAGGAGTCGACATTTACGACATTAGAACTAGACCGAGAATTATCGCTTATAATTATAAAGTACCCAATTAGTACCTGTACCTTGTACAATCAATTAGAAATTTATTTTTAAGTTTTTGGTAGTATTCATAATACGGAAAGTTTAAATTTTAATTTAAATCAAATTATAATTATTATCTCTGTCTATCTCTTATTAATTATAATTATAATGTCTATTTTTCTCTGTCTATCTCCTGTTGTTAATAATAATTATAATTTGATTTAAATTAAAATTTAAACTTTCCGTAGTATGAATACCACCAAAAACTTGAAAATGAATTTCTATTTGATTGTACAAAGTACAGGTACCAATTGGGTACTTTATAATTTTAAGCGATAATTCTCAGTCAAGCTCTATTGTCGTAAATGTCGACTCCTAGACATGTGGAACATTGAAAGCTTAATTAGGGACTAGGTATCGTTATTGACAGAGGAAATTATTCTTCAGTGTAGCTTAGTTGGCAAGAGCACTATACTGGAAATATAAAGGCCCGATGTTAGAGTCCCGGCGCTAGAGTCTATTTTTTTCTGTCTATCTCCTGATGTTAATAATAATTATAATTTGTTTTAAATTAAAATTTAAACTTACCTTAGTATGAATACTACCAAAAACTTAAAAATTAAATTTAATTTCATTGAACGAACAAGACAAAAATAAAATAGAATGATGACAGTTGAAAGCAGAAAACTGTTGTTGATAATAATTATAATTTGATGCAATTGTACTGTGATTATATAAATATATATATTTGTTTTTAAATCATAAAAAATTTAGGGAAGAGTTCTCGTGCAAAATAAATACTTATAAAATTCATTTAAGAATCTAAAAAGTTCTATTGCTCTACTGTTATATAAGTTATGAGATAAAACAATAGATGCTTTTATCAATGGTACATTTTATTGTTAAAAATAAACATTGTATTCACCTAATGAAAATGGTTGTTTAAAAGAAGGTCTTATTTAAGGGCTGAATTATGCATTAAAAGGAAAAATGAAAATGAATTATTACTAAAAGATAATAACCATTTTATTATGACATTTCGTTTCCCTCTTATTACAAGATGTCTCGTTTGAGATACCGTTACATTAAGGACTTGAAATTCTCCTTTCAAAATAATACTTTGTAAATGATAAAGGAGAACAAATTATTTTGAAAGTTCTAAAGTGTCAAAGAAGGTAATTATTTTGAAACATTATTAAAAAGATAATTTTATTTAGGTTCTTTCGAGAATCTAAGATCACATAAAAAAGAAAAATAATTAAAAATATAATAATTATATTTGACGTTTTAAATTATACTTAGAAGAGCCGTTAAGCCCGTGGCAACGGGCTTAATTTTATATTTAGAAAAAAAGTAAAATTAAGTAAATTAATTTAGATAAGTTATTATATCTATTTAAAGACCAACAAATCAAAACAAAAATTTATTTTTATCGGAATAAATGTGGTTGCCTTAGCTTAGCAATAACAAATAATTTCGAGGTGAGTCGTCGCTGTCGCGACACTACTTGATTATTAATGATTTTTTTTTTGACGTTTTTTGTAGATGAATCTTTTAAATTACATCTCGATTGAGCTGTTTTAAGGGTGGTATAGTTGCATTTTGTCGGTTTAATATACTGGAAATTGGCCTCATAGACAAACTTAATTTTGACACATTGTATTCATTCAATGAACCCATGAATCAAGAGCGATTAAATTAGAAATTCTTATTTTCTTGTTCTAAACTGTCATTACTTTACAATCGTTATTGAGGAATGATAACTGAAGTTCTAATAAACGGTAGATTAAAGGTACATATTTTATAAAATTAATCTAAAAGGCTTGCTATGACAGACCACATTTTGTTTTTCAGAATAAAAAGGATATTGTGCTAGACAATAAGATAGTTGTTGAGTTTTTATTTATTTAGTTATTAAATATAGATTTGACTTGCAGCATAATAATGCAAAATATATAAAATTACCTGTAGCAAATTAAAAATAAAATTGGACTACGTTTGTTAGAAATTATTGATTATTGTTTTTTTTTTTTTTTTTTTTTTTTTTTTTTTTTTTTTTTTTTTTTTTTTTTTTTTTTTTTTTTTTGGTATAACAACTACAATTTACTTGTTGTTAATGTTAACATTATTTTTTTGTTTTGGCTTGTGAGGCATGGAAAGTTGATAGGGCAGTGACTGACCTTTTTGGCGTTGATATTACAAAGTAAAATTAATTAATTGATAAATTGATTGGAGATTGAGAAAATAGAAGTTTGTGTATAAGCTAATCTTTTGGTGCATTTTAAGAATATGAGGTCGGCTAAGTTCGTCTGCATTTTGGTGGACAGTGTGATTTACGTGATTCAAAATTAGTTTAGGACCAAAAATCAAGGTGATATTAGTTTGTCGCTTGATAGGTGACCACTTTGATATATTTTGGAGTACTATTTGAATAACTAACCCTGACAAACTAAAAAACAAAAACAGGTGAAATGCGACCAGTTCCTAAAAATCAAGTTGATGATTGTCACTGATAGATTAGTTAGTCAAATATTTCTCCAAATCAAATTTGATCGTCTATCAAGTGACAAACTAACATCACTTTGAGTTTTGGTCAACTAACTAATGTTGAACTCAGGTTCTTATCTGACTGCATATTCATAAAAGGCTTCAAAACGCACAAAATTCTAGCTTGATGTTAGAAACTATTTGCTTGCTATCTCGTGGACTATAATGATAATCCTAATAAACTGTATAAATTATAAAATAAAATAAATAAGGAGAAATAAATAAAATGATTAAACTTGGATATTTAATAAATCTGTTGTCTTCTGTTTCTTCGGGCGTCAAGGGGGGTTGTCTGGGATGTTTTGGGAAGTGAGGAGTTGTACTAGAGGAGTAGTAGTAGTAGTAGTTAACTAGTACTTCCTACTAGACACCCGTCTAGGACGAACCACTTGTTCGAACCTCGCAATTAGGCCTACAGTGGACCCATTTTACTTTCCCGTGGTGGAGAGTTCCAGCTACTTCACACATCATACATTTGTACATTGTACCACCGAAGCGAGTACGATGTGGTCATTAGTAAGCTATATGAGCGTGCTTCAAAGTGTGGGAGAAGAGGACCCCTCAGGGGGTCCCCTCGCCCTACTCCGACCTCGAACCATAGATACAGATCACATTTCATGACACGGATCGAACCCACTAGGCGACGTGGGGGAAGAGAACCCCTCAGGGGGTGTCCCTCGCCCTGCTCCGTCCGCGATTCGTAGATGCAATCAGTGTATCATGGCCCGGGATCGAACCCACGACCTCGAGTTGCCTCGACTCAGTGATAGCTGCCCGGTGTCTTTGCGACCTCGGCCACCCTGGCTCCCCACTAGAGGAGTAAGATGATCTGTTAAGGATTCATAGAAAGTGCTATAGAGGTAAATATAGATAGATCTTGAACGAATGCAACACTGAGGTAGTTAGAAGGTAGGGAGAAGTTGGATACATAAAAGAGAGCAAACATTCAATTGCATATATTGTTGTAATTGTTCTTGTAATGACTTTTTTGGTCACGGTTGTATAAATTATAAATTGTTGATTTATGAACTTCTTTATACGGAAATCCCTTATATGAAAGAGTTCTCGAACTGTGTAGCTATTACCACTTGATGGGAATATTTTAATTTCTTTTTCACAAAAAAACAATTAATATTGCAAATTGTCTGAACCACATGAAAATGACTTTATACTATTCATTTTACCGTTCATAAATTTAAATTTTAAATAAATGAGTAATATACTACGAATTTATCTGAAATTTCTTTTAAAACAGTAATGCATTAATTAATGGATGACAATTCCTGCCGCTGATTTTTAAATTTAAATTAACCTTCGAATTTAGGTGCATGATTGCGGTACATCCTGAAATTACCGATATGTGGAGGAGGTCTTCCAGGTCCTGGGTAGGAGGTATCCTGCCCCAATGGATCCGGTCTTGAATGAGGAGGTCCTGAGCCAGTCACATCGTTGTCCATGTAATAATCTATAAGAATATTTTCAAAATAATAATGTCAAATTAGTCTTTATATTCATGTAGGTTTGACTACAAAGCAATTTGGGGAGCAAAAATATGGTGTCTAAAGTTTTCAGGTGAAGACCAAATTATGATTGATAACGTTCTGTACTCGTCACTAATGGTGATTTTGAAACTGGTCTGAGTCTAGCTTGATTTCACTTCCAGTCAAGAAGTCTTAGCTTAATTCCCCTAATGATCCTTCAAGTATGGAAACTCCACATTCTTTGAGACACGTCTTCTACCAGAAAACATTGCTATTTTGAACGAAAATATGATTCGCAGCATAAAATTGATTGTTACTTAGGTTCTATAGAGATTAGAACGAAAAAAAGACAGCTGTTTTAAATTGTATATAGAAAACTGTTATACTCATGAGATTTTCATAGTAGTCGTAATCGGCGTCGTAAAGAATGCGATGTCCGTCTCTTTGATTGAACCTGCTCAATCTGCAAATCCTGAATCGGTCGCTGTATACAGCCGATCTGCACTGGAAGCTAGCTTGCCGCAAACATTCGTCCAAACATTCGCTAAGGGATCTGCCAGTGATTTCCGAATGAAATTCTCCTCCAAGCCTGCTGTTACGATACCTCTGGAACGCCGTGTCCGGTCTTCTTCCTTCAGGCGAGAATAGAGGAGATGTACCACCGGAGTCCGAAAATTCGTTCCCTTTTACTGTTCAGTCAAGTGGAGTCAATTTTTTTAAAGAAAACAATTAATGCCCTATTTCAAGAACCGTACTTGGCACGTTTCAAATAATTTATTATTAAATATGTGAGAGAGAGAAAAATATATATATCAGTAAGAATGCTCTCTTTCAGTGAAAAAAATCCTATTAGATTTCTTTAAAAATCAAATTTTCATCTATATTTTAATTGTTAGCATTTAATCTATATTTCCCTCCGTATATTTATTCCTTATTAATTTCAGAGAAGTTTATACAAATTTTTTTGTATAGTTTTAAATTTAATTAAAATACTTCGCACTTGAGGTAAAGAAATGTATCTCCAATTTTACACAAATTATGTTATTCTATCATTTTGATATTTCATTTAAAAACTTACATTTAATCTTTATATAGAAGCTTTGCGGTAACTATTTCTATGAGATAAAAGAAAGGTAAAATCATTGGACTTTTTTGATTTAATTTTTACTTATACTAAGAGAGGGATACATAATTTATATACATAAAGGATGTATCGAAATGGTTAAGGGTCAAAACTGCTACCCTGAACGGTACTCAATTAAGAATTACAAATACCAAAGTTCGTTCTTGAGTAAGGGCTTTTAAAAACTGTAATCTTAAAATGTAATAAAGCGTGATGGTTGGGTAACTTACAATTGTCAAGGCACACAAGATCGTAGAGATCATGTGTTGGACTGCTACTTATTCGTAAATCATCTTTTTGTGAGTAGGAATCTTCTTCAAATATAATACATCTTCTGATTTGTGCGTCATATTCTATTGAACGACAAAAGTACCTGAAATAAACAGTTTAATAATTTCAAGATACAAAGAACTTTCTATATACTACGTTTTTAAATTTTCTGTTGAATCGTATGTAATGTTGATAATATAATTGTTATTGTTATATAATATATAATGTTAGTGAAAAAAAAAAAAAAAAGTTCCGAATTTATTTACTTCACATAAATGACAACCATCTAGAGAGCTGATCTTAAACCTATAAAAGGACAAATCTTTGTACAACGGATCACCCCAACACCAAATCTAAACCGAGCCATCGATGTATTTGAAATATTATAAATAATATAATCGATATATTTCCTGTTTTGCTGTCATTCAATGTTTATCTCTTATTTATAAAAATCACAAATTTGAAATCCGTCAAAATGAAGATTGTAAATATGGGACATGGCAAAACAAATAAAATAACTTGCGGATTGTTTCCGAACTAACTTTCCATACAGCAAAATTTGCTGAAAACCAATTAAATTCTGCTGATAGATGGCTAAAAGTATTAAAATAATGCATTGTCATCGTGTTCTGAGCTATGCTAAAAGTTTCAAATGTCTAGCTATTCGGGAAGTTAGTTAGAAATCGATTGCCAGATTTGTACCGGACAAACAAACAAACAAACAAACAAGAATGCAAGCTAATAAAAATGTAGTAAAAAGGTTAAAGGAGTCTTGGAGGTTTTCTTAGAAATCGCAGGTAATTAAACCTTTAAACAGTATAGTGTTACTTATAAGCTAACGTTCTTTTATAAGACAAGTTTAACATTTAAGTTTGCTCAGACGTTTCATTTGTGATACAATTTATCGTTTACTGTAAATTCTATTATTTATATTCTTATTTAATAGTCTTAATATATTTATTTTATTTTATTAAATTGATTTTACAACTTACTTTTCTGCTCTTAAGCACTGTGCTTGACATTCAAATAGTGATAAATTGGAGTAGATGTCCACTTCAAAAGGCCCTCCAAGTCGTTTGTTCTCCTCTTTGACAAAAATGGTAGGACCGTCACATCGCCTTTCGTCTAATAACACAGAACGACAGTTCAAAAAAAAAAAAAATCAAATATGAAGTAATTTTAAAGAATAGTACATTACGCGTCTAGTGCGGAAAGTCGCATTATACATGCGAGTGTGGAGTTTGCACTCGGTAGTAAAACCACACGAGCAAAGCAAAATGCAGTTTTCGTGAGTTGCGTACCGTACTTTATTTACGATTGTTGGATTTTAATAATAAATACAGAAAAAAAAATCAAAATCATTAACACTCATTGATTTTCACTAAAAACTTGATAAAAACAGTTACTTTAATTATTAAACAAACAGTAAATTAGTTTTGTTAAATGCAAATAAACACGCTAATCGGGCGATAAGGTGAAGAATGCTTCTTTATTTCCGCATTACAGTGAAAACAAAGAATAATTATGAAATCATTGCATGCGCAATGAATACAACTACGAAAAGAATCACTTTCAACGCATCTAAACAGAGATAAAATGTTTACATTTTATATCAATCGTAGATCAATTTTTTATCTCCAGAAAGGAGAGAAAAGTTACTCATTGCACGTCAGGTTGAACAGGGAGTAATGGAAAATAAGGGAATCATGAACTCTCATGCTTCCCTCCAGTGTTACCCTAGATAAAGCACAAGTAAGTACGGTTGGTGTTAAATTCAAGATTTCATTTTTTTTTTAAATCTAAATCTATAATGTCACCTCCACAAGGGTGTTAATGTGATTTATTAGTAAAACAAAAAATTAGGTTAAAGGTAAAATCATAATTTCTAAATGTAGAGAAACTAATGCATATGCATAAACATGAGTTGGCAATGCCAGCTGATTCTCCCATCAAATTTTAGTATTGAATTTCAAATAATTACTATAGATAATTCAATTTTAACCTGAGTAAACTTATTTAGTGGATTGATAATATTATATTTAACTATTTTTTTTTAAATACATATAAAAATAATTATTTTTTGTGTAATAAAATACATTAAAATTAAAATCTTCTTCAATTATTTTTTTCTCCCTTCTGTAGATCAAATTTTGTACGTACCTTGGGATCAAAAATAAATTGTCCCAGAGCGATAATTAACTCGAGATTATGGTTCAAACTTAATCGCTCAGAGTACAATCAGTGGCGTAGCTAGACCATTGGGGGCCCCCCCGCAAGAAATTTTTGGGGGCCCCTCGCCAAAGAAAATCGATGAGCAAAAAAAAAAAAAAAAAAAAAAAAACCTCTTGCGTTCAGGATTGGGGGCCCCCCTCGGCTTGTTACAAGGATAGAAATTCTAGTTATTTCTGGGATTTGGGGGCCCCCCCGCAATGCGGGCCCGCGCGGGCCCATAGTTACGCCACTGAGTACAATAACTTACTTTACTCCCTTGGTGTCTAAATAACTGTTTTTTTTTTCAAGTTATATTCAATATAATAAGAGAAATGAGTAAACAAGTCGAAAAAATTGTGTTTGAGGGGTGAATTATAGTTCATAAATTTCTTTGAATACAGTAGATCCTTCCTATAAAAATTTGAATTCATACGTAATATTTTATGTTCGATTATATCAAACTTTTATCAAGTTCTTTAAATTATTCTGATAGGTAATTTAAAATAATTTAATTACTGCTAAGGCATGTGTTCTCGAGGTAATCTGAATTAGGATCATCTTCGAATAGGTGAGGATGGGATCTCCTTGTATGCCTCGATAGCCAACAGGATCTGCTAACCGAGTCGTATGTAGCTGAACGACATACGAAACTGAATTCGTTTAGGCACCTGAAACAAAGGGAATATACATTTGTCAGTAACATTCTAATGCCTAGATTTATATAGAATATCTAAATATATAATATGTTTTAGCTCTGGGGTACTGAAGAAATTTGCGTCACGCAAAATACGACATGAATAATGTGCGCTCCTAAATATCATGCCAGGAAGGTAGAATATAATAGGAGGTAGTTTGGTTTTCACTTGTATTCATTGCAGTACTATATTTCGCCGATTTTGTTTTTATATAAAATGATATGAGAGCTCCTAGTGGACCAAATGGTAATCAAAATGGATTAATGTTTCTTAATTTCACGCCTTATGGACCCATCTACAATATCAATTAGACAAATGTATATATGTACTCTTTTTCTCCACTTCATGAAAAAAACATTGAAATGTCGATATGTGGATTCAATGCCCAAAAACATATCTACTTTCCAATTTTATGCAATCCTACAGGTAAATTCTGAATACATTCAGAATACATTCACAAGGTGTTAGTATTGTTGTTATTCTAAATGGCTAAATGGTTCTTGTGGTTAGTAATATCACAAATAAAAATAAAATGTATTATTTTAAAAATATTAATACGGCTTTCAAATCTACTTTACCTGTCTTCGCAATCTGTCCTATTAGATGCGGTCATATCTTTCATATCTGCCACTGCCAATTTTAGTTTTTTCCTTGGATGTCTTTCAAAAACATATTGCCTGCTTGGGCATTCTCTTTCTATTCTGCTCGCTATAAAAAGAAATATTTTATTTTCCAATCATAACAGTAGTTATAATGAATTAATACATGAAGTGATTAGTAACCAAATTAAATTTACATTAATGGTCTTAAATATAATTCAAATAAAACGTATATTGAAAGATAGGTACTTGTTACTAATTTAACGCTAATTTTTTTATTATATTAAAGGTTCTTACATGATAGACAGACTTCTGTGTAGTGTACGCTGTTAGGCACCAATATAAGCGTGCCGATTCCTTCGGGATGAGCTTGTTCCCGAGTTAAGAAACAAGTTGACTCTTCGTACTCAACTGTGCCGCTGAAAGAGGCTATTCGACTTCCAGGTTGAAAGTCGAAGGATGTACATGCCCTTACAAGATTATTTGAAGGCGTTCTATCTCTTAAACAAAGCTCCTGACATTGCTCCAACACTGTAAAAGGAGGCCCCGAATCTCTTACCTGTAAAGAAGGTGTAGAAGTAATTATAATTTATATTTTACGAGCCCTTAAACCCGTGACGACAGACTTTATTTAGAAGAAAAAGTAAAATTAAGTAATAAGGTTTAAAGAATGGACTTTAGTTCTACCAAGGTTTTTTTTTAAAAAAGCAATATATTTCAGAAGTTACTCCATCATCAGGCACAAAAACAAAGACTACATAACTAGATTGCACTAAAATATAAAATTTGAAATATAAATAACATATAATATCTCTATAAAAATCACAATAAACACAGTACACAAGTATAGGTTAAGGTATGATAAGATAAGGTTCATGAGGAGGTTATATCAAGAGGTTAGGTTACTCCAATGTTGTCTTTCATCTGTTGAAACTGCTTAAAAAGTGGGGAGTTGGAGACTTCTATCTGTTCATTTAATGTAGTAACTGCTGGGTTGTGAGCTGACAGATATATTTCTAAGGCCTCAAGCTGATTTAGCCTGAGACTCTTTTCTTCTTTATGGAGGAGAGATGCAGAATCTAGATTAAAATTGTGGTTTAGGTCAGTAAGATGCTTAGCAAATGCTGAATCTCTCTTATATCTGTCAAGTGTAGAATATTTCTGATTCTTGGTTCTTTTAATTAATTCAAGTTTATTCTGTAAGGTAACTCTTCTAGAAGGTTACGCTTTGGTGGTAAGTAAGTGGTTGACGTCCCTAATGTCCGATTCTAATTTTCTAATTTCTATACTGAGTTTAGTAATACGATTTTTGGTGGCAATATGCTCTGACCATCTAACCTTTGCTGGCCGTAAGGTTCTTCCGATATATTCTGCATTGCAGTTCGAATCAGAACATTAAAGTTGATAAACTCCACTATGAGTACCAGGGGAAGATTTATCCTTCATTTTGGAGTTGTCTAAAAGTTTGCCTATGTTACTACATTAAATGAACAGATAGAAGTCTCCAACTCCCCACTTTTTAAGCAGTTTCAACAGATGAAAGATATCATTGGAATAACCTAACCTCTTGATATAACCTCCTCATGAACCTTATCTTATCATACCTTAACCTATACTTCTTGTGTACTGTGTTTATTGTGATATTTATAGAGATATTATATGTTATTTATATTTCAAATTTTATATTTTAGTGCAATCTAGTTATGTAGTCTTTGTTTTTGTGCCTGATGATGGAGTAACTTCTGAAATATATTGCTTTTTTAAAAAAACCTTGGTAGAACTAAAGTCCATTCTTTAAAACCTTATTATGGAGTTCTACAAAAAGAACATTAGAACCTTAAGAAAACTATTAAAATGGAGTAAATTAATTTGGATATCTATTTAGACAAGTCTATTTGAAGACAAACAAATCAAGACAAACAATTATTTTTATAGGAATAAATGTGGTTGCCTTAGCTTAGCAATAACAAATCATTTCAAAGTACGTCGTCGGGACACTACTCGATTAAATAAATGATGATTTTAATTATTTTAACGTATAACACATATGAAGTTTGTTAATTAAAATATGACTGACAGACTTATCACACTCAATCATATTTCTTTAATCTTATTTTATCAATCTCAATCTTACTTTGCTCTTATCACATTTATTGATAAGTTTAATCATAATACATAGTTATCAATAATATTGCATTTAGCTTTGAGTCAATGACTGACTTTAGAGAAAAAACTTTATTAATAGAAATAAAATAAGGTATTAATAAAGTAATCCATTTAATAACTGCGACTCAAAGGATGTTGTAAAGTGCAACCAACGTCAACAGGTAGAAAACCAATCTTGAGAAATTCTGTTAGGCTGTTGGTCTGCTTCATTGCCAGGATCAAAGGAAAGGGAAGCCTTGTGTCTACGTATCGATCAGCCCCGCAAACCAACTCCACCAAAGGCAAACAGCTAAATAGTAGTCATACCCGGGACTATACATGTCGTACAGCCTTATACATTAAAGAATTATAAATATACCATTTTATGTTTAATATCAAATATAAAATTGACTTCTTTTTGACTCTTATTTAAGTTAAGTATTTCTCTGTATATCGTGGGCAAAACTTATAACACAGCATAAAAAGAAAATCTTAACCGATAACCATTAAATTATCATTTCCTCCACATTTCTTTTAAACCCCAATCAAATGTTTATTCTTTGTACCTTACATTTTGAGAAAAAAAATCGTAGCGATTAAGCCAAACTGACCTGCATACGATTTGTTTAAAGTCTCTTGCAATGTTTAACATTACTAAGATATATGTTTTCAGTAGGAATAAAAAAATGAATTCAATTCTTTGAGATTCAGACTTCCATGCATGCAAATCGTAACCTTAAGTCTTGGATTACAACTGAGTTTTTATTAACTTTATTTGCGCTATAGTTAGAGAAACGTAACATTTTCAGAGCAAAAAAATTTGAGTTTTTTATTTCCTTTGTGCTTTTATTATTTCATTAGATGCATAAAAGTTGTTATTAAATAACAATTAACTTACAACATCATCGTCGAATCCCTGCAGTTGTTGATCCGGGAGTCTTTCGTACACAACACGACCAAGTCCGGAATTACAGGACGTTTGTGCTGGAACAAAACAAAACAATAAAAATTATAACTTGCTTTTTCTTCGTACGGTTTAAAAAACTTATTTTTTTAAATTTTGAATTTATTAATTTACTCATTAGAACTTATTCCATTCTGAATAAGTTAAGTTTGAATCCAGATATTTTGGAACTTACTTAAAGAGCAGAACTGACAATAATTGCTAATTTTCAATGATAAGCTAGACACTTATATTTAGTTTAATTTTTTAAACTGTTTTGGAACGAAGTTCCTTATTCACGTTCTGGAGCCCGGGAGTGAATCCGAAAAAAAAACGACCAAACTCACAGTCACAAAACCAAGCGTCACGAAATCTACCGATGATGATAACTTGAACTTGAGTAAAAGATGACCGAGTTAGTTGAAATTTGGTACACATGTTCATTTCACCAATGCCCAGGCTGAGTTCGTTGGACAACGTTATCCGCCCAAGCGTTCATGCGCAACGCTCGCGTAAACGTAAGCTTCAAATTTATAATTGGAATTTTAGGACGGGAAAAAATTCTAACTTCATCTATTTAATAAGACAAACAACTTTTATAAATACATTATTTTAGTAAAACGAATACCGACACTGCTATGAAGTGATAAAGATCGCTAAATTTATTAAAGCGGACCTAAACATTTAAAATAGAGAAAACAACGTTTTTACTTAACGATTTTTATAAAACTTCTTACACATCGTCTAAAGTACAATTGAAACAGGCATGTAAAATTTCAACCTGATACAAGCAGTCGTTTTTTAGTAGGGAATAGACATATTTTATAATATTTTCAATTAGTAGGCTGGGTAGGTAGAAAACAGTCCTATTTAATACCAAAACTACAAACATACTCTTTAACTATAAACTCACCATGATTAACTTTTTTCTTAATATTCAATACATATATTAATTGTAAGACGCTTGCTTTAATGATACAAATAATGCTTTTTCTTTTAATTTTCCTTCAACTCCGCTAGGTACAAACAGTTAGTTACTTTTAATTTTGTCTCTTTTTTAACTCCGCCATGTATAAGTAGCAACGTATACGTCCTTAGCAGGGGTATTTTATAATTTATATTTAATGAAAAGTGTAAGGAACTTCGTTCCTACCGGGTGTCCCGCGACACCACACGTATTTTTTTTTACAGAGGACGAGGCTTCCACATGCCTGTCTCGCTCGCTTAAGCCTCGTTCCGACGGCCTGGGGCTTGGCGAGCTTGGTCTGAAGTTTGTCAGATGATACGCCATGGGAACTCAAAGACTTGTTATTAATCGGGGTAGGTCGAGGTGGCTTGGCCTGGGTTGGACCTTATATGGTAATTTATTCTATCAAAACTATAATACCAGACAACGATTACTACCCGGACATCGACTTTTTTTAAGACCCTATTTCAAACCGCCATTGCATGGCTTTTACCCAATAGGTTTTAAAGTTATAGATATTCAATTTAAAGTAGAAGAATGTAGTTTTCAGACCCCGCAAACCCCATATCTCTATCTACTACAGAAGCTGAGCTAAAAGTGTTCCAAAAAGTGTTTTTTTTTGGCCCACCCTGTATGTATGTGGACGAATGGATATACCTACCTTTATTCACTAGCAGATAGCATAGAAAGAAAACGACATCTTTAAACTTACTATTGCCAAAAATACACGTTTTAGACTTGCTATTAACAATTACGAAATTTCTAAATACAATTTCACATTTCTTAGATAAATTCTTCTATGTCAGTGAATTTCTTTATCAATCCGTCTGAGCTTAACAAACTTCGCATTTGTTCAATAACTCGACAACCAATTATAAAATTAAATCAATAAGAATAAGAATAAGAATGTTTATTGTTATAAAAATAACATTTTGTTTTTCTACACTGTGTCTCCGGATCGGGTTATCAATACGTTTAATGACACAAAAAAGAAAAGAAAGTCACTGTTCATAAATTCTCCTGCTTGTTCTTAAATGATAATTTAGTGCATTACTTTTTGGTCAAAATTTGGGATGTAAAGAATCTGAATGTCATGTCATTTATTGATATTCAGTCTCTTGAAAAAAAATAAATCTTTTATCTACGATTGATACGAAATATAAACATTGTATCTCTGTTTAGATGCATAGAAAGTGATTCTTTAAGTACTTGTATTCATTGCGAATGCGTGTTTCATAATTCCTCTTTTCTCCCGCCCTACTGCCGTAAAAAAAATAATTCTTCACCTTAACGCACGACTAGCGAGTTGGTTTACATTTTAACAAAACTAATTTGCTGTTTGTTTAATTAAAGTAACTGTTTATATCGAGTTTTTAGTGAAAAACAATGATTGATTTATGTCAATATAACGAAAATGAGGAGAATAATACTCCTCACGAAATAATTAATTCGGCACAAAATACAACTAATGAATCAATGTCATTTTTATCAAAAGAGAAATAAGAACTTACATACAGGAAGTTTATTAAATATTTTTTTTATATATTAATTATTAAAATCCAACTATCGTAGATAAAGTACGGTATGCAACTCGTGCGAAAACTGCATTTTGCTTTGCTCGTGTGGTTTTACTACCCTCGCTATCGCTAGGGTGCAAAATCCACACTCGCATGCAAAATGCTACTTTCCGCACTAGACGCGAAATGTACTATTGTTTAATATTGGTTAATATACATATACATTCTTATTGATTAAATTTTATAAATGGTTTTCGCGTTATTGTACAAAGTTTGTTAAACTCAGACAAATTGATAGAGAAATTGACTGTCATAGAAGAAATTAGCTGAGAATAGTATAATTATGTTTTGAAATGTCATAATTGTTAATAGGTATGTCTAAAACGTGTATTTGTGTTGAAAGCATATTTAAAGTTGTCGATTTCTTGCCATGCAGCAGTCTGGTAGAGAATAAAGGTAGGGTTATAGCTTTGACTAAACCAGGAATGACGCCAAGACATGCTTTTTAGTCCAGTCGCTGCGCCGTCTTCATAAACCGGTTTATCATCCTTAACATTTTCTAAGTTTTCAAACACTTTTAAAGACTAGAAAATTTTGTGGAACACCAAATTCTATATACATTTAAGTGGAATACTTGAGTTTATCGGCTTTTGTAGATGCTTTTACATTATTCGGTCTAATATTTGTTGCAATCGGTGTTAGTTAATCCTTGATTTTTAGTATGTATTTATATTGGGTCTTTCAAAAAAGGACGTTTTTTTTGTTTTGTTTTTTAAAAAAGCAATAACCTAGTCAAAATGTATCCAAACAATTTTTTTTTAAATATATTTAAAACTTGAAAGAACTCCGATTTAAGGGTAAAAATTACATCTAGCATATGTCCACCTCGGAGTTCGTGGTAGTCAGTAATCTGGTCATTGAAATTTGAAATTACTTTATCACAGACGTCCCCGCCGATTTCGCCCATTACCCGTCGAATTTCCTTTTAATGATTTTTTCAACTACTGACCCACTTTCGTCAAACCTTATCGAAGTCTTTCTTAATATTAATGCTGAAGGGAGAGGGTGACGTCCAAAGATCAGGTTGAGTTTCCAGGTTTCTGCACAGTTTTACCCGTTTTTACAAGTTATTAGAATGGTTACACGTTGCTCAACACTAAATTTTTCCACGGCAATAAATTCACAAAACGACAGGTTATAATCTAATTGAAGTAGACAGATTTTAAAATAATTTTAAGGACAGTGCTGCCAGCCTTAAAACAAAACATCCCGTGGAATTAAAAAGAGCCCACCTTTTGAATTTTTTTAAGCTGAACATTTGTTTTACATGTGTATTATTTGTGTTATTTGTTTGAAAATTTGTTTTTAAGCAACATTTGTTTAAGTTGAAAAACTGAATTCACAAATAATGTTTATCTACGATTGATACGAAATATAAACATTATATCTTTGTTTAGATGCGTAGAAAGTGATTATTTACGTACTTATATTCATTGCGCATGCGCGTCTCATAGTTCTGAATAATTCCTTTTCTTTACCACACTAGTGCGGTAAAAAAGAGGAATTCTTCAGCTTTACGCACGATTAGCAAGTTTGTTTACATTTAACAAAACTAATTTGCTGTTCTTTTATTAAAGTAACTGTTTATATCGAGTTTTCAGTGAAAAACAATAAGTGAATCAAGTGACTTTGACGAAAATGTGGAGAATAATACTCCTCCAGAAATAATTAATTCGGCAAAAAATACAACTAATGAATTAATGCCATCTTTATCAAGAGAGAGATACGAACTTACATACAACAAGTTTATTTTCTTCTGTATTTATTGTTAAATCTAACAATCGTAGATAAAGTACGGTACGCAACTCGTGCGAAAACGGCATTTTGCATTGCTCGTGTGGTTTTACTACCCTCGCTTTCGCTCGGGTGCAAACTCCACACTCGCATGCAAAATGCTACTTTCCGCACTCGACGCGTAATGTACTATTCTATAATTTACACTTGACATAAAAAGTATACTTTTTTAAAACAAGAAGAACATTAATAATTTTACAAGGAAGTAAACAATAAAGAAGTAAGTAGAATACAAAATATCTCAATTATTTAAGGTTTATTTATAAGGTTTTGGTAAACCTTATAAACCTTTATTACACTGGTGTGTAAATATAATAGGTCCAAAGAATGGTAGACTTTTTCTGCTGAATACATGAAGGATCAGCAGTACAATTGACTGAAAACGAAACCTATTATATTGTTCAGCCAGCACTTAAAAATTTCGAACAGCACTACTAGAAACTATACGCAAGTTGTTAGAAGTTTGTGGAACACGTTTAAGAGGCTATACCACTAACTTTTTGAAGCATCTAATATTTCTAAAATATATGCATTCCAAGAAGCTATAGTACTTTAGGAGAGCTATATTATATATTATTATTTACATTTTGTAAAATTAGAGGCATGTAAAAATCGACCTTAAACATATATATATTTTTACAAGTTTTATTTAACTTGCAATGATTTTATGTATGTTCGGGTTAAATCTTGCAACTGAATGTTAAAGCCGATTGAATTGAATTTTGACATAAACGTTTATTTTTGATGACAATGCATGGTTAGCTAAGTGAAGTCATTCTAAATCCAATATGGTGGACATAGTTAATAAATAAAAGCTTGTTTTTATTTTTTTTTTAACTATTAATTTATTTTATTTATTGTTTTATGAGGGATCCAGACAATTAGTTATATGCACCCAATACAAGGCATCAATTCATACAGACATTGAATTTAAGGGAAAAAAATAATAGTAATAATAATTATAATAATAAAAAAATAATAATAATATTAATAAACATAAAAATGAAATAAAAAAATAAAAAGTATTAGTTAAAATAAAAAAGAAGTGAAACAACACATGGATTTACATAGATTAAATAGGTTTAGTTTGGTAGATAGTAGGTATATAGGATATTATTAGCATTTGTCTATATATCTTTTATTACCGACATTATCAAATCTAATAACAATATAAGTGTATAACATCGGTTGGATTATGTCTTAAAGGCATTTCATTAGTGGCCTGGGCCACTATATAACGCCATGTGGCTAGTGGTATTATAGTGTGGTGTGGTAGCTATGCGGCTAGTGGATAGGCTTGATAAGTTTTACATCATATATATTTGTTTTCTAAGTGATTAAACTATATTTTTCCATAATTCTTCTCAAATTATAATTAATTAAGAAAAACGTTTGTTTGTTGGAACAATATTATGTTCCTTTTAAAGATTATTATAGTGTGTCTAGTCTAATGTTGGTTTGGACCTGACCATTGACCCTGGCCCTGTTACCCTCAGTCCCTGATCCATCCATCTGCCAACATTAATTTCCTATTGTAAATCACAGATAATCCCCTCATTTGCAATTCCGCACATTCGAACAGACCGACATTAGCAGCAGAATCTCATTACAACAAATCCTATCATACCGTCATTGACCGACACGACGGTGGCTTCGAGGTCAGTACGTCTCCTTGGACTTCCAGCAGATAATGTAGGCTTCATTTCATTAGTGTATTGTGTTAGGCAGCCATTAAAAAAGTATAGCCTCTAAAAATCATTGGGTTGCAATCAACGGCCTCCAAAATCTAGAGGATGTTGTTTTAGTTTTGTTTTTATGTGTGACTGCCTCTTCAGTCGAATGCGTTCGTCATTGGTCAGTTTCTAGTTGTGCTGAACTCTTTCTCTAATTCTGCAAGGTCTTTGCATTAATTCCATCTCTAAGTTATATATATATATATATATATATATATATATATATATATATATATATATATATATATATATATATATATATATATAAAATGGCAGTCAGAGTTAGGTTAAATATAGATTGTCGTGCTCCTCAATAGTTATTTTTCATTCTATACATATGTACATAAACATATATATAATGCCTCTCTAAAAATGAATTATTAGGGTTCTTATCGGAATACTGGCTTATTACGTACATATACCTTTACGTATAGATTGAAAATAACTATTGTAAAGGAACACAATCTTTATTTAACCTAACTCTGACCGCCATTTTAATGAATGTATAGTAAAGTTACGCTGGTAATTGAACTAATAAATCCAATGGGTGGGTTCCGACTATATCTGGATTTGGCAGAAATAAAAATATAGAAAAATATGCAAAATGTGCAGTCTGATGGGCCATAGAAAAAATAAGAATAACAACTTGGTCGGATTAACTGGGAATCCAAGATGGCGGCTAATTGCTGTCACGGGGAAAAAAATATTTTTTCAAAATTTTGAGTGGGGTATCAAGTGAAAGGTATTGAAGAGTAGATTACAAAAATATATAACACTTGTGGAAAGCGTTTAATTTTCTACGCCATTTTGTCAAAAACATCCAAATCCCCCTCCCCCCCCAACTACTAATTTCATGTTTACAACACCAACGAAACCCTTTTTACGTGAGACTTCACGCACTACCAATTTATTTTTTTTTATAACTATGGTCTTTTCGATGTATTTATATGGTTGTAGTCCGGTTCAGTGGCAAAAAAATACTTTATCAGAAGTTAGTTTATGTGTTTTGAGAATATTAGACCCATAGGATAGTTCAAAGTAAGCTTTTTAGCATTTTAAAAATACCATCAATAGGGTACTACTTAAACTATACAGGGTTGCCTACGGACCCTCGCTGTGTGCTGACTAGCTCACACTTGACCTGTTTATTAAACATTTTATTTTGAAATTTTCTTTGAACATAGGTAATACTTAGAAATACAATCAAAACACCGTATACAATACATATATAAAATATATATATTTAAATTTAAACCTAGATGTTCGAAATAAGTTTTCTTAAAATCCTAACTCTTAGTAAATTATAAAGATAGAAAAATCTTTCTGATCCTTCTTCTTGTATAGTAATACAGAATTATTACTAAAATTGAAAAATATTGTTGAGTAGCACGATACAAAAATAAATCATAGAGCATAAGAATCTATTAGGTAATATTGTGTTTTCGAGGTTAGAAAATTAGAAAATTATTAATTAGCATAAGAACGATAAAACGATCGATATGATGACAGAACGATAAAACGATCGATATGATGACACAACGATAAAACGATCGATATGATGACAGAACGATAAAACGATCGATATGATGACAGAACGATAAAACGATCGATATGATACAGAACGATAAAAAGATAAAAATAACAACAAAAAACATTTATAAATGTACATGTTAACACTGTAAGCCATCATCTAAAATGCACTCATAAAGACAATGCACGGATTTTAAAAGTTAAAACAAAACAAATTGGTACAAAGAGTAGCAACGAGCAAACCTGTCAAAAGGAGCCATCAACCATGAATTACGTTTCAGTGACAGCCCTGTCAATGTTTAAGATGTAAAGAGAAATCGTTTTGGTCCAAATATTTACTTACAAAAAGTTAAAAAACGTATGTGGGAATACGTTTGCTGGAAACTTAACTGGGATTAAATTTGATCAACTTCATTTTTAGGGTCCGTAGGCAAAACCAAGGACCCTTATATTTTCCTGCGTGTGTCTGTCCGTCCGTCCTCTCGCGTGCTCTCACGGCTACACCTTTCGTCCGATCACTTTGAAATTTGGCATGTATGTGTCTTGTACTTGCCCACATATTTCAACAATATAGCGACTTTAAAAAAATATTTTAATTAGGGTAAAAAAACTTAAGGGTTAATTTTTTTTTTTTTTTTTTTTGACACCGTGAGGGGTATCATATGAAAGGGTACGTCGAGCTGATTACAAAAATATATTATTCTTTGGTTATGACTTTGATAGGGCGAGCGTAGGCGAGTTTGAAGCGGGTTAGAAACGTGTCCCCCCCCCCCTCGATCTCGCTTATGTGAAGTGCAAAAAATCTGAAAAAATTCCTGAACATTCTTCGACCAAAAGTAAAGATACCACTTTTTTGAAATTTCGAAAAAAATATTATTTTATTTTTTATTGACAAAATACGTTTTTTTTATAATTATGGTCTTTTCGATGTATTTATATGGTTGTAGTCCGGTTCAGTGGCAAAAAAATACTTTATCAGAGTGTGTTTTAAGAATATCAGACCCTTAGAATGGTTCAAAGTAAGCTTTTTAGCATTTAAAAAAAAACACTGTTTATACACTTTACAGTTAAACACTATATAGTGTGGCCTACGGACCCTCGCTGTGTGCTGACTAGCACACACCTGACCTGTTTATTATTTTTTATATTTCCCAATCAATATTTATCGGTTTTGCGTGAGTTGTCGGATTAGGATGATGGTTGTGAGGAGTTATCATAGGACTTTGACGACTAATTATTAATTAAGGTTGTAAGCCCGACTCTACGTCAGACTTCATTAGTCATTTTTTTAAAGTAATTTTTATTTTTTATAACTAAACGTCATTGAGAAATAAATATGTATAATGATAATTTTCTTTTTAGTTCAACATTTCCAATAAGTAATCTAGATAATTTGGATTTGACGTATTTATGGTTTGAAAAATGCATCGGCGCCCGTACCTCATTGTTTTTCCACTTAAGTCAATAGTCATGCCACTAAGGGTTAAACTTAATTGGATTTCCGCCAACAAGTCTACTTCCAATTAATTTTTACAAATGTAACTATATGTTGGTTTTATTTCCATCACGCGTGCTATATATATATATATATATATATATATATATATATATATATATATATATATATATATATATATATATATATATATCTATTTTTTCATCTCTATTTTATTATTATCACTCTATACTTTAATTTGACGATGATAATATAAACATTTTTTGTTAACAATCACATTTTAAATTTTTTAGGGTCCGTAGCAAAAAACGAGGACTCATACGTTTCTGCGACTGTCTGTCCGCCTGTAAAGCACCTGATCTCCGAAAGTACCCAACACATAAACTTGAAACTTTGCAGTTATGTTATGTGTAATAACCCAATCACAGGAAAATTATAGGGAGGCCCCAAACAATCATCCGTCTGTAAAGCACCTGATCTCCGAAAGTACCCAACACTTAAACTTGAAACTTTGCAGTTATGTTATGTGTAATAACCCAATCACAGGAAAATTATAGGGAAGCCCCAAACAATCATCCGTCTGTAAAGCACCTGATCTCCGAAAGTACCCAACACATAAACTTGAAACTTTGCAGTTATGTTATGTGTAATAACCCAATCACAGAAAAATTATAGGGAAGCCCCAAACAATCATCCGTCTGTAAAGCACCTGATCTCCGAAAGTACCCAACACATAAACTTGAAACTTTGCAGTTATGTTATGTGTAAAACCCAATCACAGGAAAATTAAAGGGAAGCCCCAAAAAATCATCCCTTAAAAACTAAGGGTTGATAATTTTTTTTTTTAAACGGAATTGTATCATATGGGATGTTAATTAAAAGAGGAGGACTCTGTCTCCTTGAAAGTTGGGGGTTTTCGCGTCCCCTCTCATTTTAGGATTCTGTAAGAAGTACGAAAAGAAACCTTATATAACGGCTCTGTCAGTCTGTCTGTCCGTTGGCATGTTTTAATTCATAAACTACTATAGCTAGGAACATGAATTATGGCTCACAGGCGCATCTCGGCATTTGTGCAACTGTACACTTTTTGGAGTTTCGACACTTAATATTTCCAAGATGGCGGCCAATATGGTGGGCGACTAAAAAAAAGTTTTTAGTCACCATGATATGTTATACATCAATTTAAAGGTCTTGAAGTGTAGAAAAAGAATATGCAACTATTAAAATTTCACACTTAAAACAAATCAACGAAAAAACTGTTCTTTGTCAAAAATGTTTCAAGGGATTTTTCTTCTATTTAATTTTTTTTATCTTCAAAAAACAAAAAGAAAAGTAAAAGAGATAAACAGGTCAAGTGTGTGCTAGTCAGCACACAACGAGCGTCCTTAGGCCACACTATATAGTGTTTAACTGTAAAGTGTGTAAACAGTGGTTTCTTAAAATGCTAAAAATGAAATGCTTACTTTGAACCATTCTAAGGGTCTGATATTCTCAAAACACACTCTGATAAAGTATTTTTTTGCCACTGAACCGGACTACAACCATATAAATACATCGAAAAGACCATAATTATAAAAAAACGTATTTTGTCAATAAAAAATAAAATAATATTTTTTTCGAAATTTCCAAAAAGTGGTATCTTTACTTTTGGTCGAAGAATGGTCAGGAATTTTTTCAGATTTTTTGCACTTCACTTAAGCGAGATAGAAGGGGGGGGGGGGGGGGGGCAAGTTTCACCCACTTCAAACTTGCCTACGCTCGCCCTATTAAAGTTATATCCAAAGAATTATATATTTTTGTAATCAGCTCGACGTACCCTTTCATAATATGAAAGGGTACGTGAGAGGTATCATATTGTGATACCTCATAATATCCCACCGAAGCAAAGTGGGGTAATTATAATTAAATCTCATTTATGTATATTATGTAGGTGTGTGTGTGGGTATGTATGTGTGTGTTTAAGTTTGTGCATTTGGCGGTATTGATTAGAGAAATCTTCAATCATTAGTTGTTATTTATCTTAATTGATTATCGTAAAGTATTATTTGTCGGGTATTACCTCCTCATAAGAGGAATTAGGTTCAAATTGTCTCATCAGACTTAAATATTTGTTGCTTTTTTGTTAATTTTTTTTAAAGAATATGTTCAAATCACTGTAAAGAATGGTTTCATTTCAGTACAGTTCTATACTATACTACTAATTTCAACCTTCGGCACCTATTGCTTTCTCTACCTCATGTGCTCAATGTTAATTATTAACACCTGTTTAATTGAAGTACTTTTCTGATGTTTAAAGAAATTCGATAGGTCTGTCTATAGTAGCCACAGATGGTCATATTTATTTCAACAGTCTGTGCATTTGATATAGAATAAAAATAAAAGTGATCCCACTGGTTATCGAAACAGTTCTAAATAACCACATTTTAATTCCCAGTAGGATCAAATTATAGCAATTATTTTGGTTTTTACTCCTCTTATAATTAAAAACCAAAGGGGATAAACATTCTAAAGAAGGTGTACGGAATGTTCTTCTTTAGTCTGTTACTCCCCTTATAAAATAACCAGAGGGGACTAACAATCTAAAGAAAGTGTACGGAATGTTCTTCTTACGTCTGTTACTCCCCTTATAAAAACAGAAGTGTATAAAAGTATATTGGACTAAACATCCCTTTGTCCTAATAGTTATTTAGCCAAAGTAATTTATATTCTAATAAAAATGCATAAGAAATTAACAATATAAAGAAGTATCCAAATTATTTTATAATTATGTGACCATTCGTCAAATATAATAGGGCGTGAAGAAGCAATCTGCCAAACTTTTTGGCAGACTATTTTCAATAATGTTTTTATTTTTCTACACTGTATATTATTATTTATATTGTATGTTAGGGTAAATTTAGCTCCTATTTTCTCAAATAGGTTTAAGTTTATGAAAATTATTGTTTTGAATAAATATTTTCTTTATTCAAATCACAGGAAAAACAACAAGGGTTAGACACTGAGAAGTGTTTTTTATTTTATTTTTTTATTTATAAAAAAGGGTTGAGCTTAGAAAATTGTGGCGTTACGAAACAAGCTGAAGTGATAAATGGACAAATCAGGGAGTCGTATACGTACAATTTATTTCTCTTATATATGGAATAAATTGTAGTTCGAGACAGAATTCTAATTTGTTTTTTTCTTTGCTTTTATTTATTGACTGCATTTGCTTGTTTTTCTTTGTCTACCTTTTAAGTTCTTTTTATTTTATTTTTTTTTTCTTATTTTAAATCAATTTTCTCAAAGGGCCTTCGAGTGAAATGTCAATACTTCATTATTTTCAACTGCATTAATAATGTTCTCCTTTTATTATTCAAAATATAAGAAAAATATATATCTGGGACAGAAAAAAAATGATTTTTTTTTTCTTCTTTTGAAAATATATTCATTTAAAGAATAGAAACGGATGAAGCACCACAAGATATGAATATCTTGTGGTGTTTCATCCGTCTCTTTACCCCCCTCCCACTCCCCCTTAAGGTCTCAGGGGTCATTATCTGACCCTTCAGGTTAGATAAAGATTGACTTCGATAAGGCTTCAGTAATATCAAAAGTAAAGTCAAGTCTCAAGTGCCCTTGAAAATCAAACAATATTTCATTCGACCTACCTTATTTTACATTATAAAATATGATAAAAAAAAAAATGTCTATAAGAAACTAAAATTAAAATCAATTATAGTGTTCTTTGAAATATATTCTTATTGTGTTTATTGTGCAAAAAAAAAAAATCAATTATAGAATTTTATTTTCATATTATATTTTCAGACTGAATAAAACAACAATACAAACTTCGATAGTTCAAAAATACAAAAGTTACAAAAAAAAATTATTATTGTCATTTCATTCCTGTATTATTATTATTATTATTATTATTATTATTATTATTATTATTATTATTATTTTAATACAATAAACCTATCTAGTTTTGTTTAAGGTTTTATTCACTATAATTAAGTTCAAATAATATCGGTTGAAGCAACTTAATTAGTAACTATTACAATATAAAGTGGTCGAAACAAGTTTGTATTAAACGTATAATAAAACTAAAAGAAAAAAACCAATCGGTAAATCATAAGAATAACAATAAATCGACTGTTTTCATTTAATTTTTATTTACTATGATTAAGTTCACACAATATCGGTTGAAGCTACTTAATTAGTAACTATTACAGTATAAAGTGGTCGATACAAGTTTGAATTAAACATATTTGATTAATAAAACTAAAAGAGCAAAGCCAATCGGTAAATCATAAAAATAACAATAAACCGATTGTTTTCATTTACGTTTTATTTACTATGATTAAGTTCACACATTATCGGTTGAACCAACTTTACTACGGTTGATCAAACCAAAAAAAAAAAAATAATAAATTGAGTTAAAATAAAGTCACCTGAGTAAGAGTTTTTTAAACAATTTGAAACATTTAAGTTAGTTTAAAATAAAATACATCATTGGAAAGCAACTGTTTACGTACTTTTATTTATAATTATAATACCTAACTTTACTTATAATGATCAGAAATTACAAATACGTTGTTTACTTACATATGTTACTATTTCGTTATACAGTAGTCTCGTAATCCGGGTTTAACGGGACCGAACCCAGTCCGGATTAAACGGAATCAGTTTTAATGTGTCTGTAGAACAAGCTTTAGTAGAGTAAAACTATTAAAATCGAGGTTTTTATCGTAAAAATTACTTCTGTTGGTCTCCAAAACATGCTTGTACATCGTAGGTCCACTATTTAAGTTAAGAGCTGTTCTGTCCCCAGTCATGTCAAATATCAAATGAATTAAAATAAAATAACAGTCTATTACGCAGGTGGCAGGTATAGAAGGGACTTCCTGAGAAACAGGCTGAATTCCGATATGAAATTCGAGGAGCGATAATCATTTCACAAAAAGTTGAGACATTAGACATTGTCGGCTTGGCAAAATTTCATGGAACTGCGTTGAGTCGCCGCTACATGTTTCTTAAAACCCTTCCCCATCTCAGTCACATATAATTTTATTTCCTGGAATACACTTCCTTTATATCTTCCGCCTTACATTTCTATGGAACCGAAACAGATTTATCGATGTTCTTACTTATTCTTAAATCTGTTAATTTTTAACAAAATGCCGGGTATTCCTCGTGTTAGACTGTTTGAATATACATCTATAAACTATACTAGGAACAATTTTATTTATTTTAATAGACAATAAAAGCAGAAACTCCAATTATCTTAACAATTAATAAATTTTAACAGGCCCTGGTTCCAATTTGTACATAGTTTTTGGCCCGTCCGGATTATACGGATGTCCGTATAAACGAGACTCTACTGTACATACAAAATAATTATCTATATTCAATAAATTCTAATAATTTAAACTGACAAAAAATAGAACATAGCCTCTAAAAATAAGTAAAATGTGAATGTAATTCAAAAAAGGTAAATAAAATTATTCATGTAATGAAAATAGTTCTACTCTAAGATGTATCATTTCTTAACAATTATTGTTAAGTAACTTATTTTTACATTAATTAAATAAAGTCATAACAACTCAAATATGAAGTATTTTAATTTAATATATTATTAGGTGGAATCCAAGGTGGGCGGATGTTCAGTATTGTTTGTTTATTTCTTTATTTAACTAAGAAAAATATTGAAGTGGAAATTGAATGTGACAAGTTACTAAAATGGATAATTTAATTATATAATAAATATAAATAAAGTAGAATAATAAAAAATACTTTTTTTTTTTTTTTAATGAAAATATATTGAACTTCAAAATATTCATTCATGAACATATGTGCTTATTAATATATGTCTACATATGTTAAGCTCAATAATTTTGTTGTGTTTTCGATATTAATTTAAATTCAATTTTAAAAATCGAATAATTTGGAATATTAAATAAATATATACATTATAGTGCCTAGTAATAAGATTTAATATTAAACTAAATAATTTGGTAACTTTAAAAATGTATATTTATATCCTTATAATAGTAAACTTTTTAATTTTCTTTCCAAACTTTTTTTTATTTTTATTTTTTATAAAATTAATTGATATCATAGAATAAGAACAAAAAATTGAATATCTGGAAAGAAATAAACTTGATAATTGCATATTATTAATTTTTAAATAAAAATATTAACACTAAATCAATAACTCTTAAAATAATATAAACATTATATATATTATTGATAACAAATAATCTATTGTCTTTGAGGATGTTGATTAGACCGTGTCCGCCATATTTTATTTTAGAGGTCGAAACGACCTTTTGCATTTGACCTTGGGGCCCTTGTTTAATTATAGTCATGAATGTATAATCATTTTTTTAATAATTATAGTTTTAGACCATTATAAGTATTCTATATTATGGAAGACATATTTAAAAGAACGGTTATATATTGCTTCATTTCAGATTGATGTATACCTGTTTAGAAATTAAATATATTAATGTTACGGCAAAAGATAATAGGTTTATAACTTTGGTTTGGTAAAAGATCGTTTGTGTACAATGAACAATGTATTTTTCAATAATAAGATAGAATCGATGGTAATGGTAGCAACTAATGGAAGGTGGGCAAGTCAACATATTTGCGGAAGTATTCTGCTATTTGCGTGTTTTAAAGTTCTTTACAAGTAGTTAAGTTGCTATACATATTTCAGATTGTATTCAATCATTTGATAATTGTCATTGTGTTGTACACCTTGGGAAAAAATATTTGTTTTCAACTATGTTGAAAGAATTAATTTAAATTATTTCTTTATAATTATATTATGGTTACATTGAAATATGAATAAAATTTATATCTTATATAAGGTCTTTGTATAATCAAGTTAACACGATGGTAGTAGTGGTAAGTTAACACGATGGTAGTAGTGGTAAGTTAACACGATGGTAGTAGTGGTAAGTTAACACGATGGTAGTAGTGGTAAGTTAACACGATGGTAGTAGTGGTAAGTTAACACGATGGTAATAGTAGGATTATATTGCTAACCACATTAACTTAACACGTTGGAAAGGCGTTTTCGATAAGGTATTTGAGATTAATAAATAAGGATTTGCTAATCTTTACGGCAAAAAAATAGGCACTTCTTTAAATTGTTACTCCCCTTATAAATAAAACAGAAGGGAGTAACAATCTAAAGTAGGTGTACGGAATGTTCTTCTTTAGACTGTTCCTATATGATATTCCTTTGTCCCAAAGTAACATTGGACTAAACATCCCTTTGTCTTATTAGTTATTCAGTCAGTCATTTAAAAACACTGATCTAGTATAGGTCCAGAGTTGGGTGGGCATCGTCGGGCCCCTGATGAGTCGGACGCGACGAAACGATGCAGGCGTAATGCCTAGCCAACATCTTAATGACGCAATGTCTGATGTTGGAACAGTTCCTATGTGTCACGCTTGCGTGGCACATCCCTTGGTGTCTCTCACAAATTGTGTAGCCTATTGCAGTGTGCAAAAACACGGTATTACATTGCTGATGTATCATTTAAAAAACATAGGGAGTAACAATCTAAAGAAGTACCAAAAAATATTCTATAATTTTTATAAAACTCGATTTATATTAGTGTTTACAAGAATTTACGTCAGAATACTTAGATTATGAAAAATCAAATTATAATTATTATTAACAACGGGAGATTGTAATAATAATTATAATTTGATTTAAATTAAAATTTAAACTTTCCGTAGTATGAATACTACCAAAATCTTAAAAATGAATTTAGATTATGAAGTATGCGTATCCACATCAACGCCATTAACCGAGTTTTAATAATAATAATTAATTAATTAATTTATAATTACTCTAAGATTTTATGTTAACTTTGATTCACACCACGTGTCCATTCGTGTTTAGAGTATGTTATGACCAACTGAAGTTTTGATCTCATTATTGGAAGCATGCTTAAGGACTTTAAGATTAAAATACCAACGATTTATTATGCTATTTTACTTTAGCATCGCCTACTTTATACCTTAATGACACTTGTTGAAATAAATCGAAACGAAAGACATTCTAGTTTAGTTATCAATATTATTAATATTAGTTCAATAACTAAATAATTTACTTTCTTATACTCTTTATAGCAAACATAAACAAACACACACACAAACCAAGTAATACTATCATACTCTGGTAAACGAATCATGATGATCTTACTTAATAGTGTAAGTTATTGTTATTATTATTAGAATTTTATAAAAACAAAATCTGTTATTGAAAATATGTGCTTATTAAAATCTATTTTGTCATTACCAGAAGCTTTGATAATTTGCCATTGTGCTAATTAAAAAAATAAAAAAATATATATATATATATATATATATATATATATATATATATATATATATATATATATATAATTTTAAAAAATTTCTTTGTTTTATAATTTCTTGAATTCAACATTTTTTTTTAGCAGTGTGAATATTGTTTTTAATTATGGTAAAGGTGGGAAAATAAAATTTGAAGTTATTATAATCAATGAGTTCATAATTAAAGGAGGTTAAAATATAGGTTAATAAGCTAATTTGAAAAATTTTCTGAGGTGTTTTCAATATGGTTCGCTATGTAAATTCAGATATGTAATTAAAATATAATTTATTGGATTTATTGAAATTAGAACGAAATGTAATATTGATTAATCAGTGTCGAGCCCAGTGAAAATAACTTCAAACTAATTGATATGCAATCTCTTGCGGCTAGAGTAAAAATAACAATACTTGTTTTCAAGTTAAGACCACTTCTCGAAGGATGTGCAATCTGTCTTGAAAGAGGACTGACTTTTGTCGAGAAACGGTCTCTACCAGAAAATGTAGAACGTCATATACTCAAGCAGAGGGTGTCGGCATTCGACAAAGTGGTTGGTTGAGTTGCGAACCATGAACACGCGAAAGGGCTTGTTGGATATGTGCAAAAAGCTGGAGGATAATGCGTCACACGGTGCGGTAATCCTTAGGTAACTTTTTATCAGACGACTCACCGTTTGTTAGCATTTTGAGAACTGTTAAGACGGTAATGGCTTGAACCATTGTAGCTCGAAATATACTCATTTTGTCAAGCCAATAAGGTGTGTACCATAGTGATGTGGTTTATGGTAAGGACTGGAGGCTGAGAAGGAGCGCACGTCCCTGGGTGCCCTATGGAGAGGGGAGGGATCCGGGATGTGGATATCCTGTGAACGGTGGCCAGTGGGGGAAGGACAGACTTCCTGTGTCCAGCCCCACTCTGGAGCGATAACCTCTGCAACTGTAACCCAAAGGCTACAGGTGAACTTCTCCCACCTGTATCTAATGATGATCAAGCTACAACCCGCCTCCAGCCACTTCTAACCCTCCTCCGACCTTCCACCCTCCGAGATATCTGTTGATCCGTTGGAGGACCTTGAAGCCGACCCGACAATTCTGCACTAGAAGAATTTCAAGGGTGCTAGCTATCTCGGCGAATTTCCCATTAAGCGAGCAAATCAAGCCAGGGTAAAACAGAAGTTTCAATGTCTGAACTGCCAAACAACTAAAAATAATACATTTACTCGATACAATGTCACCATATTAATTTAGCTAGTGAAGTGTCTATTGTATATGTGGTAGTCTACGTGAATTTTTTTAGGGCACCCATGTAACTAGTAGTTTTGGAAACTGTAGACCTCACAACAAAAAAAGAAAGACAAAAAAAAATCCATATACCTAGATTTTAATGGCATCAAGGAACATCCGCATGCTAAATATAAAAAAAAATATTATGAAACATTTTTCAAAAAAATGTTGAAAAATAAAACAAACATAGATTTTAATGACTGTAAGGTAATATATACAGGGTGGTCCAAAAGTCTCCCCCCCCTCTTAACTTTTGAACGGTTTGAGATAAATTAATGAAACTTGGGGGATCTCTACCATGCAAAGGGAAGTTTGTTTTCATGCAATCACCCACTAGGGGCAACCACCCACTTTGCCCCCAGGCCACCCAACTTCAAAATTTCAAATTGGAGCGTATATTTTTGACAGCATATTTGGATTCTACGGTGAAAAATAATAAACTTTTACTTGAAACTATTTTTTCTATCTCCAATATTTTGCCCCCTACAGGGGGGCAAAGATAGCAAAATTACCCTTCCGAAATAGTAAAAAAATAACACTTAGATCGTTATAAAATCTAAACGGTTTGAAATAAAGTCATGGAACTTGGAGGATCTGTACCATGTAAAGGGAAGTGTTTAATCATCCACTCGCGTACTAGGGGCAACCTCCATTTTGCCCCCAGGCGATGAAATCTACGATTTTTAAACCTTTGCCCCCCTATAGGGGGCAAAATATTAGAGGTAGAAAAAAAAGTTTAAAGTAAAATATTTTTATTTTTTGCCGTAGAATCTAAATCTGTTAAAACATATACATTCTAGGACAAAATTTTGAAGTTAGGTGGTCTGGATCAAAATGGGAGGTTGCCCCTACAGCGCGGTTGCATGAAAACAAACTTCCCTTTACATGGTACAGATCCTCTAAGTTTCATTAATTTATCTCTAACCGTTTAGATTTTACAACGAATTATCGGTAGGGTAATTTTGCTATCTTTGCCCACCTATAGGGGGCAAAATATTGGGAATAGAAAAAAAAGTTGCAAGTAAAAGTTTATTATTTTTCACTGTAGAATCCAAATATGCTATCAAAAATATACACTCCAATTTGAAATGTTGAAGTTGGGTAGCCTGGGGGCAAAGTGGGTGGTTGCCCCTAGTGGGTGATTGCATGAAAACAAACTTCCTTTTGCATGGAAGAGATCCCCCAAGTTTCATTAATTTATCTCAAACCGTTCAAAAGTTAAGAAGAGGGGGGGAGACTTTTGGACCACCCTGTATACATTGTAATAATATGCCACGATGTCATGCAATGTTGGAATACAAAATTCCAAAAAAAAAAAATCAAAAAATAAAATAATAATATAATAAAAATAAAATATTCCTACTGGTTAATCGGCATAAGCCGTAGATAAGTTATTTAAAGAACACCATTTAAATGTTTAACTGGATAGCAAAGTGTGTTTAGATTAGTTGAGTCTTTCTTGATTCCCATATCTCTTGTTTAATCTTATCTTGGCTATCTTGGTTAACACTACTTTCTTCTTGAATTCTATTATTACATATTTTTTAAAGATGCTAAGAGCACTTGTGAGAGGTGATCAAATACGTAAAAATGAACCATCGATTGATGTGTAAAGAGAAATCTTCGTCCAGCAATGACCTAATACATTTGACGATCAATAAGGAACGTAAAAAGTCCAACGCATCACTATGTTTTGGTTTAAGTTTAGGTCTACCTTTAATTTACTCTTATTTTAATTTACTCTTATTTTAATTTACTCTTATTTTAATTTACTCTTATTTTAATTTACTCTTTAATTTTAATATTTACTCTTTATTTTTAATCTTTTAATTTACTATCTCTCTCTCTCTCTCTCTCTCTCTCTCTCTCTCTCTCTCTCTCTCTCTCTCTCTCTCTCTCCCTCTCTCTACTAATTTTAATTTATTCTTATTTAGGTTTACCTTTAAGTTGAATTTTCGGTTTTTCGGTTGAATCAAGAAGACGAATCCTATCTTATTGTCTTTATTTTCCCGATATCATCTAAGTATTTTTTAGGGTCCGTAGGCAAAACCAAGGACCCTTATATTTTCCTGCGTGTGTCTGTCCGTCCGTCCTCTCGAGTGCTCTCACGGCCACACCTTTCGTCCGATCACTTTGAAATTTGGCATGTATGTGTCTTGTACCTCCCCACATATTTTAAAAATATAGCGACTTAAAAAAAAAAAAAAAATCAAAAAAATTAGGGTAAAAAAACTTAAGGGTTAAATTTTTTTTTTTTTCGACACCGTGAGGGGTATCATATGAAAGGGTACTTCGAGCTGATTACAAAAATATATAATTATTTGGTTATAACTTTGATAGGGCGAGCGTAGGCGAGTTTGAAGTGGGTGTGAAACGTGTCCCCCCCCCCTCTATCTCGCTTATGTGAAGTGCAAAAAATCTGAAAAAATTCCTGAACATTCTTCGACCAAAAGTAATGATACCACTTTTTGGAAATTTTGAAAAAAATATTATTTTATTTTTTATTGACAAAATACGTTTTTTTTTTATAATTATGGTCTTTTCGATGTATTTATATGCTTGTAGTCCGGTGCAGTGGCAAAAAATACTTTATCAGAGTGTGTTTTGACAATATCAGACCCTTAGAATGGTTCAAAGTAAGCTTTTTAGCATTTTAAAAGAACACTGTTTATACACTTTACAGTTAAACACAATATAGTGTGGCCTACGGACCCTCGCTGTGTGCTGACTAGCACACACTTGACCTGTTTATTTAGTTATAAAGTTTCATACTTTAGGAATATCAGCGTGCTTTTAACTCTTTCTGTTAATGAAGTTAAAATGTTTGAATCTCTTTATCACACACTTCCTACAATCTATTCGTTTTTAAGTTTTTAGTAGCAAATTCTTCGACCAAAGTAATTCAGGAATCAGACAGTTCCTATCTCAACCAAGTATTTTTCGGAGTTCTGATTATTCGCTTTGCAATATTGAAAAAAACAAAATTGTAATTTTTTTAATGAAAGAGTCTGGAGAAATCGTAGGCAGGCTTGTAATCCCGGGAGTGTGTATCGACCGGGTACTTGAGCCTCTACTTGCAAGACAACTTTTTAAATCTTCTTCACTAGTTTTCATATAACGAGAAAAGTCAAAGATGCCGAGAGAAAGTTATCACATTTTAATAAATCTAATAACCATGTTTTTAATAATATAGTAGTTATTTTTTTTATAAAAACTATTTCTATGGCAATTAGTTAATTTCAGACACAAACACAACTATATATTATTTATATATATATATATATATATATATATATATATATATATATATATATATATATATATATATATATATATATATATATATATATATATAAATAATATATACTTAATTTTATATTATATCTTATGTATATATTTGTAATTTCTATTTCAAGATATGTTTACAATAAATGGTTATTATTATTATTATTATTATTATTATTATTATTATAGTAATAATATGACGCGATGCCAGGTAAACTTGGAATACTCTGTCCTTGAACAATGCGTACAACTCCAGGTAAAACTATAATACAAATTTTATATCTCTTTGAAGTATACTTAATTTCAATTTTGGTTATACTTAATTGTATAGCGGTTAATAATTAATCTATGCATACAAAAAATACATGTACCATTGACTTATTTATTGTTCTATAATCTCTTAAGCAACAATCTCGTTCTAAAATCATAGCTATTTTGGGTGTTTCACCAATCATTTGCATAATCGTGTTGTGTCCCGACGACGGCGACGACTCACCTCGAAATTATTTGTTATTGCTAAGCTAAGGCAACCACATTTATTCTAATAAAAATAAATGTTTGTTTTGATTTGTTCGTCTTCAAATAGATATAATAACTTATTTAAACAGATATCTAAATTAATTTACTTAATTTTACTTTTTTTCATAAATATCAAATTAAGCCGGATGCCATTACCTTAACCGTATGGTGTAAGATACTCCTGGATTTTCTTTTCTGCAAAAATAATTTAGTTTGATTGATCATCAGACTACCACTTTCAGTTTAAATAATTTAGTATTAATCGATCATCAGACTGCCACTTTCAGTTTAAATAATTTAGTATTAATCGATCATCAGACTGCCACTTTCAGTTTAAATAATTTAGTATTAATCGATCATCAGACTACCACTTTCAGTTCAAATAATTTAGTTTGATCGATCATCAGACTACCACTTTCAGTTCAAATAATTTAGTTTGATCGATCATCAGACTACCACTTTCAGTTCAAATAATTTAGTTTGATCGATCATCAGACTACCACTTTCAGTTCAAATAATTTAGTTTGATCGATCATCAGACTACCACTTTCAGTTTAAATAATTTAGTATTAATCGATCATCAGACTACCACTTTCAGTTCAAATAATTTAGTTTGATTGATCATCAGACTACCACTTTCAGTTTAAATAATTTAGTATTAATCGATCATCAGACTACCACTTTCAGTTTAAATAATTTAGTATGATCGATCATTAGACTACCACTTTCAGTTCAAATAATTTAGTATGATCGATTATCAGACTACCACTTTCAGTTTAAATAATTTAGTATAATCAATCATCAGACTACCACTTTCAGTTTAAATAATTTATAATTATGACTAGAGAGGTCAATAAAAAGTAATACAATAATATTGTCACCACAATTTTATATAATTAAACATACGCGTTTCGACATTTATATAACCTTCAGTGCAAGTGTTAAATTAGTAAGTGAATGACTACGCTAACTAAGTGGTACCACATAAAATCTAAGTCAAAACAACCAAAAATTTATTTAAATAATTTAGTTTGATTGATCATTAGACTACCACTTTAATTTAAAACAATCTAGTTTTATCGATCATCAGACTACCACTTTCAGTTTAAATAATTTATAATTATGACTAGAGAGGTCAATAAAAAGTAATACAATAATATTGTCACCACAATTTTATATAATTAAACATACGCGTTTCGACATTTATATAACCTTCAGTGCAAGTGTTAAATTAGTAAGTGAATGACTACGCTAACTAAGTGGTACCACATAAAATCTAAGTCGAAACAACCAATCATTTATTTAAATAATTTAGTTTGATTGATCATTAGACTACCACTTTAATTTTAAACAATCTAGTTTTATCGATCATCAGACTACCACTTTCAGTTTAAATAATTTAGTGCGGTCATCTACGACTACGACTTTATAATTCAAGCAAAGATGATAAGTCGTCCTATTCTGATAACTTTTACTTGTAACGTGGAGTTGTTATTCTTGTGTTGACTCACGAAGGTAAGAGAGTTCGTTCAGAGGATTGCTTATTACGAGGGGAATGTTCTCATACGTGGGAGACACTATTTCCAAAGGGTAAAATCTTTCCACAGTTCTCATGATTATTCCTGAAGCTGTCTTTAGCCGCACTATCCGGGTGTCACCGTCTCTTTTATGTATAGGAGCTCGCATACTATACCCAATGACCAGTCCATTCTTTTTAAGTTGTAATGCCCAACAAGCACACCTTCTCCTCTTTAAATTTCGAACTATACAAAGTACTTGGAATGCAATCTTTCTATTAAGCATTCTCTCAATGATTGAATTAGTTTCCGACGTGTCAAACTTCGTGAATCTATTACATCTATGACAGGCGGCTCCACCTTCTTCGAGATCTCTGAGAAATAAATTGGTAGTGCGTGAAGTCTCACGTAAAAAGGGTTTCGTTGGTGTTGTAAACATGAAATTAGTAGTTGGGTGGGGGGGGGGATTTGGATGTTTTTGACAAAATGGCGTAGAAAATTAAACGCTTTCCCTAAGTGATATATATATTTGTAATCTACTCTTCAATACCTTTCATTTGATACCCCACCCAAAATTTTAAAAAAATATTTATTTTCGTGTGACATGAATTATCCGCCATCTTGGATTCCCAGTAAATCAGATCAAATTGCTAATCTTATTTTTTCTAAGGCCCACCAGACCACACATTTTGCATATTTTTCTATATTTTTAGTATGAGTGGAAATACGATGTTAGGGGGGGGGGGGACACCCAACATTTCGATGTTTTTTGACAAAATGGCGCCGAAAATTGAACACTTTCCCTAAGTGATATGTATATTTGTAATCTACTCTTTAATACCTTTCATTTGATACCCCACTTAAAATTTTAAAAAAATATTTTTTTCGCATGACGTGAGTTATCCGCCATTTTGGATTTGAACAGCTGATAATTTTGAGTTCGCTATATTTTTCCTGTGTGCGCTTCAAAACGATCTTTAATATTGGAAAGTTTCACGTTTCTATCTCTTTTTATTCAAAAGTTATTGGAACCGTACAGAGTGACATGAACGAAACTATAAGGGTTTCTTTTTTTGGTTTTACCAACGAAACCCTAAAAAGGAAGAAGTGAGAGAAAATAATTCTGAAGGATCCTCAGACAAATAAGTTAATAGGCTTCTGATAATAATAGATTCACAAGCACATAACACCGTCGGCATTTCCTCATAGTTTCATAAAAAAAACCAGCTCTGTGTCCACTTCTGACTTTCTTTTAATGTTCTAGCTTCTTAACTTCAACTATATTTGTCCTGCCAAAGGTTATCAAATTACTTTGAATTCAGGCAAAATGATAAATAATATTAAAATAACAAAACCAATAAACCTCTGAAATTATTAAATTTTAGAGTACACAAAATATTCATCTATCTTTTCCAAACAAAAGAAACAACAAAATCAACAAACTTCTACCCTCACATGAATTTGCAGTTTTAGCAGTTAATAACAACAATTTTCTAAATTGAGACCGATAAAAATATATCTATCTACGATTGATACGAAATATAAACATTATATCTCTGTTTAGATGCGTAGAAAGTGATTCTTTACGTACTTGTATTCATTGCGCATGCGCGTCTCATATTTCTGAAGAATTCCTCTTCTTTACCACCCTAGGGCGGTAAAGAAGAGGAATTCTTCAGCTTTACGCACGATTAACGAGTTTGTTTACATTTAACAGAACTAATTTGCTGTTCTTTTATTAAAGTAACTGTATATATCGAGTTTTTAGTGAAAAACAATGAGTGAATCAAGTGGCTTTGACGAAAATGTGGAGAATAATACTCCTCCAGAAATAATTAATTCGGCACAAAATACAACTCAAGAATTAATGCCATCTTTATCAAGAGAGAGATACCAACTTACATACAGCAAGTTTATTTTTTTCTGTATTTATTATTTAAATCTAACAATCGTAGATAAAGTACGGTACGCAACTCGTGGGAAAACGGCATTTTGCATTGCTCGTGTGGTTTTACTACCCTCGCTGTCGCTCGGATGCAAACTCCACACTCGCATGCAAAATGCTACTTTCCGCACTCGACGCGTAATGTACTATGTACAGTTTATTCTCAGAATTCAACAATTTATTTTACTTTAAAAGGCTGTAGTTATCATATTTTTGGTTATCACTATGATTATAAATAATGTTCAGAGCCTCTAATTAAGATTAGAATATTATATTGACTTCATGACTATTTTGCATTTGATAGTTTTTGCTTAACCTGCAGTTCGTTCTTGGTTAGATACCATGTTTTTCTTGAATAAAAGTATTTGATATACTTTAAAATTATATCAGTAAACTATAAACAGATGTTGTTCAATTTACATAACTTTTCTTACTAAAGAATTCTTACCTTATTCATTTCTGCCAATTTTCTCGTTGTAAAATAATTTATGTCTAGGGTCAGATGTTCGCTTAAAGGTAGCTTATTAGAATCGATCAATACTTTGGCAGAGCTTATAACATACATATTTAACATGTACCTCGACTACGCCACCAATAAGATACACTCTTGTGCTATGAGAAAACTTAATAAATTATAGTTAATTTAGTCTGATATAACCGAATATAAATGTAATGTGATTTAAACATTAAAACTAATTAATAATAATTATTGTAGTTTGTTAAAACTACAATACATTGTTTATTTTTACTTCTCCATTTTGTATAGGAGGAAAAGTATTATTTTCACCCGAAAAATCCAAAACCGGGATTTCAACGGAATTATCCGTTTTTTAATGGCCCTCATACACGATCAAATATTTGGGCAAAATGTTTGCGGAAACCTGATGTCGGACAAATTTAGGGCATACACGTCAAATGGGGCATACATCATGTTTGTGCAAACAAACAGCCCCATACACGGTCAAAATGTTTGCGCAAACATTTTGACCGTGTAAGGGGGCCATTTTGGGTGTAAGGTGTAAGGCGAGTGACGGGTGTAAGGTGAGTGTAAGGTGTAAGGCCATTTTGGGTGTTGCCATTTTGGGGTGTAAGGGGGACCTTAAGACGATTTGAGTAATTTTTAGCTGGACATCTTTCTGTCTGCCTATTTGTCTATGTCACGTCAAAAAATAATTATGATAATTAATTTTTTGAAACTTTTAACATGTATTACACCATAAATTAATTTCTGTGTTTATAAAAATTATTAATTTTTTGCAATTTTATTTTATTTTAAGAATGACGGAATTAAGAGTGGGATAAGAAAATATGTATCCCCTTTCTAATTGACTATTGACAAATAAATTTAATTCTCGCACAGTTGGAAATAGTATAATGTTAGTACAAAATTTAATGGTTTATACTATATTTATTAACTTTTTTTCACCAGATAAATTGTTTATAATATTTGTATTGTTATGTTAGATAAATGTGTAATATTAATGTGAAAGTTTTTGTCTAATCTAAAATTAAAAAACTTTTTCAGGCTTGAAAATGTCCTAAATAAAGGACGAAATATTGCCAAAAAAACGTAGTTGGTTTTTATACCCCTGAAGACCTTAAATAGAAATCTCTTTAAATGAAAATTAAAGGGGACTGCATCAAAAAATGGATAATTTCTAAACTATTTCGCCGATTGAGCCGAAATTTGCACCAATACCTATCTATTAGTCCTCCATAATTTATCCTAATATCTTTATTAAATCTGCTGTCATTTGAAAATATCGACTTTTGATTTTTATATAGTAAAGTTTGTTTAATTTTTTAATAGCTCACTATAATGGATCTGATTATACCGGGCAACTTTTAACGGATTATAATTCCCATAATATAAAAATCTGTTGTTATTTTTAGTGAGGAAAAGTTCCAAGACGGCATCCGGTTTTTTTTCATTAGTATGGTCAATCGATAGTAATACTAGGTCGACAGGGAATTGAGAACATGAAACTGTCCTGGAATTATCTTTTAGAATCATTCGTATATTTCGTTAAAGTTAAAATGATTGATCTTTCATTTGATGTCTTATTTAGCCAGGAGCATTTTTTTATCTACGATTGATACGAAATATAAACATTTGATCTCTGTTTTAAATGCGTAGAAAGTGATTCTTTTCGAGGTTGTATTCATTGCGCATGCGCGTTTCATAATTCTTCACCTTATCGCTCGATTAGTGTCTTTGTTTACATTTAACAAAACTAATTTGCTGTTTGTTTAATTTAAGTAACATTTTTTTTCTGTATTTATTATTGAAATCCAACAATCGCAGTTAAAGTGTGGTACGCAACTCGTGCGAAAACTGCATTTTGATTTGCTCGTGTGGTTTTACAACCCTCGCTGTCGCTCGGGGACAAACTCCACTCTCGCATGCATAATGCTACTTTCCACACTAGACGCGTAATGTACTATTTCCACTTCTTTCTTTGGATGTTTTCTTTCTCTGGGATCATCTTGCTTATTCCTTTTGATATCTTAATGATAAAATATTATATTTGTTTCTTCTTCGATTATTTCATAAGCAACAATCATCATGCATATAGTCTCTGACAAAGATGTTATTTTAATCTATTCTTTTAAGTTGCTATCCCCCTTCATTATATATCAAATCTTCTTTACAACTTGAATCTATTTGAATTTTTTAGTTTTCTTTAGGAATTGTGCAAAATTTAAATTATTTTAATACTTTCTTATCATGGTGATTATTGCTTTTACCTTGAATTTACAACTTCCCAATAATTCAATAGATCATTTTGTTTTTCGGTTACCCTACACATTAGTACATATTTAAATGTATGTACTATTTACTGTATCATGCTATTTCTTGGATCTCATAATTAGTTTGGGAGGGTAAAATTTCATAAGTCATTTTTCCTATGAATAACTTTTCATTTTCTTACGATAATGATCATAGCATGAACATAAACATAATTCTTATCTCTTTGAGCATTAAAGTAAGACAGAGTCATCATATTTTAGAAAAATAGAACAGGACCACCGATTAATGGTGCTATGTACTCTAGACTATAAGATACGTTTAAAACCTGCAGGTCGGTAAACTAGGCAACCATTCAAAACGGAGATAAAATAAATAAATCTTTATTTCCACCATTTATAACAATAATTAAATTTACATTTCAAACACAGTGCAAAGGTGAGGACCCTCAGTAAGTGTTTTTACACCTAGAGGGAGGGCCCCGTCTCTATATTATTCTATTATACGCTGTTTTGTTATATGGCTATTTCTTTATTATTTTATTTTATTTATTTATTTGTAAAATTTATAAAACTGTATATTTATTACTTGTTTATTTGTTATACTTGTTTTTGTTATTTTTTTATTCTTTATAAGTTCTTTGGTTTAATTCTTATTCATAAAATTATCTTTCATTTTTACATCAATATTTATTATTCTATATTTTATAATTGAATTGAGTTAAATTTAATATTTTCTATTCTCTAGTTAGAAGATGTTGCTTTATTTTTTTCTTAAACATATTTATGTTATTAATGTTTTTTAATGAAGCCGGCAGTCTGTTGTAATAATGTGGTCCTAACTAAGTGGCGTGTCTTTGTTTGGTGGTTGTACGGCAAAGTGGAGTTTTATAAGTTTTCTGTCTTTGTGATCTAGTAGAGTAAGTGTGAGGAACTGTTGGAGAGGACTGTTATATAGATAATCTCTATATTACAGTGAATACAGTCAATTTTGTAAATGTATAGATTATTTTAATTTGATGAATGGATAGGAGGATTTAAAATGTAAAACTTCTTCGATACCACCAAAGACCTTTTAATAGCAAAATTCGTGATTCCAAGTCCAAGGGTTTAAAAAGGTAGTGATTAATAGGTGACTAGGTGGAATTGGCCTTAAAGCGGACCTCACACGGTCAATATATTGACTCAATATTTGATTTCTGTCAATATATTGACCGTGTGAGGGGTTTATTGAAGAAATATTTGTCGTTGTCAATATATTGACGGACCTTCAATATAAATCAAACTTATTTGATTTTTATTGAAGCTCCGTCAATATTTGGTCGTATTGTAGCGTTGTCAGTGGCAACTCGTGAAACCTTTTTCTAAAACAAACCTTTAAGCGGAAATATATTCACTAAATCTATTAAATATATTCAATATATTGACTCAATATATTGAAGGAAATTATATTGACCGTGTGAGGTCCGCTTTAGGTAGCACATAAATGGCCGCCATCTTGAAATTGATTAAGCATTTAGGGATTAACCGTACAAGTATATTTACTTGTAGATGAAAAATGTATTTACTTGGAGATGAAAAATATGTGCGCCAAATTTGGTCCAGATATCTCAAAAAATAAGAGCCAAAGTAAAGAACTTTGTCAGAAATCGCCAGGACTAAAAACAATTTCATTAAGGCACTATGCGCCAAAGACTCGGCGATGTAGCCTCTTAATAGTACATTACGCGTCGAGTGCGGAAAGTAGCATTTTGCATGCGAGTGTGGAGTTTGCACCCGAGCGATAGCGAGGGTGGTAAAACCACACGAGCAATGCAAAATGCCGTTTTCGCACGAGTTGCGTACCGTACTTTATCTACGATTGTTAGATTTAAATAATAAATACAGAAACAAATAAACTTGCTGTATGTAAGTTCGTATCTCTCTCTTGATAAAGATGGCATTAATTCATTAGTTGTATTTTTTGCGAATTAATTATTTCTGGAGGATTATTATTCTCCACATTTTCGTCAAAGTCACTTGATTCACTCATTGTTTTTCACTAAAAACTCGATATAAACAGTTACTTTAATAAAAGAACACCAAATTAGTTTTGTTAAATGTAAACAAACTCACTAATCGTGCGTAAAGCTGAAGAACTCCTCTTCTTTACCGCACTAGTGCGGTAAAGAAGAGGAATTATTCAGAACTATGAGACGCGCATGCGCAATGAATACAAGTACGTAAATAATCACTTTCTACGCATCTAAACAAAGATATAATGTTTATATTTCGTATCAATCGTAGATAAAGTATATTTATTTTGCAACGTGTTAATAATCCTTGGTCATTAATACAGAGGGAATATAATTTAATGAGCAACTTTCATCATTTAATATAATTATTAGTATGGCTCTCAACCCTCTGTGAATCTAATCAAATTTTATTGTTGGCGCTTAAGCTTTTGTCACAATAGCTTTCAAAGAAGAAAATCTTGTGGTAATCCCTTTAAATACAATGGTTGGATTTTAATTCGAGTATTGGAGTTGTTTGTGGTTAGAATCTAAGGTAGAGATGCTATTACACGATTAGGCGCAGAGTGCCATGGTGAAGGTTTTCAAGTCCTGGACCAAGTTATTACAACACGTAAGGATTCATGGTTCGATTTCCGGCTGTGTAGTGTATTTTTTATCCGTCTTTCTCTCTTCCTTTTTTAATAATAAGCGTTGTAGTGTAGGTTGACCCCTACTAGTTCTAGATATGACGCATCTCTTTCCGTATTAATATTCCTCTCACAGCCGTCGTGCTATAACCGTAGAATTCATATTTCTAGAATTTTCGTCCATTTCACATTCCAGAACAGGCTATGAGTAAAATTATTGTTGGAATAAAATATTTTTAACCATAAATAATACTCTAATATTTTTTGATTTGTTGAGTTATCAGGAAACACTATGAATGCGACAATCATATTTAAAATGTTATTTGCACATAACGCTATCATATGCAGATTAAACCTTTATTACTACCGAATGGTTTTTGTATTGACCGTTTACAAATTAAGCTGGACGGTACTTCATTTGTTCGTTCACTTCATGATTGCAGTGAAACTCTCGAAAATCAATTCCATGCCATAAATCCATTCCATTCTTTTAACCTCTCATGATCCCATAACATTTCCTAGTCTACTAATGGGAATTAACCCCTCTCAAATACTCAAAAACAGATTAGCGTCCAAGCTTCTCTTCCGCGAAGGTTCGATGAAATCTGTTGACAATATGAGTTTCGTACTCATGTCATTTCTCGTTTATTACGAAGGGGAGATACCTCTAATAGCCATCTCTCGCTCAGGAATCTGTGTCGCGTACCGATATGTCATGCGAAAAAAAGAGGGTTAAAAACTAGGAGCAATTATAGTGTATGGCGGGCCAGATGGGGTCGTTCGGATAGTAATATGGAGCTTGAGTGTCTGCTTGTATTACACCACACTTCCTGTTCTCTATAGGACACAACTCGCGGCTACTTCCGCCCTCTCCATTCGGGTTATTGACATCGACACACTATTCCCTCATTCCACTCATACCGAACCCTTGCTTCTCATCAATCACACCGTAAAATAAATAAAAAAATAAACTTGTACAATAAGTGAAACGAAGTCCATTATAGGACCTATCATTATGGGGCATAGCAAACCAAATTCAACATAATACCGTCCACTGTAAACCGTAAAAGGATGCCATATAGTAAGAGAAACTATAAACCGTGCCAATGCAATAATCGATTTATCTTTATTGCATTATTCTACTTTCACTATAGTATGAATTAGTCAATTGTTTATCTATCACAGTACAGGATTCGAACAGCTAAAATAGTAGCAAACGTTGGCCATAGTCAATAATTTAAGGCGTCCGTCTTCTTCATTTGTTGTTGTACCATGAGTGCAAGTTTACTTAGTTAGTTGTATTGATTAAGATTTACAAGCTAATATAGAAATTAACTTGCTTCGTTGGCTTCCGCGGCCAGAATAGTAATAAATAGCTTGTTTTCCAGTCAAGTCCACGCCACGTAGGGTTTGCAGTCCGATACGCTTCCACTACTAGAAGCATCTTCAGGGGTGTGGTGCATCGTGATGTTAACTTGAAGCAATTAAAAGATATATTAACAGTCTGGGCCTGTATATCTTGTTGTTGCTTCAAGTTAACATCACGGTACACACATCTGAAGATGCTTTCAGTAGTGGAAGCATGCTTTCAGTAGTGGAAGCATCTTCAGGGGTGTGGTGCATCGTGATGTTAACTTGAAGCAATTAAAAGATATATTAACAGTCTGGGCCTGTATATCTTGTTGTTGCTTCAAGTTAACATCACGGTACACACACCTGAAGATGCTTTCAGTAGTGGAAGCAAAACGTCGGACTGTAAAGCCTTTGTGCCGCGGTTTTCATCGGGCAACAAACATAAGTCATTCTAAAGTCTTCACAAGCTACTTATCATTGCTTCCTTTTGTAATTTATGGTACCGTTAAATTTTCATATTTGTTTTCTTTTTAAAAGTATAGCCCTTTGTTTATAATATATGTAAAATTATTATTATTATTTTTTTTAAATGCCATTATACAGATATTTTTATAAATAAAGAAAACATAGTACATTAGGCGTCGAGTGCGGAAAGTAGCATTTTGCATGCGAGTGTGTAGTTTGCACCCGACCGACAGCGAGGGTAGTAAAACCACACGAGCAATGCAAAATGCCGTTTTCGCACAAGTTACGTACCGTACTTTATCTACGATTGTTAGATTTAAATAATAAATACAGAAAAAAATAACTTGCTGTATGTAAGTTCGTATCTCTCTCTTGATAAAGATGGCATTAATTCTTGAGTTGTATATTTTGCCGAATTAATTATTTCTGGAGGAGTATTATTCTCCACATTTTCGTCAAAGTCACTTGATTCACTTATTGCTTTTCACTAAAAACTCGATATAAACAGTTACTTTAATAAAAGAACAGCAAATTAGTTTTGTTAAATGTAAACAAACTCGCTAATCGTGCGTAAAGCTGAAGAATTCCTCTTCTTTACCGCCCTAGGGTGGTAAAGAAGAGGAATTCTTCAGAACTATGAGACGCTCATGAGTAATGAATACAAGTACGTAAAGAATCACTTTCTACGCATCTAAACAAAGATATAATGTTTATATTTCGTATCAATCGTAGATAAACTTATTTTCGTTAAAATGGTATATTTCGCCCTTTTACATACGGGGGCTTCTTCAGACTAAAAAAAATAACATATTACTAACAATTTACCAATAACAATAATATTCATATTAGGAATTAATTTTTTATTTTATAACAACTAAAATAATTTAATTATAATTTAATAATGACCTTGTAACTTTTCCTTTCACATTACACATCACACGAGTCTGATAAGTTTATTTGAAAAATTAAATATAAATACATTTAGTCACTTAATACCTGTGATTTCTTAATATATTACAATATAAGAATAAACTTGACTAAAAGTTACAGTGATAGTTTATCCTGTAATTTTTCTGCCAATCCTCATTCTTTACTAAACCTAAATCACTTGCTTTATTTATTATTATTATTATTCATTTGACGTTGTGTTAACAAAATTGACGGATGTGGATAATCATCTATGGTGGATATTTACTGCTATTTTTCTCTCCGTTTGATGTCAATGCCCTGGTCTTTGTAATTATATTACTATTACTGCATGCGATATCCAATTAACGATTCAACCCAGCTTACATTATGTACGAGTATTACATAGAACCTTGTTATTTTTTTTACAACATGATGAAAAAATGTTATGAAGCAATCAAATTTGTTATTAAATCATTTATTAAGGGTGATTTAGAATTAGTAAATTCAGCTTGTATAACGAAAGATGTATTTTTTGTTTAAGTAAAACATAACTAAGCTTGTTTTATCGGGTATAGTCCAGGAGTAAGCTCGCAGCCTGTCAAATATTTAAAGTTATAGACTTTCTTATTAGGACGTGCGATTTAATTAAACGCGTTAGAAATTTTACTGGCAGCCTAAATTAAATATTAAATCATTGCCACTGCATTTATTAAATTGCTAAGGATCCATTTCTTTAACCAGATATTTATATTGGTGCCATCAAGCTCGCCTATTTTTAATCTAAGTTTATCAGAGAGAAGTTGATTCGAAAATCTATAGAGCTTTGCTAAAATCGTCGCTCTTCCATATTTCTTCTCCTTTTGAGGTGAAATTTAACGAGAAAATGAATTACGTAAATACAATACAATTTACATCATTGTATTAATCTAATTTTTCGGTTTAAAGTGATACTTTAGAGGCGATTAGTGGTTTAGATGAAACGGAAAGTAAGTCTTTACCTAGAAGAAAAATAATTAAATTAATCGAACCATCTAACTAGGCCATTATATTATTTCATCTTGAGAACTAGAAAACAAGATTTAACTTCTGAGGTCGCCCCACACTACAACTTCATTATAGTACTACTACTGTAGTACTATACATTGTTCTAACTAGGCCAATATATTATTTCATCTTGAGAACTAGAAAACAAGATTTAACTTCTGAGGTCGCCCCACACTACAACTTCATTATAGTACTACTACTGTAGTACTATACATTGTTCTAACTAGGCCAATATATTATTTCATCTTGAGAACAAGAAAACAAGATTTAACTTCTGAGGTCGCCCCACACTACAACTTCATTATAGTACTACTACTGTAGTACTATACATTGTTCTAACTAGGCCAATATATTATTTCATCTTGAGAACTAGAAAACAAGATTTAACTTCTGAGGTCGCCCCACACTACAACTTCATTATAGTACTACTACTGTAGTACAATACATTGTTCTAACTAGGCCAATATATTATTTCATCTTGAGAACTAGAAAACAAGATTTAACTTCTGAGGTCGCCCCACACTACAACTTCATTATAGTACTACTACTGTAGTACAATACATTGTTCTAACTAGGCCAATATATTATTTCATCTTGAGAACAAGAAAACAAGATTTAACTTCTGAGGTCGCCCCACACTACAACTTCATTATAGTACTACTACTGTAGTACTATACATTGTTCTAACTAGGCCAATATATTATTTCATCTTGAGAACTAGAAAACATGATTTAACTTCTGAGGTCGCCCCACACTACAACTTCATTATAGTACTACTACTGTAGTACTATACATTGTTCTAACTAGGCCAATATATTATTTCATCTTGAGAACAAGAAAACAAGATTTAACTTCTGAGGTCGCCCCACACTACAACTTCATTATAGTACTACTACTGTAGTACTATACATTGTTCTAACTAGGCCAATATATTATTTCATCTTGAGAACTAGAAAACATGATTTAACTTCTGAGGTCGCCCCAAACTACAACCTCATTATAGTACTACTACTGTAGTACTATACATTGTTCTAACTAGGCCAATATATTATTTCATCTTGAGAACTAGAAAACATGATTTAACTTCTGAGGTCGCCCCACACTACAACTTCATTATAGTACTACTACTGTAGTACTATACATTGTTCTAACTAGGCCAATATATTATTTCATCTTGAGAACTAGAAAACAAGATTTAACTTCTGAGGTCGCCCCACACTACAACTTCATTATAGTACTACTACTGTAATACTATACATTGTTCTAACTAGGCCAATATATTATTTCATCTTGAGAACTAGAAAACAAGATTTAACTTCTGAGGTCGCCCCACACTACAACTTCATTATAGTAGTACTACTGTATACTATACATTGTTCTAACTAGGCCAATATATTATTTCATCTTGAGAACTAGAAAACAAGATTTAACTTCTGAGGTCGCCCCACACTACAACTTCATTATAGTACTACTACTGTAGTACTATACATTGTTCTAACTAGGCCAATATATTATTTCATCTTGAGAACTAGAAAACAAGATTTAACTTCTGAGGTCGCCCCACACTACAACTTCATTATAGTACTACTACTGTAGTACTATACATTGTTGGTCCCATATAAGTTTCAACATTCTGTGATTACTTTATTATCTTCTACATACACACGAACATAAATTTATTACTAGCTTTTATTTAACTTGCAATGTTTGTATAAATGTATGTTCGTATCAAATCTTGCAACTGAATTTTAAAGCAGTTATCCTCAACCGATTTAATTGAAATTTTGCATACACGTTTAGTTTGGATGACAATGCCGTGGTTAGCTAAGTGACGATATTCTAAATCCAATATGGTGGACAGCCCAAGATGGCGGACTAATTATTTTTTAAGTACGCCCATGACATGAGTATCAAATGAAAGGTTTTGTAGAGAAGAATACGAATAAAAGTTTGGTTTTTGCAAAATTATCAATTACATCGTTAAAATCCAATGTCTGTGCTGTTTCAACCTCGATACTTAAGATAGCAAGTTCCTAGAATGATTTTTTATTTTAATTTATTTCCATAAACAATATATTTGATGAAGCATTTTTTTTTAATACCCTTTAATGTAAGTATTATTATTTATTTACTTCATTAATATTATTGTTAACCTATTTATATTATTAATTTTGCTTCCGAGCTTACCGAAGGTAACGGAAGCATTGTGTTCACTTTTGAGAACGAAAAACTTTTATGCCTCCGATTTTAAAAATTCCAAGACAGAAATACGTTTCAGACATCAGGGAACATTTTTGGTCTCGTGTCTGTCTGTTTGTCTGTTGGTCTGTGTGTCCGCGAATTATGAAACGTGCGACGATAACTTGAGTAAATGTCAACCGATTTTGATGAAATTTGGTAGACATGTTCATTTTACCAATGCCCAGGACGAGTTCGTTGGACAACGTTATCCGTCCAAGCGTTCACGAGCAACGCTCGCGTAAACGTGAACTTCAAATTTAAAATTGGAATTTTAGCTCGGGAAAAAAATCTAACTTCATCTATTCAATGAGACAAACATTTTTTTCCAATACTATTTTTCAGTAAAACCAACAGCGACACCGCTATGAAATGTTAAAGATCGCTAAAACTATTAATAGTTTTTACACAATAAACATTATAACAATAAAGTACATGATAGGATGCGAGGAAGCTATGTGCCACACTAATTGGCAGTCTATTTTTTTTCACCACTCTGATTTTAAAATTCTTCCTATTTTTTTCTTCTCCGATTTTGCGCCCCCTAAGCCTGCCCCCGCTGCGGCCCGATAGCTACGCCCCTGATGTAAGCATTTTGGCATTTTTAGGTGGGCTTTGTAGGCTTACAGGTATGGCAAGTAGAGGTTAAGCCATTACAATTACTAGATAGCTTTTAGCTTATAATATTAATGTCCTCGCTACCTACTCACTAAAGTCTAAATTATCATCTTTTCTTTATTAGGTCAATAAAGCTAGTATAAAAGAAGTTTGTATTTTTAGGCGGGCCAGTGGGTAAACATATTGCCTTCGTAGGCTTACTGATTTGGAACGTAGAAGTACTTGCTTTGGCCCACCTCATAAATAGGATTTATTATTATTAATTAATAGCTTATTCTAATCTAATGAACAGCTTTTAGCTAATGATTTTGATTTTTCCGCCACCAACTCTCTAAATGAAGTTCTTTTAAAGTTTAAAATTATATATTAGGTTAATATAGCTAGTACAAAAGTGAAGAACAACAATTATTTTCTTTGTAATTTGAAATAACAGTTAAAATATAATTAATTAGCCTTTAAGTTTACTGTGCAAAGTTTCAAGTTTTGTTTCAAAAACTTCTTTCCCATTGTCCCAGTTTAAAATTACTTTGGTACAATAGGTCTTGCTTCGATCTTACAAACGAACAATTTATGAATTGCCCGGACTCCGTCTGCTTAGTATTTTATTTCTTCCTCCTTGCCTAAATAATATATAATTTATTCTCTTCCTTCTTCGGTGTATTATTATACTCTTATTAAATATTTAAATGCGGTATTCTACCCGCATCAGACTGAAAAGAACAAAAATACTATGTCTTAATAAATAAATTATGCTTCTGAGAAAAAGATAGCATTTATTTACAATTATTATTTACTTTCTGAAGAGAATTGTATATATCAAAAGAGAGTTGACTTCCTCACTATATATAGAGAAAAAGATGGTCTTGAAAAGGTAAATACTCTGGCGAATAAAGATGTCTCGGGTATATGGACAAATATAATTAAGAATTCTAAATGCCACGGAGAGAGCACAACGCCAATTGATTCGTAACAATAATTGGCAAGGATTGACTGACATAAGATGAAGTCATCAAAAATCATTTACTATTTTACAGATGAAGCCGAGTCAGGAAAATTACATTTTGACTGACGAGGCGAAGCTGAGGCAGGAAAATGTTACTTACCTGCTGAGGTGTAACTGAAGCAGGTAATCTTTAAACAAGTCAGGAATGTTTCCTTTGCTGCATAGTTACATACAATATTTTATCTACTCACGGCAGAAAAAATACACTAATTATTATATTCCTTCTTTAATAGGTAAAAGAAGATTTTAGGTAGATAGACAAAAGAATTATTTTAGGAATTATTATACTAAATGATTTTATTTGATCGTTTCAAAGAAGTGGTGACAATTCCAGTGAAGGGACGTGGCTTTATAAACGTTTTTGGCCACCATCTCCAATCAAAATGGCCGATTGTAAAACCCTTTGATGAATGTGGCTAATTTTATAGATGGAAGCTAACTTCCAAATTTCAAGGTTCTAATGCAACTGGTTCCGGAGATATCGTCTAGTAACATTTTGTATATAAGTTGCCACCATCTTAAATTAAGATAATGATTGTGATCTTACCTACAAAACTTCATGGACACAGATTCAGTGGTTTTAGAGATATCGTGATAAGTAGGGCTAGGATCGATATGCTCGATAAAATCTCCAGATATACTCGAAAACCATATGTTTTATGCTCGATAGATATGCTCGAAAAAACCCATTATATGTTGTTAAATATGCAGAATATGTTCGAAAAACACTGTTTAAAACTATAGAGAAGACAGTGAAACGAAAAAATATACAACTTATCTTTATATAGAAGCAATATTTAAATTATACACTGCTATATCCTTAAGTTTCAAGTATATGTATGAGAAGTTTTATGTAAAAGTTACAATTTAAAAGTTTATTTACAAAATGTTCAGTATTAGGCGAGTTAATGAAGTAGATAGGCTTTGGGCCGGTAATCAAGATTCTTTCTATATTTTCACTTTTAAGTGATTTTCTTAAATCGGCCAGTAAAATCTTTCAACGTCAATTGACACGAGAGGTAAATACTTAACTGATACTGCATCTTGTGTAGAGTAGTTTGGAAAATCGTCTGGCATTGCAGACTCGCCACACTGCATCTTCTCCAACTGGGATTTTTAGACAGCTCGAACTCCAACTTTTTTTTCACTTTTTCGATGACTCTCTTTATTGCAAGGATCTTATATAAAGGGGATAGAGGGTTGAGGCAAAAAAGTGACCCCATGAAGATATGTAAAATATTAGCTCCAATGGGACAAATTACCTTCCTCTTGGTTATAGGTTTCCAAGAATTTGTTTATAAGTGTCAGGTTATAACCTGTTAAAAAAGGTAATTTGTCCCAGTTCAAAGGTCGTGGAGCATGCGCAGTATGATTTTTTCTCCAATTTCTCTTACCTTCATGGGGTCACTTTTTTGCCTTAAACCCCTTCTTAACATTACATCCGCTTTATATAAGATCCTTGGTTTATTGTAGCGACCACTTCAAACAACTCCATCCCTCGAGATTCCAACATTAGGATGACCTCAGAAATGACGCTCATCTTAGTCTCATCATAGTCTTTGATGAAAGTCAAGCATGGCATCAAGTCCTTAATTACAAAAGCAGCCCGAGCTTTCGTGGTGTTCAGGGCCCAAATGAGGGGGGGGGGAGAAAAGTTTAATAAAAACAAACTATTTAGGCGAAAAACCACAAGAATATGCATTTGTATGCTTTTTTGAAAACAGGAGTTATATGCATTTATGTGCTGGATAAATTTTAATTCTGTTGGTCCCAGAGAGGTGAAAATACTACCAAATGGCTTTTTTCAATGTGTACCCACTATTGAGGAAAAAAATATGCAAATTTGCTCAAATCCGAGCCCTAGTGATAAGTCTGCTATTCAGTCAGTCAGTCAAAGGTATTTGGATTTTATATTGCATGTATATTATATATTTATATATTTGAATCTATAGGCTTGGATATTCATAAATTTCAACATCGGAAATTCTTTTAATATATTGAACTAATCTTGGTTGAGAAGGACACATGTCAAGTGTTTTCTTCGTTCATCACTTTTACATGATAACATGAATAATGAATCATTTGAAGTGGGAAGGGGGAGGGGGGAAATGCAGATTTTAACTCATTTAATGGGAAATTCACAAGGGAAAAATCTCGCGAGCAGAAATAATATAATCAGTTATCTAGTTGAGAAGTGAGCATATGGTAGAATTGAAGTATGAGTGTGTGTAACCTGTTGCGAGAAGCACATGTGCGTACATGAAAAGGAGGTCAAGCGTGATACCGTCCCACGTCACCTTCAACTTTACCGTTACTTTTAATCACCTTGCCTCTATTACACTTGTTACCCTACACTCTGTTTCAGCCCTTCAACTTATAAATATGCAAACAACTTTTTTCCAGCTTCATTTTTATAATAAAATATTTAACAACACGACAGGCCTCAGCAACTGAGTTGTCTTATCTCAATCTATGTACAAGACACTCTTTTAAAACAACAACAGTCTTGTGAATATTTGAGTCTTTTCTTAGATACAGTGTGGGAGAAAATACTAAAACCGTATTCATTACAAAAAGCAATGCTTAAATAAAATAGAACTATTGTCTAGTATATACTCGTTAAAATGAACCATTTCATGGGGCGATCAAACCAAAGATAAATTAACTGTACAAGAATCTCGACAGTGTTTTTCTCCAATGTGTGATAGCGATTCATCATGAGAGGTGTAGTCCAATAACCAAACAACGTCATCACACAAAAAATTGTAATTAACATTTGACCTGTTTCGGCTGTTCTCATGCAGCCTTCAGATAATCTACAAACAAGGTAACAGACTTAAACATAAGCTATAAAGTAAGGCGGCATAAGATTGGAAAACAACTATAACAACAATTAAAACAGTAATTAAATTAAAAATAAGAAATCCAAATTTTTAAGTTTTAGGTAGTATTTATACTACGGAAAGATTAAATTTTACTATAAAAATCTAATTATAATTATCATTAACTACGGGAGACATACAGAGAAAAATAGACCCCAGCACCGGGATTTGATTTAAAGTAAAATTTAATCTTTCCGTAGTATGAATACTACCTAAAACTTAAAAATTTGAATTTCTAATTGATTGTACTATTGAGTACTTTATAATTATAAGCGTTAATTCTCGGTCTAGTTCTATTGCCGTGAATATTGTGTTGTATTTGTGGCTTGCTAGATTTGTAGAAAAGATTGAAAGCTTGGATTCGGGAATTTGTATCGGTAACGACAGAGAAAAATCATTCTCCAGTATAGCTCAGTTGGTAAGAGCGCCTGTAACGGATATATAGGAGGCCCATGGTTCAAGTCCCGGTGCTGGGGTCTATTTTTCTCTGTATGTCTCCCATAGTTAATGATAATTATAATTTGATTTAAAATTAAAAATAAGTAAAAAAGGCTGAAATGATTGGAATGCAAAATACGATGGATAGACTTAGAAAGTACGGCTGGTACCGAAGTGCGCCAGCCCCCCTTCGGATTAGAAAAAGGTTATGGTCGAAGTGCGCCAGCCTCTTAATCTAAAGTGTCTAAAGGGTGAGGGTCAGGTAATCCCGGGTTATACCTCTTGCACCCCGTCTAAACCCAAAGAACTTTGTAGTGGACTTCGAAATTGGAATCCAACAAGCCGTTCGAAATGTCTTCCCAAGCACTTTGGAAAAATTCAGGATTTAGGATTCACTGAGGACTACCGATGTTCTACCAACGATGGCCAACTAATTAAGTTTATCTTCGAACTACCCTATATAGACCCTGAAGAAGTTGAAGAATGTTATATTGAAGACGGCTAAATTTCCAATACCAATGTGGGATTCAAGCCGCCTAGTGCTGGTTGTTTATAATAATAAAGTTTCTAGATTTGAAATGTGAAAGTCATTTTTAATTTATTTAGGAGTATGTACATAAATAAATTACACCTTTCAATATGTATTTTGTATTATATTTATTGAATATAGACTCAATTGTTTTATAATGTATATTACATATGCAGAAGATTTTAGTTTTCATGAGTACGTTTAATGTTAAGTTAATCTAAGCCCTTCTAATAAATATTAGCACTTCTTATAAGTGAATGTAATATTATGTAAGAATCCTTTCTTTAATTTTTTATATTAATAAAATAAATGGTTTTTTCTCTCGTATTTTTGATTATTTTCTTAAATTTCCTATGTTTAATGATAACTAATTATGATTTTGTAAGTTGTTGTTTTTTTCATTTTGAATATTCACAAATTAACGTGTAACTTCTGACTAAATTTGGATTTTTTTCTTACGAGAACATTCTACAGATTCTCCTAAGCACTGAGATTTGCTAATGATCGCCATATGAACAGTTTGTTGAAAGTAACTTGAAATCGCTTTATATTGAGTATATGGGAATATTGACAACGAATAGTCCTTTAGATTAGAGGATCCGTGTCCGAGGTGGGTGGACTACCTGGGTTAGGGTGGGTCGAAAAAAACTTTTTTTGGAAATCTAAAAACATGTAGTGATAAAAACTTGTTACTATGCTAGAAACGAAAGATCCCAAAATTTGGGCTCATTTGAACAAGTGCTAGGTCGCGCCCCGTCGCTTTGAAGTTTGATGTATGTGAAGTTCTTATAAAATAGCGATGTTGTGGTGTTTCGTATTATTTTTTTGTGTTAAAATATATTCCGAGTGTAGTTTTACTGATAAATATATTTTATTGACAATTAGTGCTTGTGGTAACTACATAGTTTAAATAATTAGGTTGTTTAGTTTAGCCAGTAAGTGATGACATATATAATTTTTTCGAAAAAATTAGAAAAAAATAAATTCCGCAGAAGTTACATTCCAAGTTTAGGTAAAAGAAACTTAATATTTTCTCCATTTTTAGTTTATTTCGTAATCGGCATATGTATAGCTTATAAAAAAATTAAAAAATTTAATTGAAATTGTGATATTAGTATTTTTTATGAAATTACATACATAGTCATTAAGTGGAAGAAAGCAGTACGTAATAGACTGCCTTAATGCTAAACCACTACCAGTTTACTTATTATTTTTATTTTATAGAAAAACTAGTAACATGTTTTCACTAATAATTTTTAGAGAGTGTATTTTATACCCCTCCTATCACCCTTAACGAGAATGGTGGGGGGGGGGGGGGGGGGGGGGGGGTTGGAGCCATACTCAGTTAGGTGCCCAAATCTGATCTTGGGTAATTTTTTGTGAAGAAGTTAAAAACAGCAAAACCTTTTCTATATTATTTCGCTTACCTTTGCATAATATTTTATGTGAAATATTATGTGCAGGTTGAAAGAAAAACCGCTTAAATGAGAACTGCTAATGAATTCCCAAACAAAATTATGGTACCTTGAACCATACTATTGTCCCTTGCCCTGTCTACTATCTTACCGTTTAGCCTTTAGGAATTCTAAACTAGTGAGCTCCACTTTTATGTAACTATGTATATTCAGAATTGATAAAAAAATATTAATGCTAGATAAGAGCTGCCATAACTTACAGCTCAACCACTTATTATATTATTATTTCTAATAAAAAATGATAATTTGGACGCCTTAGTGAATATGCTCCCCCCTAATTCTCAATAAGGGGGGAGGGGTATAAAATACACTACTTTAAATTATTAGTTGAAAACATGTTATTATTTTTCTATAAAATCAAAATATTAAGTATAATGGTATTGGTTTAGCATTGAGGCATTCTATTACGTACTGCTGGCTTCCGCACTTAGTGACAATATATGTAATTTCATAAAAATACTTATATCACAATTTCAATTAAATGTTTTGAATTTTTTATAAGCTATACATATTGCGATTATGTAATATACTAAAAATAGGGGAAATATTATGTTGCTTTTACCTAAACTTGGCATGTAGCTCCGAAGGAATTTTAATTCCGCCGAATTTAATCTACACTCAACGCCATTATTTTCTATTCTTCATTGGTTCCTTAACAAATTATAGTATTTAATTACATAACTAAAGGTTAGCGCAATATAAGCAATATTTAAAACACTAAATACATAGAATGAGGACTACCCTAAACAGGACATTAAGCCGATGCTCTAGAAGAATCTTTATTTCTCAACTTACAACACTTCCCATTAAAAAGCTATGTATTTAACTTCGTAAATAAATGTATATTGCTTAACAAGAAAGGTCACAAAACGAAAGAATTTTATAGAAATTAACACAAGCAACGTATTGTTGATACTGAGTGAGAGTATGGCTATCGGGTAAGATAGTAGACATGGCAAGGGACAATAGTATGGTTCACGGAACCATAATTTAGTTTGGAAATTCATTAGCAGTTCTCATTTAAGCGGGTTTTCTTTCTACCTGCACATAATATTTCACATAAATTATTATGCAGAGGTAAGCGAAATAATATAGAAAAGGTGTTGCTGTTTTTAACTTCTTCACAAAAAATTACCCAAGATCAGATTTGGGCACCTTACTGAGTATGGCTCCAACCCCCCCCCCCCCCCATTCTCGTTAAGGGTGATGGGAGGGGTATAAAATACACTCTCTAAAAATTATTAGTGAAAACATGTTACTAGTTTTTCTATAAAATAAAAATAATAAGTAAACTGGTAGTGGTTTAGCATTAAGGCAGTCTATTACGTACTGCTTTCTTCCACTTAATGACTATGTATGTAATTTCATAAAAAATACTAATATCACAATTTCAATTAAATTTTTTAATTTTTTTATAAGCTATACATATGCCGATTACGAAATAAACTAAAAATGGAGAAAATATTAAGTTTCTTTTACCTAAACTTGGAATGTAACTTCTGCGGAATTTATTTTTTTCTAATTTTTTCGAAAAAATTATATATGTCATCACTTACTGGCTAAACTAAACAACCTAATTATTTAAACTATGTAGTTACCACAAGCACTAATTGTCAATAAAATATATTTATCAGTAAAACTACACTCGGAATATATTTTAACACAAAAAAATAATACGAAACACCACAACATCGCTATTTTATAAGAACTTCACATACATCAAACTTCAAAGCGACGGGGCGCGACCTAGCACTTGTTCAAATGAGCCCAAATTTTGGGATCTTTCGTTTCTAGCATAGTAACAAGTTTTTAGATTTCCAAAAAAAGTTTTTTTCGACCCACCCTAACCTGGGTCGAGAGATTGGATTTACCCGGCGCACTTCGACCGTATCCTTCAAAAAGGGGCTGGCGCACTTTCCCCGTGACCCGACCTTTCCCGGCGCACTTGGTGTACAGCCGAAAGTACAAGTGAATGAAAAACTTTTAAAAAGATGGCAAAGCTACAGGCTGAAAGAGATCAAGACAAAACGAAGGGAAGGATTAGTACCTGCTAAAAAGGTTACAAACACATACCCTGTGTACTTAAGACTAAAAGAATATAATTTAAACGTGACAATTTCTGTAATAGATAGAGTATTTCTGTCATGTTTAATTTTCTTTTTTAGCCTTAATTACACAGGGTATGTGTTTGTTATTTTTTTAGAAGGTAATAATCATTCCCTCATTTTTGTCTTAATTCTTTTACAACCTTCATTTCTTAAAAAAATCTCACTTGTACTTTCGAAGTCTATCCAACAATCTCTTGGTATTTTGCATTCCATTCATTTCAGTTTTTTTTTTTTTACTTATTTTAATTTTATTTCCTTAACTTTAAGTCTGTTACCTTGTTTGTACATTAACTGAAGAAGGCTGCTTTAGAACAGCCAAAAGTGGTCAATTGTTACAAGAAATTGTCAAGATAGTACAAGTGAGAACATTTTTTAAAATGAAGGCTGTAAAGAGATAAATCTAGCAAGCCACAAATATAACACAATATTCACGGCAATAAAACTAGTCCGAGAAATGAGTGAAGGATTATAACCTGCTAAAAAAATATAACAAACACATACTAAATTAAGGCTAAGTACCGGTGTGGAAATCCCACACATGACTTCCATGAAATGTTGGGGTGTCAATACGTGAGCAAGAGAGAACTCAGTATAAACTACATCGTACAAACAGCTAATATCGATTATAGTTTTGCAACAAAAATCCAAAATTAAACAAAAATAATAAAGATAATCAACACAATTAAATATATAGTTAACATAAAAATAAAATGTTACCTTAATAAATGTCGGTAGTATGTAAAAAGATTAGAGAGAGAGAGGAGGTTTGTTTACATCTAGAGTTCAAGGTGAGTTTATGCGAAAACAAAACAAATTTATTAATCTTTATCCTTTATAACAAAAAACTTAATTATTCAATGTTTGTTTACATTTGCTTTATACTTGTTTTTAACAATACAATATAAGAATATAATAATAAAGAATTTAAAATCAGGTGATAAAAATTATTGTTTACAAAGTAAATAAGACGGTAGTTTTTTACTTTCAAATTTAGATTCTTCTTTATAAGTACTACAAATAATTAAAATAATAAATACTCGTTTTAAAGGGCATTAATGTGCGGTTTAAGCAACCCAATCAGAAATTAAATCGGTCAATTATTGCACATGATATTAGAGCTCAAAGTCGATTTAACAAAAAATGAAAAACATGTCTCAATTTAAGGTAGAAGGGATGGTCCTACGACAAAAAGTCAAAGGACCAAAGTTGTAGATCTTTTAAAATCAGTTACCGCTGGTGTTATCCGCTTTTCGATACGACTTACAGTTTAGCCGCAATTTGGGTCCAAAATAAATCGGTCAATTATTTCGAATAATGTAAGAGCTCATTATTCTATTTCAAAACTTTTTTTATGAAGGAATCCTCATACATATCTATCTACCTTTCATATACATAAATATTATATTCTACTACAATATACATATTATAAAGTGATTTAGTAATTGTTTAAATCATGTTTTTCTATAATACATGATAAATATAAAACAAAACAAAACTGTTCCAGCCCTACTTCTAAAATTTGCATGCATACTTACCTAGTCAAATTTGAACTACTGTATCTCGGCAAGTATTGGGTATACAGAGAGTAATTGGGTCTTACTTTGCTGAAAATTTTGTTTACTTTAAAAATGTATGTTGTTGTTTTTACCGAAAAATAGGTTCATCAGAGTCAAAAGCGGCGAAACCTGAAAAAATCCTGATAAATTGGCTTATTTTGGAAATTTTCCGAAATCTTGAGTATTGGATTTGTAGAAACCATTTTGGTCTCATTTTGTTATAAGGAATAAGCCGCCACTTTTCAAATAGGAATCCAACTTGTGATCTTACAGAACGTTTATCTTTAGATAAATTTTAAAATGTGCTAAACTAACACTAATTTGTCACTTAACAGTGTCTTAGTAAATAATTATTCTTTGGTATATTTGATAAAATATACTTGATCAAATTCGTAAGCGAGGTTAAGATTATAATTTTTATATTCAATCTTATTTTCCTCAAATGTGGGGCCCCATATACATATATTAGAATAAGACAAAAACTTAAGTGATATTACTCTCATTCCCAACATGAGACAGGGGCCTCCAATGAGTTATAGCACGAACTCATCACAACCTCATCTATAGGTTGGGGGCCCATTTCGGCCCAATATTTTGACACCACCCCATCCTACAGCACTAGGGTTAATTGCGTATAGTAAGGATAAGGAAAAATGCTCGTTTTGTAGAGCTCTTCATTCATCCAAAGACTGCAAAGGGTCAACAACTTACACTAGAAGAAATATATATATATATATGTATATGTATATATATATATATATATATATATATATATATATATATATATATATATATATATATATATATTGTAGCGGTTTAAGTGCCTAGACAGGCACGGGAGCCTAAAACGAGCCTCGTCGGCGCATGTTCGGTCCACAGAGTGGGAAGAGGCCTCGTAGTGGGGACGGACATCGGATGACCGAGGCAGTTGGTAACCCGGAAACCAAAGTGAACTATTAAATAATAATTCATGGATATCGGTAAACCGCTCGAAAACCAATCTATATTAAACAAACTCGCCGTAATTTGTGTTCTACTTTCGAACTGCAAGGTATCGGCAAAAGTACGGATACGCATATAAGCATTTGTGATCAGGTACCATTTACTTATATATTTAAATATTTATATTATTTCTATATTGCCCATTTGAACCTCCCTGACCGTTACATTTGGCGCCCAACGGGCAGGGCAAGTAAATTAGTAAATTTAATTTTGTCATTGACAGAAAACTTTGTTAATTTAAAAAAAAAAAAAAAAAAAAAAAAAAAAAAAAAAAAAAAAAAAAAAAATTGTTTTATTTTAAATATTTTATTATTTTTTTTTTCTTTCTTCATATTATTTACAAATATGAGCAATAACGACGAAAAGAAAGTGGCACATAATGTCACTGATAGACAGGGAAAAACGGTAAAAGCTCCCCCACCGGGAATTGGGGATGGGTCGAAAGATTCCGAAAAAATAGTAGCTCAAGAAAGTAAAAGTACGATTGAATCGATTTTGGATCATAAACTAGAAGGATTCCTTAAAAAATACGATACCACTGCTAAGGAATTTCAGAAGGAAACAATTTCTACTATAAAAAAAATTGGTGATATGGTGACGGCCCAGACGGAAAAAATTAATGAGAGTGTTAGTAGGTTAGATATTTTAGAGGATAAAAATAAAAATATCGATAATTTGACCGAAAAAATGTTAGAAATGCAACGAAAAATTGAGTCGTTGGAAACCTATATACAAGAAAAATTTGGTGAATTGATTCAAGATACCGATAAAAATGAAAGAGAATTAAATTGTTCAATTAATGAGATAGGAACAGTTAAAGAAAGTGTGGTTAAATTATCTCAGTGGCAGAATGAAGTTTCAGGAAATTTAACACAAATTAATGATAATGTTGATAAAATGATAACAAGAGTTAATAATATCGGTATAGGGCCTTCAGTAAGACCAACGTTAGGAGGCGGCTTATTAATTCCTGAAAATTTAGTACCTAAATTTAACGGTAATAAGGAAAAACAAAATTATATTACGCCACCAACTTATCTTAAACATCTCGATGATTTTTTTGGACTGTACCGCATACTAGAAATAGAAAAAATTAGATTTATTAACACCGCCATGACTGGTTCTGCAGCTCATTGGTGGAGTATCACAGCGCCGACTATTGATACATACCAAATGTTCAAAGATGAATTTCTTCGTAGATTTTGGGATAGATCTGTCCAGAGAAAGGTTTATCAAAACTTAGTCAGTGGCCGTTATGATGAAAAAGGTACGTCACGGGAAGATTACGCGTGCAAGATAATAGCTAGCGCAAGGGATTTGACACCTCCTATTAATGACGAAGAAATAATTGAAAATTTGGTAAACCATTTCGATCAGGAAATAATAAGTATTTACTTTGCGAGAAATGCTAGAAATGTAAGGTCGTTTACCTCTATATTAAGACTTTTTGACGAACGCCAACCGCGGAAACGAGAAGAAGACAAAAATATAAATAAAGATAATGCTCAACGGGAAGGAACATCTCGATGGGGCGGTAGTTTCGACGGTAAAGATAAAGAAAAAGGGTATCGAAGAAATTATAATGAAAGTAAATTTAGAAATAGTTCAGAAAATTTTAAGAACTTAGATCAGAAATTTCGAAAAAATGCGAAAGTTAATACGATGCAGAAAAGTGAAGATCTAGAAGAAGATTTTACTGTTGAGAATAAAGAAGAGGTGGAGGAAGAAAACGAAATGCAGCAAACGTCGGAAAACTAGATAATGTTGTACCCAACACACATGGCAGGGCCTGGAGGGGCGAGGGTGCAACATTGATCTGTCATGTAGGAGATGATAACAGGATAATTAGAATTTGTCATGTAGAAGAACAATCAAAACAAGATAACCCGTTTCATTCTATTTGGGAGGACCCCAAACAATATTTAATGGATGAAAATCATACAATAGAAGAAAGAAAAAGAATATGTTGCCCTACAGTTATGTTAAATATTCAGGGAAAAATTGTCAAAGCTCTGGTAGATACAGGCAGTGAAGTAACGTGTATATCTCTTGAACTTAGTAATTTAATTATTAAAGAATATCCTCAAGTGCCGAAACTTCCACTCGCTAATACTCGTATTCTTGGAGTTACGGGAACTAAATCTCGCATTATAAAAGAACAATTATTGTTAAACATTCAAATAGGAAACACTAAGTTTGAATTACCTTTTCTACCGATACCTAAACTAATCCGTGAAGCTATTTTAGGTATGGATTTTCTTGAAAAAATTAACGCAAGACTTGATTTAGCAGGAAAAACAATACATTTTACAGGGAGCAACGGAGAAGAAAAAGTTTGCTTTTCAGATGAAATTTTGAATTTAGGGGTTAACTGTGCACATAAAAAGGATAAGGGGTCTCATATTGAAAATGGTGAAAATGAAATTGAAGAAGAAATTAAAGCGGAATTAACTACGGAAGAAAGAACAGTTCTTAAAAATTTATTATTTGAATTTTCAGATGTTTTCAGTAATAAACCCGGACGTATTGACGCTTACCAGCATGACATTAAACTACAAGATCCTGCACCATTCTTTCAAAAGGGATTTCCAATTCCGCTTTCTCAGAGAGAAAAAATTAGAACAGAAATTAAGAAGATGGTTGAGTGTAAAGTAATTAAGGAAAGTTATAGTGAATATATAAGTCCATTAAGACCTGTTCAAAAGAAAAATAAGGAAATCAGATTATGTCTTGATTTGAGGAAATTGAATCGTAATATTGCCTTAGAACATGAATGCCCTCCTTCTATCGAATCTTTACTTGCTCGATGTGGACAAGCCACTTATATGTCAACTATTGACATTACTAGTAGTTTTTGGCATATACCTCTTCATCCTCGATGTCAGCAATATATCGCTTTTTCATTTGAAAATAGAACATACGTTTTCTTAGTAACTCCGTTCGGATTAAAAACGGCTCAGTCAGCGCTGATCAAGGGCTTAAATATAGTACTAGCCGGTCTTGACGACGTTGTTATAGTCTTTGTCGACGATATATTGATTATCACGAAAGGAAACTATGATGACCACATTCGGTTATTAAGAGTAGTGTTGACACGCTTTCTAGAACATAATGTAAGAATAAATAAAGACAAATGTAAGTTTTTTATGAAAAGCATTAACTTTTTAGGTTTTCACATATCTCGAGATGGAATTAGTCCTCAAAAGGAAAAACTTAGGGCCATTCGAGAGTTTCCTGTTCCAAAGAATAAAAAGGACCTTCAATCTTTTTTCGGGGTTATAAATTTTAATTCCAAATTTGTATTTAAATTCAGTGAAACTGTTCAACCACTATTAAAACTTTTGAGAAAAGATGTTCTCTGGGAGTGGGCCGAGAGCCAACAAGAACAGTTCGATAAAATCAAACGGTTGTTTATTACGGCGACCGTATTAAAATTTCCCGAATTAGACTCACCGTTCTATATGAGTACCGATAGTTCGGACTATGCTATAGGAGGAGCACTTTGCCAACGTGATGATAAGGGAAATTTTCGTATTATTGCGTTAGCAAGTCGGACGTTAAAAAATCATGAATGTAACTATAGCACTACTGAAAAGGAATTGTTGAGCATAATATATTCAGTAAAAAAATTTAGAATCTATATTTTAAATTGTAAAACTATATTGTTGACGGATCATAAAGCACTGACATTTCTACATACGTGTAAGTTAACGAATTCACGTTTATCAAGATGGATTCTAGCGTTACAGGAATATGATTTAGAGGCACAGCATATAGCAGGTAAAGAAAATATTCTTGCAGATACATTATCGAGGTATCCACCGGGTAAGGATATAGATCCTCGGGCATACGCTAAAGGGACAGAATTTACTATCTTAACTCACCCTTTAATGATTACTCCTGACTTATCAATCCGACAGGATTTGGCCAATATTAAACAACTTCAATCAGAGGACAATCAAATACAAAGTATTATAGATTCTTTAGGTGATAACCAAAATAACAAATTTAAGAATATAAATGGTATTTTACACTGTTATCATAATGCTCAGTGGAAAGTTTATTTACCGGAGATATTAGTTGAAAAATTAATAATATCTTGTCATAATATTTATTCACATATTGGAGCCCGAAAATGTTTTAAGATGCTTAGTGAGACATTTTATTGTAAACGTTTACTTCAGCGGATTAAAGATTATACTAAAGTATGTGATACCTGTCAACGATGTAAATTCCCGATTGCTTACAATACTGCCCCGATGCAAAATATTATACCGAAGAGAAAGGGAGAATTACTCAGTATTGATTTCTACGGACCGTTGGTTTCATCTAATTACGGAATTAAATATATCATAGTCATGTTAGACGTTTTTAGTAAGTTTATTAAAATGTATGGATTGCGGAAGGCAACATCTAATTCGGTAATAAAGAAATTATTTTTTGATTACGTGCCCAATTACGGTAAAATAGAGACTATTTTATGCGACCGAGGTACACAATTTACATCCAGACTTTGGAGAGAAAAATTAAATAGCGAAGGTATCAAATTGGTGTTCACAAGTATTCGACACCCCGAGGCTAATCCGGTAGAACGCTATAATAGAGAAATCGGAAGGTTACTCCGTACCCTGACGAGACATAAACATAATGCCTGGTATAAGTGGTTACCTCAAATTGAGGCATGTTTGAACGAAGTAACTAACGAAGCCACTGGGTTTACTCCGATAGAATTACATCTTCAACAAAAACCTAAGCGTTTTTGGTACAATTGGGTACCTGATTTACGGCAAAATCAGGAATATCACTTAATGTTAGAAATAGCGCGTCAAAGAATGAAGAAACGGGGTGAACGAAATCGTCGAAAGGACGCCGGAAAAAGTAAATATTTCGTTCAATTCGAAATAGGCGACCAAGTGTTGGTAAAAGCAGCAAATATGTCTTGTGCTGAAAATAAAGAGACGGCGAAATTATTCGCATTATACCATGGACCCTATAATATTAAATGTAGAGTGAGCTCAGATACTTATGAATTGGCGGATATAAACAATAATACCTATAAAGGAACATATCATGTATCTAAGATTAAAAGGTATTATCGGGCGGTCAAGGCGAACGACCCTTTGACCGTAAACGACTAATAATGTTTTTCTCAAATAGAATAATAATTATCTCAATTCTACGGCCTTTGATAATTAATAATTATACATATGGAAGAATTATTTTCTTTAATTTTGTATTAGAAGTTAGAAAAGTTTATGTTTATTTAGATTAGAGTTTTATTATGATTTTATCTTAAAAGAGGTCATATAAAGTGATTTGTCAATGAGTCATTTGTTTAATTTGTTAGTTACATATAATATAGTAAGCTAGTTTGTTTATTTTAATTTCCGCTTAAGTGCCTAGACAGGCACGGGAGCCTAAAACGAGCCTCGTCGGCGCATGTTCGGTCCACAGAGTGGGAAGAGGCCTCGTAGTGGGGACGGACATCGGATGACCGAGGCAGTTGGTAACCCGGAAACCAAAGTGAACTATTAAATAATAATTCACGGATATCGGTAAACCGCTCGAAAACCAATCTATATTAAACAAACTCGCCGTAATTTGTGTTCTACTTTCGAACTGCAAGGTATCGGCAAAAGTACGGATACGCATATAAGCATTTGTGATCAGGTACCATTTACTTATATATTTAAATATTTATATTATTTCTATATTGCCCATTTGAACCTCCCTGACCGTTACAATATATATATATATATATATATATATATATATGTATATATATATATATATATATATATATATATATATATATATATATATATATATATATATATATATATATATATATATAATATATATATATGTATATATATTGAAAAGGGGTAGGCATATTTTCTGCTTAAAGAAAAATAATGTAAGTTGGAATTGCCATGTGTCTCTAACCATTTGTGGAATGAGTCATCTGAGTAAATGCCAAAAGCTCACTAAATGAAAATTCTTTGGCAGTTCTTTAAAACAGGAATTTCTATAAACTATAGTTGTGATCCTTACGAGAGATACGGGGGGGGGGGGGCATAAATGTAGAATTGTATTAGATAGTGCGTCACTTATAATATAACCAAGAAGATTGAGACCACACCAAATCCATTTCCCTGCAGCATTTGAAATCACAGGAGATGATTTCGCAGGCTCTATTCACTTAAAACAGGAGTTAAAGTCTGAGTATATTTGTATACTTTTGCAGTATATAGAGCAGTCCATCTTGAAATTTTATCCGCAATCTCAAGTGATTTTTTTTTACCAGGATTCCGAAGGATTTTAGCAAGATAGGTCGTGATGTAACTGCTTGGAATGATTGTGGAATAACATTTGTTAGTGCTAGAAGAGAAACTAGAGTGAAATAACATGAACATAAACTGAACATAGTTCAGTGCAAAAGATACAAAGATATCCATTGGGAAGGTTGGTACGAGCGTCAAATTGGAATTCTGCAAAAATTTCTTCGTATAATCCTACGGAGGTCTTTTCTAAACTGAGGAAATGTCATCGGTGTTATATGTCCATTGACTTATTTGGAACTTATTACTTGAAGGATTCTTCAGAATAGCTTTCTCTCAAGTGGGGGGAGTGCCTGAATTAGATTTAATAGATTTATTATGATTATAAAAGTATTCAGATTGTTAAATTATTGAAAATTAATTCAATCATTGAGAGAATGCTTAATATTTCGTTCCAAGTACCTTGGACATTAAGCACTGTCAAAAATTAAAGGAGAAATTGTGCTTGTTGATCATGACAACTTAATAAGAATGGACTGGCCATTGGGTATTAGGGTGGGCCGAAAAACTCATTATTTTATTTTAAAGTTGCGATATCGAGGAAAAGTTGCGAATTATATAGACTAAAAGAATGAAAAAAATGTATCAAAATCGGTTGACATCTTCCGGTCGCGCATAGGCCCTAAAATTTGACAAACTTTGAAAAAACTTAATTTCTGAGATGATTTTTTTAATTTTGGAATTAGATGTTTTCGTGTTGTAATAGTTTGTACCGTCTTCCAATAGAGCCTAAACATATTGTGTTTTAATTTGGTTTAGATAAGTTGATATCTTCCGGTCGAGCATAAGCCCCAAAATTTTCTAAAATATTGAAAATTTAACATTTTTACGAGTTTTTTTATTTTTATTTTTAATAAACTTTTTTCAAACGTAATAGTTGCAGTAATTTTAATTTTTGAACTCGCTAGTATACCTGCAAAACCTCGTATGTACCAAATCCAAAATTTTACAGGAGAGCAAAAAAACTGAATATGTGTTTAATCTTTTACTTCTATGACACGTTGCCCATATATATGATGTTTTACTACCATTGGAGGTTTTATATACACTCATAATTAAAATTATAATTAAATTATGATTTTGTGGACTGATTTTGTACTTACGAGGATTTAGACAAGAACTTTTGTCGAGTTACAAGGTTTTACAAAGAAAAATAAAACTATTTTGAATTACCTATTTTGTGTAATTACTTTATAGAAATAAAAAAACAAACATAAAAAGTAGGAAAAATATAAATAAATAAAATTTAATACTAATAATGAACATATTTTAAAGTGAAACAACGGAAGAGAATTCGTAGTTTGATTGTTAAATTCAATACCATTTTTTGAACCAACAGCAAGTGAATATCATGAAAGTTAAAAACAAAACAAAAATATAATTTTAATAGACATCTACCTAATGTTTCATAGGGAATTAATAAAAACTTTTACATTCTTTAAAGATATAATAATAATCATTAAATGCACGAAAAAATGATAATGAAATAGAAAAATGCTGAGAATGTGATAAAAATGCCAGTAATATTCAATTAATAATTAAAGAATCGTAAAACACAAAATAATCATTGTTCGATAGAAAATTTATAATTTAAAGTATAAACCTTATGTGTGTTTTGTACTTTAAGTGATTATGTAAAATTAAAAAAAAGTTCTAACTGTTTAAAAAAATGATAATACAATCGAAGTAGCAAGAAGGAATCAATGATGACAGGTTTATCCCCTCGGGGCGATTATCCTTTGATAAAAAGTTAAGACTTATTTTAATCGGCATCGTCAAGTAAATAATAATAGTTTGTAAAGGTTTAAAAAAGCAAAAATAAAAAAAAATAAAACATTTTTGTAAGAAGGTAAGATGTCAAAAACCTCGTATGATTATTTTACTACGTGTGGTCTAGTAAATAAAACCACGTAAGTCCAGAATAAAAACACGTATGGTAATTAAAAAGTAGCTTTAAAACCTCGTAAGTTTATATACATTTGGTACAAAACCACGTAAGTAACCATAAGTTGAATTTCCTTAGAACAATGCATCGTATAAAACCATGTATGTCTCCTGAACTGCAAAACCTCATTAAAACTCGTGATAAATAGTTGTTATAATTGATAAAAACGCAAGTTTAACTTAAAAAAATTAATAATATAATAATTTTAAGTACAAATTTGTCAATATAAATCATTTAACTTATTTTGAAACCAGAACTGAGCTGTAGCCTGCGTGCGGCGTGCTTCTTCTTCAGACATACGAGGATTTACTACCTTCCTTGTAACCTTCTCGACTTACCAGCTTTTTCAATCGCTGTTTCACGGCGTCGTAGTCGACAAAAACGTACAATATTTCACACGGAGACGCAGTCAACCTAAATCTATCGAAATATGAAATAAAAAAAAAATCCCAAAAATCGGACTTACGAGGTTTTGCAGGTATACTAGCGATAAGAACATTGCGTTTTATTATGGTGTGAATAAATGAAACACTTCCGCAATGACCCCACCCCAATGCTATAGAAATACAGTACCTAAAAATAGATAGTTAGGCCTATGACATGATGGGTGATAACAGTAACAACGGGCATGGAACTTTTGCTACTTGCTCTATTTTAAGTTAAAATATAGTTATTAACAATAAACTTACTTTTATAAAAAAAAGAAAAACAAAGTTCTGAATAAATAGTCCATGTTAGTTGAACCTGTCCATTAGTACTACTGTTCTCTATTTTGTAGCTGAAGGTACTTTGAAGACTGATTTGCTGGTGAAGTTAGGCATCTGGACACGAGAGTGGTTCTTATACATCCGTCTCAAGATTCAGCTCCACAAACTTTTCCTGAGGCTTCCATGACGAGTTTTACACAGCGTTCAACAGCCTCCGTGTGAACATGGAATTGCTTGAAACCAATCAGGGATTGAGTCACTGTCGATGTGCGATTTGATCTCGTATTCACTGATTTCTGCCAACAATGGGGGAGAAGATAATTCACAGTCCATCCAGTTAATCGTTTCTTCTTGTGCATTGAAGTGAATTTTTGGTGGCGTGAATGTTCTTACTGTTTTCTATTCCACCACATGTTTGATCAACTCAGACGGCCCGAAACTTGTTTACCAAGTAATACAATCGGTTACAAAGGTATTTGTCAAAACCTTTGCTTGATGTTATCGACCCTGTGATCGAACGGAATGGTTTTTTCGCCCACCCAGAACACTTCCTTTTAGCCATGACTCAAGATGTCAAGAAACACATAAGAGAGCTCGAACTTAGAAGAATTCTGAAGGCAAGGCAGATAGATGCAAGAAGGAACACAGTAAGAAGAACATTCACGCCACCAAAAATCCACTTCAATGCGCAACAATACTCAGAAATGATTAACTGGATGGACTGTGAATTATCTTCTCCCCCATTGTTGGCAGAATACGAGATCAAATCGCACATCGACAGTGACACAATCACTGACTGGTTTCAAGCAATTCCATGTTCACTCGCAGGCTGTTAAACGCTGTGTAAAACTCGTCATGGAAGCCTCAGGAAAAGTTTGTGGAGCTGAATCTTGAGACGGATTTATAAGAACCACTCTGGTGTCCAGATCATCCATGCCTAACTTCACCAGCAAATCAGTCTTCAAAGTACCTTCGGCTACAACATTGAGAACAGTACTAATAGACAGGTTCAACTAACATGGACTATTTATTCAGAACTTTGTTTTTCTTTTTTATAAAAGTAAGTTTATTGTTAAAGACTATACTGTAACTTAAATATTTAAGTTTTTTAAATATAGAGCAAGTCGCAAAAGTACCATGCCTGTTGTTACTGAAACCTGTCTTGCGCGACTAAAGACTGCTTCAGGAATAATCATCAAGGTGCTCACCTTTACCTATTATCACCTTGCTGAATAAATAGTGAAATGTGGCTCCTTTCAAAGGATTTATTGCCTGACGTTTCAAAATGTTGCTAGAAAATATATACACTATTTTATCTTTAGAAATACCTTTAGCACAGGGATTGAAACGTCTGTTCTAATTAACATATAAAAAGGGTATATAAGTACCTTTTTAATGTTAACTTCAGTCACTGAAGCCCTTGTACAAAAGTAAACAAATTTTCACCCAATATAAAGGACAAGGAAATAAAAATGAAAGAAACGATAAAAAGTAAATAATAATGTTACAGATGTATTGAACAAGAATTTAACAAATTATTCTAGATTACAAGTTTTTTTCGGGTTATAAAGAACAAAAACAAAAAATTAATTTTATTTTCTTTTTAGGTTTTTAGGTTTTTTTTTTTTTTTTTTTTTTTTTTTTTTTTTTTTTTTTTAAATAATGGTTATTATATCTATATAAAAATTAAATAATTTTATTCTTTTGCTTTATTCATCTCATCCCATAAATAACAAATTCTCATCGATTTAAATAGAAAATAATAAATTAAAAGAAAACAGAAAATACAAATATTTTTAAATATAATTTAAATTATTATTTTTTAATAAGCTTTTATACATTTTTTTTTTTCTTCAAAAATGTAATAATTTGGTTTAAACAAATTTGAGCTAACTAACATTATTTGTATTACGGAAATCCAAAATATTACTATATTGTAAAATGAAAATATAAAATTATATAAATAATAATTAGTTAATATAAGGATGAAAAAAATATTATTTTAGATTAATTTAAATCATTTCGATTTCAAATGAAATAAATAAATTTAAAATTATTTTTATTAATTTAGTTTAAAGTATAACATTGTACCAATAAAATAAGACAGGCTCAAAACCTATTTTTTAAGTGACATTTTACAATTATTTTTTCACTTCTACATTAAGAAAAATATATTAAAAAATCTATTATAAACAAATGAATAATAACTTAAATATTTCAAACGTTACAATAATAATTATAATGTCTAATAAATGTAGCAAGAAATGGATTATCTTTTTAATAATATTTTAATCAATAACGCAAACAAATTGAATCAACCAGATTTATTTTGTTTATTATAACACTAATATAAAAAACCTGTATAAAAACAGTTTAAATATAAACATTAAACACGTGTCAATATTTAAATATATAAAGAAAATATTTATATATTTAAATATATTTATTTATATAAATATATTTAAATATAAAAAGAAAATTTTTATATATTTAAATATATTTATTTATATAAATATCTTTTCAAATGTTTCAATATATTTAAATATGTATGAATATATAAAAAGTTTAAATAAATATATTTAAAGATATATATGTATCTAGTGGATATATATATATATATATATTTAAATATATGTATAAGTTACTTGAAATATAAATAAATATATTTATTTTTCATATTAGTATATATTATTGATGTTTAAATATAAACACTCATATTTAAATATATAAATACATATTTGATTTTTTTATAAATAAAATATTTATATATTTAAATTTAATATAATTTATTTTTCTTTTGAAAATATTTATACATTATTTATATATTTAAATATATTTTATAAAAGCATTTACTCGTGCCTTATTTTCTTTCGGTCACGTAACTAATATATTTATTCTTTTTTTTAGCTAATGGAAGACTTGAATATATTAACAAGATTTATGGTTAAGATCGTTTTTTATTTAAATTAATTATTTTAATTTTTTTTTTTTTTTTTTTTTTCATTTTTTTATAATATAGTTCGAAAGAATAGATCAATTAGGAATTAAATTACCGTTAATTGAAGTTTAATAAATGACCATTTGATAAAAAAATTATAGTAAATCAAAAAGATATTTTTGTTACAAAAAATGATTTTTTTTTACATTAATTTATTTATTTAATTTAAAAAAAAAAAAAAAATGATTGATGATAAAGATAAAATCAATGACATTTTGAATCATTGGCACCTGATCGGCTTTATTAACTTTTTTTTATTGTTAAATTAGTTTTATTTTTAATTAAATATTACTTAATTAACGTATACATATATATATATTTCTTTTATTATATTCAGGTTTTAATAAATCAGATAAATATTAGATGGTAAAGTTTTCTTTTTAAAGTTATATAATTACTGTGGAAGCAACGTGTGTACTTGAATTTAAGGATTTTTCTGAAAGTCTATAATGAATGAATCTAATGTGAGTTAATTGAAGAAGAATAAAAGCGTTTTATGAATTATTTACATTTTATACGTTGATTTGCAAGAAGAAATATTCCTTATCAGACTAAGAAATTGTTAAATATTACATTATTTTTTTACTTCATCAGAAAAAAGAAATCTAAGTGATTTCATCATCAGAAAGAAGAAATCTAAGTGATTTCTTCATCAGAAAAAAGAAATCTAAGTGATTTCATCATCAGAAAGAAGAAATCTAAGTGATTTCTTCATCAGAAAGAAGAAATCTAAGTGATTTCTTCATCAGAAAGAAGTAATCTAAGTGATTTCTTCACCAGGAAGAAGAAATCTAAGTGATTTCTTCATCAGAAAGAAGTAATCTAAGTGATTTCTTCACCAGGAAGAAGAAATCTAAGTGATTTCTTCATCAGAAAGAAGAAAATAATTTTTTAATTAGAGTCGAGAAATCGTGGTTGTTTCACCGCTAAATTAAAGTTTTTTGTTTATATATAAATTGCATATTAGTGGATATTAATAGTAAATGTGGGGAAAGAAGAACGTGATGAGTTAAAACTTAATAAAATATTTATATTATAAACTTTATTGAATAGCTAGGGTGTTATTATGATTAAAAAATAATATTTAACTAACATGATGTTAAATACGCGTGCGTTTTTGACGAAGTTTGTATTAGTTAAAGAGTTAGTGAACATAAGGAGTAGGTTGATATAATATTTTAAAAATGACAGGATTTAAATATTTATGGAAATTTGGAAGGAGAAATGAGAACTAGGGAATGTTGGTAGATATATTTTATTACTTTGATTTAATGGTGGAATTAAATACTTATTGAAATGTGAAAGATAAAATGACGATGCAGGTAAAATTTATAAATATAAAATTAATTTAGGGGAAGATCTGTATAGTAAATGGAAGTCGAAGAGTGAAATTGATCAGTTAAGAAAACCGGAGTTAGTTAATGTTTTCAAGACCACTTTAGTCAAAATCGACTGACTAAAGTAGAAAGAACTAATCTCTATTAATAATTTGCTATTGCAGTTGAAACTGAACTGAATTATATTAGTTCCTGTCATAAGTATGTTGGAAGAATCAGACAAATTCTACTGACGATTTATAATAATTAGTCTTAAATATTAGTTAGTATTTGGTATTAGCTAGAAGACGATGTGGTTATATGTTACAATTATAAGCGATTATTATTTTTAATAATTACTTACAAACTGGATGTCTATGATGGGATAGTTTTACGCGACACGATACTCCTCTTTATAGTAAGAGGTTATATTGCAATCATGTCGCAGATATGTTTTACGCCATAAATATTCGTTGTTTTGATTTAATATTTTTTTTTTTTTTTTTTTGTGACAAAACTGTAAAATTTCAGAGGATTTATTACGTATGCTATGAGACATTTTTATATTTATTTACAAAAATTAATAAAGGCCGTACACCTAATTATGGAGCTCAGTAGTTTTTTATTTTATGTATTTGTTTGTTGTTTATTTCTCATTATTTCTATAAAAAAATCGTAACTTACAGATCTCGGCAGCGTTTTGAAAGACATTTCCATAAAAAAAAGATATTTATAAAAATTTGATTTATGATCGAATATTTGATGTGATTTTTTTTGATAATGCTTAACTGTTTTTTAATATAGTTTTATATAATTAACTGCATTATAATATTATGCAACTCAAATGTTGAAGTGGCACACCTTGAAAAATCCTAAATATAATCATACTACATATATTAAGGAATTAATTATAATTTTTTTTTCACCAAAATGATTTTATAAATAGGAAACAAAGATAAATTTTAAATTATTCTTAAATTGGTTATTAGAGATTATGTATTATTAACTTTTTAAAATAACGACTAAAATCAAAAATATTATTATTAAAGGAATTGATTTATAATTAGAAGAAATAATATTATTTTCTGTTTCTTTGAAATAGCAAATAATGCCTTTATAATATCACAGTTTTAAGCATTTCTTTTTTCCGCAATTTCAAATTTTTTCAGCGATTTGAAAAGTCCAAAAAGTCCAGAGTCTTTTAGCAAAGGGTTTAGTTGAAGGAGTACCATTGGCCTTTATAACTATTAATTTTTGTTTTTGGAGAAAATTCATTGCCTTAGAAATAATTAGCTAACGATTGTCACTATTTTCACTAACCTTAAAAACAAGTTATTCATCACTGGTTAAAAAATCCTCTGAATTTCACGATTTATCTAATGATCCTAAAATTTCCTATATTATCGATTACTAACGATTACAATTAAATATAAATATAAATAGTACAGCATTAGTCTAACACTTAGTTGGTCCAAGAAAAAAAAAAAAAAAAAAAAAAAAATTGTACATTATTCAGCGAACCAGAACAGATACAGCTATTTGTATTTTATTAAAAAAGATTAAATGTATTGGAGTAAATAAAAATTTAAAACGTCTGGATACCAGAAGATTATTAATTTTTTAATTAGTTAAAACGCCTGGATACCAGAGAAGTATTAATTATAAATTATTCTTGAATACCAAAGAGGATTTTAATAATCTAGGTATATCTTTTAAATATAAAGGCGGAAATACACATGCTAGTTACTCGCACAAAAACATACGAGTAGGCACGTGTAAACAGGCCTGCCAGCGCAAGTTTGCTAGTAGCTAGCACGAGTCTCCCTCAGCCCTTCCCTTTCGCGTATCTGACAACAACTCATCTACTTTCTCCGGAAGCATTCGCAATTGATTCCTAAAACCATTGACGTCCCCGAACCGCATTTCATTTAGTAGCCACTGACTCGCTCCATGTACTTAATTCCCTTCTAGCTATCCAATCTTTACCCATACTCTTCGTGTCTTTTTATTATTTTTCAAATGTTTTAAAACACAGTTTTTGCAAGTAACAGAACAATCTGGTTAATTTCATTCCGCACCGATACATTCATAAGGTACATTGAAACAATTAATAAAACTATGAAAATTAATTAAATCAAATACAATTATTTAATTATTTATTCCGGCTAAAAGAAGGCAAGAAATGATTGCCTGTTTCAAAACTAGAACTGTGACTGGAATGTGTATTGTCATGTGCTAGTAGCTGGCACAAGACCGATCATCCGGATGATACTAGCATGCTGTTTCACTGGCAAATGTACACAGCGTCTGCAGCATGCCAGCTACTGACGTGCTAGTAACTCGCCACTGGCATGCTTTTTTACTAGCATGTGTATTTCCGCCTTAACAGTGAAGATTATTATCATTAACCGTAGAGAATGAAGTTGAAAAAACAAACAATTTTTAAATTGGTTAGATTTTTGTAAAAAAAAAAAAAATAAAAATAATCTAGATGGTTTAGATGAGATGTTAGAATTTTAGGGAAAAACATGTGAAAGTTCATACTGTTTCCGATTCGGTTAGGGATTTAATTGTCACCAACATCTTAGTTGCTTTAGTACCTTGTGGAACACAGCTAATTAACACTTCCTTTTAGGTTGTTCTTAGCAGCCTTACTTGTTACTTCATTAGTAGGTACCTTGTCTTCTTGTAATGTCTTTGTATGCTTGGGTTTGTCTATTTCTCTTTTCTCAGGATTCCAATCAATCGCGAAAATTTCCTTTACTAGGGTTTGCCCTACCCAATGCTTTCTTCACCATTTAATCTAAATGGTCATCTCGGTTTCACTCTGTCTCTCCCGTAGTACATGGTTTGAGTGTGGTCAGTTCCAGCCAATATAATATATACTCTTCGTAATCAACGGCTACGAACTTCTACAGCTTGTATGTAATTAAGCTTTTATGGAATTTGTAATTTCAAAGTTAAATAACAATCATCATCATCATCATCAACAACATGGAACTATGCTTCTATGCAGAACTTAGATTGTAGCAACATTAGCTACCTACACTGGACTTTATTGTTGGGTATGTCACAAAGTTTTGTACAGTATCTCCGTCTTTTGGTTTAGTTAGCATTTTAATATCAGTGCTCTGCACCAATTTGGTTTAGTTAGCATTTTAATATCAGTGCTCTGCACCAATTTGGTTTAGTTAGCATTTTAATATCAGTGCTCTGCACCAAGTTAAACGCTGTCCTCCACTGTCACCTCTTTCCTTCGACGGTTCCAACCATGGATGGTAAAACAAACTTGTGGTTGCAACCCAGCTCTGAAATCTAGTTGCTTTGATTTGTTCCTTAAAGTGCGAAATGTCCAGCCATACTATCTGTTGATCAGCTAGTCATTTTACTTGTAGTTATTTACTTGATGTGCCTTCCTTAAAAACTCTTCGTAATTAGTAAGATTCCCATTCCATCAAACTCCCCAAGCAGCGATTGAAAAAAAAAAAGACTTGCAGCCTTTCCATTATTTCTCTCTTTTTGGTTTCGCAACCATAAAGTAGTACATAGCTGCAATTGGATAGAATCATGTTGAATTTAATTGTAACAAATGGAGATACTCAAGGCCACATTATTTTCTTTGATTTAACCATAAGCCTAATGATAAAATAAATATGAATTTAAGATAACTATAAAAATCCTTTAGAACAAATGATAAAATAATAATAAATTTGCTCTATCGAAGATTTAAACTCACAAGAGAACAAAATATGTTATCCCATTAAATCAGTCTATTGTCAAATTACTATAAAAAAATAAAATTTCAGTATAATTAACTGTTTTACAACCGAAAACTATGTATGTTCATATCTTTGTGCAAATTAGCTGTTTCCATTTCTGATTTATTTTAATAATTATTCATCCCCATCCCATGTTATTTTCTGGTTCATACTTTTAATTTTAACTATTTTGATATTATTTAAAATATATTATTTTTATAATTTAAAATTAAAGGTACTTCTAAGGTGACTAAGGCATACTTAAATAAAAGCAATTATTACTCTGAATGCATAAATACTCATTAATTAATTAATTACTAAATCTATTTATGGATGTATAAAATTAACGTAATATTTTTAAAATATGAGGTATTATTATTACATGTTTATCTTAATCTTAATACAATACCTAATCTATATCCTAATACGAATGCTTAGGCAGCCGGGTCACTTTTAAAGTCCGTGGTTTTCAAGTAGTGAATTTTAAGAAGTTTGGATTTTTGTTTTATTAATACAAATGAAAGCACGGAAACAAACTTCTATAATTTTTCAATGTTAGATGTTATGCTTAATGTCCTTGATATGTTTATGCATCAACTGCTGATGAAACCATACCTTTGATGCACTATAATGAGTTAATAAATAATTTAATTCAAAGATTGTATGGTGTAATGGTTTTTATCTACGATTGGTACGAAATATAAATATTATATCTCTGTTTAGATGTGTAGAAAGTGATTCTTCACGTTCTTGTATTCATTGCTCATGCGAGTTTCATAATTCCTCTTTTTTCCCCCTAGTGCGTTAAAAAAGAAGAATTCTACACCTTAACACGATTAGCGAGTTTTTTTTACATTTAATAAAACTAATTTGCTGTTTGTTTAATTAAAGTAACTGTTTATATCGAGTTTTTTTTTGTGTGAAAAACAATTATTGATTTATGTCATTATGACGAAAATGAGGAGAATAATACGCCTCCAGAAATAATTAATTCGGCACAAAATACAACTTATGAAATATTGTCATCTTTATAAAAAGAGAAATACGAACTTTCATGTAGGAAGTTTATTAAATATTTTATTCTGTATTCATTATTAAAATTCAACAATCGTAGATAAAGTACGGTACGCAACTCGAGCGAAAACTGCATTTTGCATGCTAGTGTGGAGTTTGCACCCGAGCGACAGCGAGGGTAGTAAAACCACACGAGCAAAGCAAAATGCAGTTTTCGCACGAGTTGCATGCCGTACTTTATCTACGATTGTTGGATTATACCGAACCGTTCTTTATGTACGATTGTTACTTAAACAAATCGTGCGAAAACTGCTTTTGCTTTGCTCGTATTGTTTTACTACCCTCGCCGTCGCTCGGGTGCAAACTCCACACTCGCATGTAAAATGCTACTTTTCGCACTAGACGCGTAATTTACTATTAAACTTGAAGATTCTCATTTTAGTAAAGTCACTCACTATATGAACCATTCCAATTTACTCCTTATCTATTTTGACTGAGATTAGGTTAAAATGATACATTTTTTAAACAAATTTAAATGTACAAGAATAGTGTCACGTAATATAATTAATTGCTTGATAAACAGCGTTTATTTGATAATTTATGTATTTTTGATGTTACTACTTACTATTAATTTTTTGTTATCATAGCTTACGGATGGTTTTGAGTGTAACTATAAATATAACTGTGTAACTATAACTGTAAATATCATGATTAGTTGTTTATTTGGTAATAGTTCTTAATACGACTAGAGACGTTAATAGAATGTAAAAAAAAAATATTGATACCACAATTTTATATTAATAATTAACATAAGCGTTTCCACATTTTATATAATCTCGAGTGTTAACATAGTAAGAGTAGTCCCTACTAACTAGGAAGTAACAAAATAAAGGGTATGAAGTGAAGATCCAAGGCGGAACCCAGTTGACCTAACCCTATACCCCCACTTTGTACTATTAGCTTTAGTCGTAAAAGCTTGTAAAATATGAAGTTAGTAAAGAATTTACTCTTACTATGTTAACTCTCAAGATAATATAAAATGTCGAAACGCGTATGTTAATTATTAATAAAAAAAAAATGTTTTAATAATATTGCTGTGTTACATTCTATTAAGTTTTCTAATCATATCAGAATATTAATAAAAATCGTTTATGTTCAACGTTATTCATTGTCGACATTAATTTTAACCGATTTAAAATTTCAATTCATTTCCGTAAATTAATTTTAACAATCGACATTCAATGAATACCTCAGTCATTATTTTTAATTCATTGAACAATTCAATAGTGAACTAAATATACTGATTTTGATTTTAGTGTGGGTTTACTAATTTTGATGCTTCAGCGAACGTATACAATTTGTTTACTTATTACGACCAAACCGACAAGTCGTACGAATTATTCGGTATTAATAATTCCATATTGCTGCTTCAACATTATTTTTTTAAATTTATCATTCTTAATTAGTTAATATGAATAGAATGATCATAAGGACATTTTTGAACATTATCTCTTTTCACTACCCGAAATCTAAGAACTTATCCTAAATTTTATTATTTTTAAGTTTATAAATAATAATATGTATAGTAAACTATATAGTCACATCACTATATCGTTTTTTTTTTTACTTAAACCTAAAATTATTATTTGTACATCCTCTTAAGTTATTAATTTTACTCAAAAAATAGGATTTAAAAAAAATATGATTATCATTATTATTTTTTTTATATATATAAAAAAATGTATTACTCCTTAAAAAAGTTTTAATAGGTGCTACTAAATCTACCCTTTATTCTAAAATGAATAATAAACTTTGTAAAAAATGTGATTATACTTCTAAAAATATAAGAACTATCTTATTTATTATGTTATAGTATTGTTTCACTTTTGCTCTTCAGTATAATTTTGTGCATTATTTATTAAGTATTTCATACCAATCTACTAGTATTTAGGTAAAACGATCAATTTAAAGTCGGCCTTTTTACTTGTATTAATATAGCTGCGCTTAAAAATTAAAGGAAAATTTAAGTTAAAATTTGATTAAATTTTTTCATGAATTTATGTTTTCTTTTCATCCCTGTTGGATATCATTAAATTATTATTATTGCATAGAAGAATCAAATTCTATATAATTCCATTAATGCGATCTTACATATAAAAGAAATTATGAAATGAAACCCAGATAATATTTTGTCTTTAGTGCTTCATCCTGATTTCAGGGCGACCTTCTTAAGTCTACCACTAAACTCCTTAAATTTATTAATATTTAATTTTCTATTAAAGTAAAAACAAATTCTTGACTATCTTCCCAAAATAATCCACTTTAAAATGTTCATAAATTGGTCAAAATTTATTTAATCAGCTAGTAACTATAACTTGTTTTTTTTTTTTTTTTTTTTTTAAATGATATATCTTATTTTGGAAGACGTAACTTTGGGAAGTTAAAATCAACAATTTAAAAATAAATAATAAAACAATCATTCTAAAAAATATCACATATAGTTACCAAAAATATCTTTGAGTAACTTGATTCGTTTAAAAACAAAGCCAATGTACTGTCATTTACTTTGTAATAACTACATTTAAAAAAAAAAAAACACAGCTATTTATTATTTCACTTCTTCTTCAATGTATTCCATTAATTGCACATTTCCTATAATCTTATTTTTAATATAAATACATGTAAAGACAATTTTAAAACTATTTCTGAATTTTTCTATCGAGAGTTATTTATTATAAAAAAAAATTTCATTAAATTTAATATAGAATATAATAAATAAGTTCATAAGAATTCTCACAGATTTCTTTCTTGCTGTTATTAATTAATAACCTAGTGGATTAATTTATCTTATTAATTTTAGAATAAATTATTTTTGGATGCTTAGATTTAGTATTATTCGTTCTGCTGTTAATTGTAGAAAATAAATCATACAAATAATAAGAATAAAACCAATTCTTAAATTGATTAGAATTAGAACAAATAAGTTGAAATGTTCTCGCAATTAAAATTAAAATAATATAAACATTTGGATTACATATTGTAAGCTTGTTTTTCTTATAACTCAAGATTTTAAGGCTTTTTTTTTCATATTATTTAAATTGTTATTTTTATTGCTGAAATTATTACTCTAGGTGTATTCAAATTTACAACAACTTATGCCTATATAGTTTTTATTTTTTATTAAGACTAGATCTAATGAAGGAGACCATGTACTGATTTTGTGCATTCCTAGCTAAAGTATTAGTAAGTAATTATGTTCATGTTCTTTGCATTTTAAATACAATTAATATTTCTTTATATTTTCTAACCTGAGTTGTTCTTGTTGACAACTTTTTTTTTTTTTATTGTTAGCATATTAATTTTGGATTTAAATTTGCTTCTATTCTTTAGTTAATGTTCTTTACTATTTTATTGTTTTAATGGCAATTGAGTTTTTAACTTGATTGTTCATCTTTTAAAGTTGTTACAATTTAGTTTTTTTTTTTTTTTTTTTTTTTTTTTTTTTTTTTTTTTTTTTTACGATTTGTTGTATAATAACACATTTTTGGATATTTCATAACTTAATTTTCTAAAGTTAATATTCTTATAGCTTCATCAATACATAATTATTTTATTGGTAGTTAGAAACCAAATTAATTCCTTGATGGTTTGTTAACTTAAATTCTTTTCTTTATGACAATGTTCAATACGTTTGTAATACATATATATATTTATTGATAGTTTTTAACTATCAATAAATAGATCAACTTCTTAAGTTATTACAGATTAGTTTTCATGGATTGTTTACAATTAAATATTTTATTATTATTATTATTTATTTTTATTAAATTTTGGTTCTTTGTTTGTTTGATGATTTGAAACCTAAGTAGTTCTTATCAACACTTTATTTTTCTTTGTTTTGTTTACATATTTCTTTGGTATTTTGTGACTTAGGTCCATTGATTTTCAACTTAATGTTTCTAGCGCTTTCAATACATATTACACATTCATGGTACTTTAAAGAATGTTAAGTTTTCTTGACATATCATTATAAATTTCCCCTTTTTTTTAATACATAATAATATTTTTGATATTTCATATCAAAAATATTGTTCTTATTGTTTACAATATAGTTTTATTGCGTTGTTTACAATGATTAATTATACTAGATAAGCCGATAACTTAAGTAGCATAAGATAGATCATTAGTTGTTTTATTTTTCATTAGTCTTATTTCTACGCATTATTATTATTTTATATTTGTGGAATGTATATTACTTTTTTGAGCCTTACATATATTATTTTGGAATTTTGTTAATAAAGTTGTTTTTAGTTTGGGTTCCTTGTGTTTTGTTAATATTTTTGTTATTACCAACTTAGCTTCTTTTTTTAACAATAAACAGTATTATTAATTTAACAAAGAGGCAATTAATAAGAGACCATTTTACAATACACAATATATATCTATAAATTAACATTTCAATATTTGTGTAATAATTATACTATCACACTTTTACAAACAACTGCGAGATTTAAATGTAAATTTTAAAGAAAGGTAATATAGAAATTTTGCTAGCAGATAAATAAGTAAGTATACTGCCTGCAGATAACTAAGTTCTTATTTAAACTGCAGCAGATAATTATGGTATTATAGAAAATGATCTTATATAGACTAATTTTATAATCAAATTATCTCGTACCAGACTGAGATTTTTTTTTATAAAAACTATCGTAATATTAAAAATATGATTCATCAGAGCAAATAACTGAGTCAAAAGCACTTATTAGACTATCTTCTAATTAAGATATTTAACTAAATGTTTCTAACTAACGTTAACTAACTAATATAATAGCTGTAAGTTACTAAGTCGTATGCTGAAACACAAGCATTCGATTTAGTCCCTTTGAGTTACAGCTAACTAACTAATATAATAGCTGTGAGTTACTAAGTCGTATGCTGAAACACAAGCATTCGATTTAGTCCCTTTGAGTTACAGCTAACTAACTAATATAATAGCTGTGAGTTACTAAGTCGTATGCTGAAACACAAGCATTCGATTTAGTCTCTTTGAGTTACAGCTAACTAACTAATGGAGTGAATTGGTACCCTTTGATAATTTAAAACAATCAGAATCCAACATAAGGCAATTAAATATTATATACAATTAATTATTTAAAATTACTTCTGCCTTACAGTAAATAAGTATATCACTGCTGTGGTAGCTTAATAATTGGAGTTATAGATATTAGTACTGAAATGAAAAGAATTAAGAATTGAAACTGGTATATGTACATGTACATTTATAGGCTGGTACCGAAGTGCGCCAGCCCCCTTCGGATTAGAAAAAGGTTACGGTCGAAGTGCACCAGCCTCTTAGTCTAAAGTGTCTAAAGGGTGAGGGTCAGTTAATCCCGGGTTATACCTCTTACACCTCGTCTAAACCCAAAGAACTTTGTAGTGGACTTCGAAATTGGAATCCAACAAGCCGTTCGAAATGTCTTCCCAAGCACGTTGGAAAAATTCAGGATTTAGGATTCACTGAGGACTACCGATGTTCTACCAACGATGGCCAACTAATTAAGTTTATCTTCGAACTACCCTATATAGACCCTGAAGAAGTTGAAGAATGTTATATTGAAGATTAAATAAGCCATCGCAATGATCGATTTTGGGACTATATCACCAAGAACTATATTGATCTGTCCACGGCTAAATTCCCAATACCAATATGGGATTCAAGCCGCCTAGCGTTGGTTGTTTATAATAATAAAGTATCTAGATTTGAAATGTGAAAGTCATTTTTAATTTATTTAGGAGTATGTACATAAATAAATTACACCTTTCAATATGTATTTTGTATTATATTTATTGAATATAGACTCAATTGTATTATAATGTATATTATATATGCAGAAGATTTTAGTTTTCATGTGTACGTTTAATGTTAAGTTAATCTAAGCCCTTCTAATAAATATTAGCACTTACTCATAAGTGAGTGTAATTTATGTAAGAAACATTTCTTTAATTTTTAATATTAACAAAATAAATTGATTTTTCTCTCGTATTTTTGATTATTTTCTTAAATTTCCTACGTTTAATGATAACTAATTTTGATTTTGTAGGTTAGGTTTTTTTTTTCATTTTTGAATATTTACAAACTAAAATGTATCTTCTGACTAAATTTGGATTTTGTTCTTACGGGAACATTCTACAGATTCTCCTATGCACTGAGATTTGCTAATGATCGCCGTATCATTCTGAGCAGTTTGATCAAAGTAACTTTATATTGAGTATATGGGAATATACAACGAATAGTCCTTTAGATTAGAGGATCCGTGTCCGAGGTGGGTGGACTACCTGGGTCGAGAGGTAGGATTTACCCGGCGCAGTTCGACCGTACCCTTCTAAAAGGGGCTGGCGCACTTCCCCTGTGACCCGACCTATCCCGGCGCACTTCCCCTGTGACCCGACCTATCCCGGCGCACTTCCCCTGTGACCCGACCTATCCCGGCGCACTTGGTGTACAGCCCATTAATAATTAACGATTTATTACTGGTATATAAATGTAATTGAGGTTTTAAACTATGATTTTTTTATATCAAGGATTTAACTCTAAAACATTAATAACTGATCTCAACTATAATGTTTACTTTTACTCTTAGATAGAACAGAATTATTTTAAAAACATAATAATATTGAAAATATTTTTGGTTTTCAAATAACTTGGAGTAATACGACCATGTTTTATTTTATATAAACGTACACAGCTGTAAAATTTTTGTATCATTGAAGAAATTGTTTAGGGAGGTTAACCAGCTTTAAGGTATTTTCATACAAATTTAAGTTAATGAAAACACTAATAAATTGACACGAATTGCTGCTAGCTAACGAGTTAGCTTATGTGCTAGATTATGTTTTAGCTTATAAAAGTTATTGTTGGGATGTAATTATCGAATTATTTAAGATTATCCTGGATAATAATTATTGATTTTTTAAAGTATATTGCAGTAAACAGATATCGAATATCTTAAAATATATAGATATGAGGTAAATAATTGATGAATAACATAATATTTGCTGGCATGTAAGTGATTAATTTCTAGTATATTTCTTTCTTTTAAATAATTATATCTTGCATAGAAAAAATGTTTTATTCTTAAGAATGTTCCATGATTGAAAATATTGCGTTTTTTTTTTTTTGTTTTTTTTTAACGGACACTACTGGATTTGAAATAATAAATTCCTTTGAAATAAAGATAGAATAATCATAACTTTTATAAGCTAACACATAATCTAGCACATAAGCTAACTCGTTAGCTAGCAGCAATTCGTGTCAATTTATTAGTGTTTTCATTAACTTAAATTTTTATGAAAATACCTTAAAGCTGGTTAACCTCCCTAAACACCTAAGAAGATATATACTAAATTTATAATTGATCGCTTTCATGTCAATAATTGATAGATATCATACATTTGATTACAGCAAATACATAATTGATTTTATAAGAAACTCGACTGTAATTGATGTACTTACTTATTTAATTAATATGTAATTAATTTTTAATTCATATCGCTGCATAAATATATAAATAGTCGATTGCTAGCATTAAGTGACTGCTTTGTTTTCTCTGGTATAGTCATTTATATCTACTATATAAATATTGGTTTTTTTTTAAAGAATTTTACTACTGTGTAAATATGCAATAGAATTCTAACAAATATCACTGGATTTAAAAATAAGCCGTTTAAACAATATATAGATCGATACATATAATTTAGGATTAACAGAAACAATAACTGAACTATCTAAGAATAACTGATTCCATAAGGAGGCTTTTAAAAACGATTCTATTTTAATAACCAACCAATTAAAATTGTATTACGTGTTCATATTATAACATAGGTACTTCTTTAGATTGTTACTCCCCTATATTTTTTAGAATATAAATAGATATAATAATTTATACATTCCTTTGCCTAAATAACTATTATGACAAAGGGATGTTTATTCCAAAGTACTTTAGGACAAAGGAATTTCACACTTCTACTTTATAAGGGGAGTAACAGTCTAAAGAAAAACATTCCGTACACCTTCTTTTAATTGTTACTCCCTTTTGTTCTTTTTTATAAGGGGAGTAGCAGTTTAAAGAAGTGCCATAACATATACTTAAATACTCAGTAAGAATATGTAATTAATTTAATAAATAAATTACGTGATTAAATAATCAAATAATTATTAAATCATTGTAATACTCTGAATAAACAAATTTTAAAAAAAGTTTAAATAATAAAGTAATAAATCTAGATCTTCTGGAAGAAACCGTGTCTAAGATTTTATGAATCATGACGTTTCCAAATTACTCATCACAGGAATCATTTACAAGGAAGTTGCTCGTGAGGAGTGTCATTTGCGATGCAAATTACACTCATGATGAATAAAATTCTAAATAATGAATAGCAACTTCTTCTTTGATAAGTTAATGTAGCTAAATAGCAACTTTTCAAGGAAGTTGCTCGTGAGGAGTGTCATTTGCAATGCAAATTACACTCATGATGAATAACATTCTAAATAATGAATAGCAACTTCTTCTTTGATAAGTTAATGTAGCTAAATAGCAACTTTTCAAGGAAGTTGCTCGTGAGGAGTGTCATTTGCAATGCAAATTACACTCATGATGAATAACATTCTAAATAATGAATAGCAACTTCTTCTTTGATAAGTTAATGTAGCTAAATAGCAACTTTTCAAGGAAGTTGCTCGTGAGGAGTGTCATTTGCAATGCAAATTACACTCATGATGAATAACATTCTAAATAATGAATAGCAACTTCTTCTTTGATAAGTTAATGTAGCTAAATAGCAACTTTTCAAGGAAGTTGCTCGTGAGGAGTGTCATTTGCAATGCAAATTACACTCATGATGAATAACATTCTAAATAATGAATAGCAACTTCTTCTTTGATAAGTTAATGTAGCTAAATAGCAACTTTTCAAGGAAGTTGCTCATAAGGAGAGTCATTTGCAAGAGAGTAACTTCCTTGAGAATCCCTGTAATGGGTTTGAACTTCTGGATTCCCAAAATCCCCGGCGTGTTTTTATTAGACTCTGCGTATTTATTCGACTCTGGCCAGGGAAATCTATGCAACATCATCAAAAAGTAAGTTATGTCAAAATTTATATGTTAAGATTCCTAAAATAATTTTCCATATAAATTATTATGGAAATCCAGAGTATTATTGTCAATTTTACATTTCAAGGGGATCTATTTCATTTAGGGAAACTTAACTGATTCCGTATATTTACATTATTTTAATAATGCCCAATGTTTTCATCAGATATAATTTGTTATACATTAGTTTGTTTTTTTAATAAACAAAAGTAAAAAATAAAAATATTTAATTCAGTTATACATATTTTACATTTATCTCCCCTTTTTTGTATGTTTACATAAATTGGTGGTATAAAAAAACTTTAAAAATTATAATATATTTATAGGTTATTGATACAAAAAATTATTATTATTATAATTATTATTATAATTAGTTTAAAAAATATTTAAACAAATAAATAGTAAGAAAATGTACAAAAGAAGAGCATATAAATAATCATATGAATATTAAATGTATATGAATACACTCTCTTCGATGGAAGATACGCTTATAAATAATCGACTTATGTATTTAAATAAATTTTAATAAATTAAGTCTCCAATTATTATTATTGATGTAAGTTAGTATTTGTGGTGTTATTTATTTATTTTCTATAAGGCAGGGTTTCTAAAGGCATTTAGTACAGGATAATGAGGTATTTAGAATCATAATATTGACTCTTGACTAGGTAATCTTTAGAGGAGAGGCTATACACCAGTGAGTACTCGTGGTATTCTTTGACATTTAATCTTGATCTTTAATATTTAATTCAATGTAAGTTCCACTGAGTATAGATATTTTCTTATATTAAAAATAATAATAAATATATATATAAATAAATAACTTTTTTTTTTTACTCATTCTAAGGCAAATTGATAAGATAAAGTAGTTTAAGTGTGATTTAAATTTAAAATTACTTAGTTATAATAATATAGTTTTTTTAATTTCTAATTTATCACTTCTCGAAAAATACAGTGAAATTTAATAATTTTTTATTCATCTTCAGAGTTGTAGAGCACTATCTTTGTAGTTTGTAAATAAATTTAGAATCGAATTATATCTTTCGAGATGGCAAAAAACAAAAAAATAAATAAAAATGACCGACCGCAAAAAGCGTACTTAATTGATTTATAAAATAATAAATTACTAAACTACTATAAACGACTTATAATTGCTAACTATAAATAACGCTATGCTAGTTATGATTGCATTTTGCTTAAAAATATTTTTATATTAAGAAATTTTGCATATTAAAAAATAAATTAATACTAAATATCAATACAATTTAGGCAGCTTATTTTGTATTACGTAAATTCCGATTAATTAATTCTATAAATAAAAATGCTATAACAATATTGTTCTCATGCAATTATTTTTATTAAAGTATGTACAATTAATTTATTTCAATCGTCAATTGTAAATAATAAACTTATTAAATTTTTTGGTAGGTAAATTTATACAAATTGTTTATTTATTTTTTTTGTTATTTTACGCGACCCTAGTGAAGATTCTGACAGATGAATCTATATTTCTATTCTCTATCTAATTAGGTATTTTAGTTTGGATATATCACAAATATAAACCAGCTGTATAAATATAAGAGTTGATTGCAGTTAACGCAAATTTCTTTTTGTTCATTAGACGATCATTTTTATTTTTATTATAATTTAATATTCCTTCTAATATTTCAATCAATGATCATTTCATACTAGGTTTATAGACGATCAATAATTATTTTTCTGTTTTTAACAGGATCTTAGTTTATGATCATTTCAATCAGTGTCATATTGTTTACTTATTATGTTTATGTATTAGCAGGTTCTTAGTTTATGATCATTTCATTCAGTGTCATATTGTTTACTTATTATGTTCCTGTATTAGCAGGATCTTAGTTTATGATTATTTCATTCAGTGTCATATTGTTTACTTATTATGTTCCTGTATTAGCAGGATCTTAGTTTATGATAATTTCATTCAGTGTCATATTGTTTACTTATTATGTTTCTGTATTAGCAGGATCTTAGTTTATGATAATTTCATTCAGTGTCATATTGTTTACTTATTATGTTCCTGTATAAGCAGGATCTTAGTTTATGATAATCTAAAACAGTATTATATTGGTTTACTAATTATGTTCTTGTTTTATCAGGATTTTAGATTATGATAATTTCAAACAATTTGATATTGGTTTATTTATTATGTTCTTGTTTTATCAGGATGTTAGTTTATGATAATTTCAAACTGCTTTATTTATGATTCCTGTTTTAGCAGGATCATAGTTAAAATTCTATGATCATTTCATCAAGTTTTATGTTCTTATCACTAGTTTTATATCGGTATAATTATTATGTTCCTGTTTTACCAGGATGTTAGTTTATGTTTTATTTCAAACATTTCTGTTTATTGTTTCAAACAGTTTTATATTGGTTTACTTATTATGTTCTTGTTTTATCAGGATCTTCATCATTTCAAACTACTTTATTTAATGTTTTCCTGTTTTAGCAGGGTTCATAGTAAATATTTCTATGATCATTTCATTTAGTTTTATGTTCTTATCTTAATATTAAGTTTATAGGGTTTCTCACTGTCATTATTATTATTAGGTTGTTAGTTTATATTAAATTAATCTTATAGCCGATCATTAATTCTGGGGTGTTAGGTTAGATTATAATCATTTCAAATAGCTCAATATTTCCTATTGAATTATTATGAAAATTTAGTCTAGGTTTAGAGAATTTCACTCTACTTGTTAGGATCGTATATTATGATAGTTTATAGATGATCAATCATTATGTGTTTATTAGGATATTAGTTTATGATAATTTAAAATAGATTATAAGCCGTTTACTAGTTCCGTCGTTGTTTTAATTATGTTTTTTCCCGGTTGACCCCTCCAACGTTTACTACAATGGCATGTCTATGCGTTAATTATTTTAGGATAATTAATACGCACCTTTTTTTATTTTTATGTGGGACATTGACATAGATAAAATAATATATCATAATTTTTAATCGAACCATTCCACATTCGACAAAGATTAATTGATAGACGCAAATGTACCTATTATTATACGATGCTGCACATAACGCCAATGTTATCTAATATGCTCATCAGAACATTTCATTTAGTTCGAATGCAACAAATGTTTTTTAAGCAATTGTTATGACGCTATAAATGAAATAATCGCAACTCTTAAAGATCCTGTTAATTTCAAACAAAAATCAGCTACGCCTAGCAGTTATAGATTTCAGTTTAACATTTTTGTAATTTAGTCATTCTTCATTGTTTATTCATTCTTTTAAGTATTAAATAACTTCGGTTTATAATTGAGCATTCGCTCCTTTTTCTCGTATATCCGATATTTCCTTTTATTATTCCTTTAAGTTAGCTTCATTCACTTAAATGTTTGCGCAAAATGTTTGATCGTGTATGGGAGCCTTAAGTCAGTCGCAATACAAAAAAAAAACAATAATTAATATGATCGCACTAATCTTGAAAATAACAAAACCTTACAAGATCAACTATTATTATAGTATTTTAAATTTGGATTAGATCTAAATTATGATATTATATCAATATAATATTATTTTAATAAATATTTGATTATGTCTAAAAAAAAAAATCCGTAATTCAAAATACACAGTTGCATAAATAATCAAGTTTTGGAAGACTCAGTTATGTATTATAAAGTATATATAACGATGCTTAAATATTATGTGAGATAATTGTCCTTAGTTTTGTATTATAAATTGCTTTTTAAATACTTATTTACTTAAAATTTCCAACAAATTTATATATCGTATATATTTATACGTATATAGCTTCGTAGCAGTTAAATAAAGAAAACATATACATATCTAACTACCGATGTTGAAAATATTTGTTATTCTATATTGTATTAAGCTCGCTTCAATGAAAGAGCAATGCTATACCTAGTTTATTATTGTACAGTTTACTGTTGATTTTTTGTTTTTGCTAAATCTAGAGAATTTGCCGGATAGTTTCGGAAATATTAATAAAGTAAATTGTAAGAGGAATATCGTTCAAAGGACATTTTAGAGATATTGCTACGATTTAATGTATCGAAAGATCTAACTTTGGTGTTCATTTTTGGCATACTTTATGCCATTTTAATGATAAATAACGATCAAAGGACATTTTGAGGCATTGTTAATATCTAAAGACCTACATTTGGTGTTCATAATTGAGTCAGTTTCCCCGTTTTACTATACCTACATACGATTTTTTTTTGTCGTTGTCAGAGTTTTATGAAATAACCACTGGAAGATCTTTTGGCGATATTGAACAGATCTTTTGAAGATTTAAGAACATAACGTTTTGTATATATTGTTACAGCTTATTGTCATTAATGACAAATTTGTCATTAAATTTAACTAACATTGTTTGTTGATTCTTAAAATTTAAGTTGATGGATAAATAAGGTGTGGTAGTAATATAAAAACACTTAATTCTTCATTAACGAGACGTTTCGACCCTGTTTTAAGGTCATTATCAATCAGTTTGATATTTTTATATGTTACTTTTTTAACCAACATTTCTGTGTTATGTTCATATTAATGATTTTTTGTATATGTAAAAGTAGTTTTGTTATTTTAACTTAATATGACCCTCTCGTTTAGAGATAGATTTTACACTAAAATTGACTTCGTACAGACATCATTATTATTAATTAAAGATTGATAATGACCTTAAAACAGGGTCGAAACGTCTCGTTAATGAAGAATTAAGTGTTTTTATATTACTACCACACCTTATTTATCCATCAACTTAAATTTTAAGAATCAATAAATTTATAAAGGTGTAAATTTTCTACGTTTTACTAACATTGTTTGTTAAATTGTTGTTATTTTATCGCACTACTACATATGATTTGGAGTTCTTAGTTAAATATTTATTATTGTAATTTAATTAATAACAATTTATTGGAGATATTATTGCGTATTATTGTAATTATTGTTTACGACGGGAACTTGTTAGACTATTATTGTCAGCAATTAATTTAAATTAAATTGGTTTTATTTTAATGTATTACACTTACAGAAACCATAATATGAAAATAGTTCTTAAACAATTGTAATCTAGCTTACCTAATTAATATATAATATTAATTATATATTAATTATAATTATAATTATTCTAATCATTTATTTCTACAGATGCATAATTAATAAATTATTTAATACTGTTTGAGGAACCTTATCAAAATAAATATATCAAAACTGAGTTTCCCAAAACAAGATATTTGTCATTAATTATATTTCTTTTTTTTATAAATTAAATTAATACAAATTTATTTTACCTATTTGATAATATATATTTACAGTCTTTCACTTTATTATTATTTATTTTTTTTTTAAAGTCTGTTCTTTATTCGCCCTAAATCAGAAAAATTAACTTTATTTTTTTATAAATATATATATATTTTCGGTTGTTTATTTTTTTTATTAATTTTAATAAAATAATTATTTGAAATAAAATGTCTAATGAGTTTTATAAACGGAAAAGAAGTAAAATTTCAGTTTATAAAAATTAACCAATAAATTAGTTTATTTTAATCAATTGCATTTTATGAATTAAATTATTATTTTTAAATTGTATAATTCAATAACTTTTCATTTAAAGTTAATTATTTTAAGATATATATTATTTTAAATAGAAAAAAAATTAAATAGATAATCTGTCTTTAATTTAGATAATAACTATACCAAAAAATAGATGTCCATGTAAAATAAATAAATAATAAAACATCATCATGAAAAATAAAACTTAAAATAGCTTAATGACGGAAGATAATTTTGTTTTCAAGTGAGAACATTAAAAGTGTTCTATAACGTAGCTTTAACTGATAAAAGAGATTAAATTTAATCAATTAGGTCAATTTTGTATTCAAGTTAGGACATGCAAAGCGTTCCATAACAGGTTTAACTGATAAAAGAGATTAAATTTAATCAATTAGGTCAATTTTGTATTCAAGTTAGGACATGCAAAGCGTTCCATAACAGGTTTAACTGATAAAAGAGATTAAATTTAATCAATCAGGTCAATTTTTATTGAAGTTAGGTCTTGCAAAGATCCCGTAACATAACTTTAACTGATAAAAGGGATTAAATTTAATCAGGTAAATTTAGTATTCAAGTTAGGACATGCTAAGAGTCCCGTTATATAGACTTATTTATTAACTGGAATTTCTCCGTCCCCAAGTCAGGTATACATGGCCTGGCAGGTACTCTTATAGAGCTGGTACTTATTTAGATAGACCTGATACTCGTTTAGACTAAGTTAGACAACATAAATCAGTTGTCAATTTTTATTCAAATAATTTATCCCATTATTTTTCTTTTAATGATAGAAGTCATCGACTGTCAGTCATCAATTGGAGTCACTTCAATGTATTTCAATTCCATATGTTTTATAAATGCTGATATAATAAATATTTATATAATTAAAATAAAATACGTTTAATAAAATAAAAATAAAACAAACTTCATGTTTATGATAATTACTTAATTTAAATAAATATATAAGATTATAATTTATGTAAATTAAAAAATAAAATTATATATAAAAGATGAGAATTAAATTATTTTATTGAAAAAAAAAAATAAAAAAATAAAAAAATAATGTATATAAAATAATAAATAAATATAAAATAAAATTATATATGAAAGATGAGTATTAAATTATTTTATTTAAAAAAATAAAAAATAAAAATAATGTACCTATATAAAATAATAAATAAATATAAAAAAAAAAATTACAAAACTGAAAAGACGGATTTATTATTAGAATAATGAAAATATGATAAATAATATTAAATATCACATTTTAAATAATAAATAAGTAGAAATATATTATTTAAAATAATGAACTTTATAAGTTAAAAAAGTTAATCATATTAAAAGTTAAAAATATTAATTTTTCATCATTGAAATTATGGATATTGGAGAAAACATTTTATTTTTGTAATTTTTAAATTTATTATTTTTTTTTTTTATAAAAATTCGAATTTTGATAACTAGCGCCAATGCTTACAGAAAAAAGCTTTTTTTTATTTTAACAACCCTTCATTTTTAATTTTTTTTGTTACTTTATAAAAAATGTTTTTATTTTCAAAATTTTAAACCTATTAATAATTTAATTTTTTTTTCGCCGATAATTAATTCACTGTAAATATATTTTAGTTTAATTTTTTTCCTTGTTGAATGGATTTTTTTTTATTACTAGTTAGTATTTCGAACCTTTATTTTCATATATTTCATCGCGACAGTGTTCATCTTGGCCGCCATTTACCATAAATATACATATAATTTATTAATTACAAATATTCTAGACCAAATTTATATTACTAACTTTATATAAAAAAAGAAAATAATTATAAAAACAATAAATTCAGAATTACCTTAACACTTCAACGTTTAATAATAATTAGACAATTCCTTCAGATTTTTTTGTTTTAAGTCGAATCAAATTATTTTTTTAATCTCTGTTTTATTAAATGTAAAACCTTATACCATACTTTCATCATCTTATTCGTTTCCCTTTTTTTTATAAAATGTAAAACCATATATATTAATTTTATTAACAGATTTCATTTCTGTTTTATTAAATGTAAAAACCTTATTAAATACATACATACTTTTAACATTTCTTTTCTTAAAACTCTATAATAAATCGTACATCTACATAGATTATACAAATATAAACAGTACATAATTTTATATTTCAAATATTATATTATTTTTTTATTTTTTTTTTAATTATTATTATTATTATTTATTTTAATTTTTTTTTTTACTTTTCATGCGATTGAGATCTTGCAATGGAGAAAAGAAACATCGTTAAATGTAAACAAATACAATTTACATAATAATCACACATTTTTTTTTATTTATGCTCCATTTTACAATTCAGAATTAAATATAAATGAGGCGAGTTGTATGGCAAAGAAGATGTTTTAAATTATACTTTAGTCGGTCATGCACAGAACACCATTTCCAAGATCCTGTAACCATTTTAATAATAAAATAGTCAAATCTAGAATTAATTTAAATGGATTTTAAATTATTTATTTTGATTGGTTCTTCTTAAAAGCCCGATCAACTGGTCATAAGCTTATGATAATATGGAGTTATCAACAATTTTACACAGTGGGTTAATATAAAGTCCCCCATACACGGTCAAAATGTTTGCGCAAACATTTTGACCGTATATGGGGCTGATTGATGTTTGCGCAAACATCATGTTTGACTTGTATGCCCTAAATTTGCCCGACATCAGGTTTGTGCAAACCTGATGTCGGGCAAATTTGGCCATACACGTCAAACATTTTGACCGTGTATGGGGGCCTTTAAGTGTGTTTAATGTCTCAACTGTCGAGGAATCTAAAATGGTGTATAATTTAGACAGTTCTGGCAAATGCAAAACCATGTGGTAACACTGATCCCAGTGAAATCAATTTCCTTGTGATATGTTAACATTTGAATTAAATTTAGATTTATTAAATTTTTGGATAATTTATATAAAATTAAGTATAAAATGAATTATATAAACTTATTAAAAAAATATTTTTAAATGTTATGACATTACGGATTCCTGTTTAAAAATCTAATTAGATAAAGGGATTGTTTAAATAGTTTTTATTAATTAAGAAATTATATGATTATGTTTAAAATTTATTTGATATGTTAAGGATATAATTAATTAGATACAAAGAGATTATTAGGATCAGATAATTGTCAAACGATGGAGCTCGGATTTGACTACATTAGCTGATTAAACGAATATTTAATCTGTATTAATATTATCATAATAAATCAATTGTAATTTGACCTACTAAAAACCCTTTTTGTAGATAATTCAACCTAATGGAAACTTTTCTTTTAGAATGAAGTTCTAGGTCTTACTGTGGTGACCACGTTTCAGTGAATACCATCATCGAGATATCATATTCATTGAGTACATCATATTCACTGAGAAAAGGTCGCCATTAAAAGATCTATGACTTCATTGTGACATGAACCTCGTAATCTACCTAAAAATTGGCGAATTAGGACATATTATATATACGTACTAAAATGTATGAATGCATTGGACAAGTATTTATTTATTTAATTTTTAAACGTTAGATCCTAATTATTTGACACGTTTATTGATATTAATTTGCTTTATTTCATATACGATCTTGGAAACAAGTTATGTGACCATTCTCTTTTATCAGTGTTTCATGTACAATCTTTAGCTCTTGCACAGTACCTATTGTAAAAATGATCATGCTATATTAAATTAATTATTAACAACAGAATGACACAAAAGAAAAAAGAAACCAATTTAAAAAAAAAAACTATCGAATTTTACTCATTATTTGTTTGTTCAATTATTACTGATTTTAACAAATCATCACAATTTGCATTTATGATCTGATTTCCGTATTAATATTTAATTTGTTGTATCCATATTAAATGAAAATAAATAAATTACATAATTGAGCCTTACATCGTAATTCAACAATTGTACGTTATGTCTATTCCTTATATAAGGACGTTCTCCTAGAAGACCACGCCCCTATCTCTACCTATTTCCTATTCTATAACTTCACTTATTTCGATAACAATGTCTCAAAACTAGTCTTACATTATTACTATATATTTATTTAATAATAATAAATAAGCGTCATTCTTTACACCATACAACATTACGACCAAAAAATATATTTTTACATTCACATTATAATATTACCAAATTTAACAAATATTTTATTTATTTTTTTTTAAATTTTGCATACATTTATACGATGCTTTATTTTTAATCACATAACCATAAATATTATAAACATTTTTGTTTTTCTCCAAAATCTTTTATCATCCAATAAATTAAAAAATATTTTAGTAACAATATCGTATTGTCAGGATAAAAAAAAAAAAGTTGTATTTTTTTAAGACTATTACCTTATTATTGTCATAAAATATTACACGGATGTGCTGAGTATAATTTTATTTTATTTTATTTCATTTTATTTTATTTTATTTTAATTATCTTTTTAATAAATAACAATATAGTAATATGCTTCTCCTTTATCTAGAAATATGTATTAATAAATGATTTCAAGTTATTTCAATAAATGAGATATTATTTTAACTTACTGATACACTAGCTTTAAAGTTTTCGCAATCTGCTCAATAAAATGTTTATAAAAAAAAGATGTTTGTCCAATAAATTAAATGAAATGCTATGACTTTTAATTTTCTTAACAATGCTTAAAAATTAATACCATGCCGATTTTTGTTTTCTTTTTAAAAATGTCATTTTTTTAAAATTAATTTTGTTTACAAAGCTATATATATGAATATTAAAAACACAAAGAAATTTTCGATTTTTTTAATTTTAAATACGAGTTATCAGTATGTATTTCATTTTTTAAAAAATTAATAAAGTAAGAAAAAAAAAAAAATAATAAGCAAGTTGGAAAAATATTTAGATAATTTAATGGTTATTTTTCCATAAAGAGATTTATATTAGACAGACCTTATTATTATATTAATATTTTCAAACTTTTTTTCCCAATATCTGTCGTAATATGTAAAAATCAACAAGAAAAATAACAAAAGATTATTTTATTTTATTATTATGAAAATATTTCTTATTTTTCAATTTTTATTTTTTAAATACATGGTAATTATAATATTATCAAACTATAATTTTGTCATATTGATGAATATATATTTTAAAATCTGAAAAGAATTTACAATTTTTACAAGTTTTTTTTTATTTTTTTCTCATTTATTTTTATATTTTTTTAAATAATTATTGCCTGATAATTTATTTTAAATAAATATGTTACAAGATACTTCGCACCATATGTTCTCTTTTCTTTTTTAATTTAATCGCTTAGTATTTATATGCCTAAATAACGTGCTAAGTATAATAATAATAATAATAATAATAATATATATTATATTTTTAATTTCAAAATATGTACAGAATATAATTTTACACTGGTATTTTTTTTTAAATTATTTTATTCCTATTCATGTATTTTTAATTCACTTTCTTTTTTTATTATTAAATTTATTTTGTGATTATTATTATTGATTTTATATTTTTATTCTTCAAAGTAATGAAAGAGAAAATAATTTAAAATGAAGAATTTTATGAATGAACTTATTATGTACCGATATGTTTTTATGTATTTTTTTAAAAATTTATAATTTCTTTTTCTTAAGATCATTCATTAAAATAAATAATTATACATAAAAATATATACATCTAGCTTTGAAATCGACATTTGTACCAGAAATGTATAGGTTGTTTTTTTTTTTCTTTAATTAATATTATTATTATTATTATTTTATTTATTTTTTCACCTAAACCTATAAAAATATATATGGTTAATTTTTTATGGGAAGGGAATACAATGTTAATCATGAAAAATGAAATATGGTGAATAGGGTGAAGAAAAGTAGAGCCAAAATGGGTTGAATCGTAGAACTTCCTCCGCACTGCTTTATCATAATTTCCTATACAAAACAGATAATCCAATTAATTAACAAAAGAATAAATAAATAAAAGGGAAAGTGTTAAGGTGTTTAAGAGAAACCTTACTCTAACCGCTAACCTATTACCTTATGAGGTACAGAATATAAAGGGTTCCCTCAAGGGAGCGTCCTAGGACTTTTCTTATTTTCTATATACAGCCGATATCTCAGCCCACCATTTCACCCCTTTAGCAACTTTCGCTGATAATAAAGTGATCCTAAACATGCCTCTGATTCCCAAGAACAACTCATGTCATTTAAAGAATTTCTGGTCCAGAAAATAGATGATTAGATTCAAACGGGAGAAATGTATCCACGGGATATTAACTCTACGATACTACGATAAGCTAAGAAGAATAGCTGCTTTTTTAAAGAGTGAGGATGGATAAAGCTCACTGAACCTCACTGAAGAATCAGTGATTTTTCATTTGATTTTGGAAGGGTTAGAGTTCTGTCAATAATAGCTAAGGGAGTAACAGTACATCAAGAATAAGATCACCAGTTACCTCCGGGTGGTAGTTGATGCATTTCGGATCCGTGATATCCCTACTTCTGTAAAGAGATATATCACCTCTGCACACATTGCCGACTTCTTCAGGAACAATCTCTTGGGCTGAAATACTCAGTTGCTTACTTCCGCAAGGGCACAGAGTATCGACAACCAGCAAAATTAAGTTGCTGTGAGGGATTTTCTGAACGCTAAATGGTCTGAAACATAAAGAAAAAATACAATTCTCAAATAATAATAAATGGGATAAAGCTAAGGGTTTTTCACGTTGCACCACAAGTCGTTTGTTTTTTGGTTAATATATATATTAATGTGTTGATTCTTCTAAAATCGTAATATAAGTCCAGAATCCTACACCTCAGCCTATACATAAAATCATAAATAAATCACTGCCTATACCGAAAGTCTGTAGCCATCAAGTTACCTTCAATTGAATGTACCACAAGTAGTACCAGAGAGTGAGACGAAGAAAGGTTGGCACGACCAATTTGTTGAAAAAAGCAAACAAAAATAATTTGATCATGTATATGTTTTTGAGCATTAATTCCACATATCGGCATTTCAATGTTTTTCCAAGAAGTGGAGAAACTCCGTATATATTTGCCTAATTGATATAGTAGATGGATCTTAAGGTGTGAAATTATGAAAAATTAATCTATTTTAATTACTATTTGATTCGCTATGAGCTCTGATATCATTTTATATAAAATTTAGAACTGTATCGGCGAAGTATAGTACTATAATGAATACAGGTGAAAGCCAATCTACCTCATATAGTATCCTAACTTCCAGGTGGCACGATATTTAAGAGAGTCACATTTTGTAGGTAATTTATTGAAACTTCAGCTCGCCTATCGTCAAAATATTGTCCTATAAATGAAAACCTATCGACCTCCTATTAAATCCTTACTTCCTGGAACGATATTTTAAAGCGTCACATTTTTCATGTCGTTTTTATTGAGACGGGATTTTTTTCTGTCTCCCAGAGCTAAAACATATATCCATGTTAAAACTGTTTTTGAAAAAAAAACAAAAAACAACTCATTGTATTGATGAATTTAAGACTGTAATTAAGTTTGGAAATTTTGTTATTAATAAGGGAAGTTTCGGAAGCCATTTGCATTTTCATATCAGGTGCACTGCCAGTTCTAGCGCATAAATATAGTGGGCTTGGAGTACTTGCGATAATCGTGCAGGTACTGTTCACACTAGTAATTATTAACAAAAATCCAATGTTCCAAATGAATTTCTCTTATAAAATTTTGTAGAGTGCATCCGAAAATCATTTAATACTTGATCGAGTAATAGCTTAGATGGTAGCTTTATCAATAAGGCAATGAATGCAAATGAATACGGTCAATTTGGTTAGATCCGTAGGAGGAACTTTTGAAATTAATGCAAATGACTTAATATCAAAAAACAATAAGTTCTTCTTCTAGAGAGACGAAAGAGCTTTCTAATAGTTTGTAAGGTAGAATTCTTGAAGATATTTGTAAAATATAATGCTTGGAGAAAGTTGTAAGATAGAATGCTTGTATATATTTGTAAAATAGAATGCTTGGAGATATTTATAGTTTTTACCTTTCACAGCCCGTGATGTGACAGTTAGTAAGTTTTCCCTTTAGTGGATTAAAGTTGCCACTATTGTTTAGTCTGCTAGGTTGAAGAACGTAGAGATCGACAGTTTTTGTGCAATGTCTAGCGTGACTTGTTCTAAGCGATCCAGTTTGGCCACTTGCTCTGTAGTTAGTTTCTTCCAAGATCGTTCTACTAGGATCCTTGTTACCTGGCTGAGGATCTGACTTCTTATCGTCCGATTCACTTCCTCTACTGGTGGGTTCAATTCGCTTTATTTCCAATCCTTCTCCGTAATCAATGTTGCTACTTTCGTAGTCTGAGTAAATGGGACCTGAATTAAACAAACAATTATGACTACTGGACCGAATACAAAATTAGTACATAATTATCCTCATCTTCCAGTAAAATAAGCAAATGAAGCAATTCTCAGATATACTTCTCTTGGGATATTTTATTCGAATAAATGTACTTTTGTGAGTTTATAAATTATATTAAAATTAATTTAAAACGTCAAATGTCTTACCGTCAATATCTTCTTGTGCAACAATATAATGAACATTGAGAAGAACGTGAAGCTGAAGTTTAGCACAAAGCCAGATGAATTTTGAAAATGCCCAGTTAAAAAGCCACATCAAATGTTTCAGTGTATCCTATTAAATTATAACAATAATTTAAAAATAAATTAAATCAAACTCCAAGAGATAAACATGTAGAGATAACAAAAAATAAATTCAAATTTATTTAAAAAATAATAGAACAGCTCACTTACCAAATTAAGTTTGTCTGCACTGCTATACCGCGATTTGGAATCGGTACAAGCCCCTTGAAAGTCAACAATCGGGACTTTCTTGTAAACACCATCTTGTACCAAAGAATCCATAATAGTACCGTCCGCATAGCCAAAAAATTTCCCAGTGTGTTCAGATTTTTCTGATATAATAATGAAACCATTGTTGTCTAGAACGTAGCAGTCTAAGTCTTCGGAAGCACATGTTTTCTTACAGCCACTGTTACCAGTACACTACAAAGAAATAATAAAATGCAAATTATATGCATAAATAGAATGCATTTATAGAAATCATTAATTTATATTACTGCGGTAATGTTATTCCTTTTGCAATATCCATAACAACAACAGTATAAGGTAATTTATGTACAGGAGTATTAACTATCTATTGACATAGACCATATAATATCTCACAATTCTTGGAATTGAACACGGATTAATGCTGTTGTGGATATTGGTTCCTCACTGAGCAGCTTCATCCTCTTGCAATTCTAATACTTTCCTCATCTCCTTAAGTTTTTTAATAGAATATAATTTCAAATAAGAGTTAATCAAAGACAAAAATAACTTACACCAGAGGTAATGTTCAAGAAATGAGCGGCCAAAGTCGAATGCTGAAATTGAAGACCGACTACAGCTGCAGGTGCCTTATGTCCTTTATGCTCTAGAAAAACTGCATGGGTAGCTGTTACAAATGTGGATTGGCTAGTTCCTGAAAGTATTTCTGAAGTTCAACATACATATTTATGGTATTAATAATAGAATTGAATATTAGTTTTATAGTTATATGAATAATCTAAAGTAGTTACTTGATTTCATCAAATTAATTTAGTATAATCATAAATCACCTGACTCGAAGGGAACGGAAAATACAAAGCTCTCTGGTTCGATGTTATGATGATCTACCGCTCTTTTATACCAAGCTTCATCAATCGAATTTTGGTTCATGTCTGCGAAGTATCTGAAAATCACAGATATGGTTAAAGCATAAGGTTACTACGGTAGTTCACTGACTACTAATTATTTCGCAAAGAGAAACTAGAAAAGCCAAGTGATTTTACCTAATCGACTATTAATAGATGGTTAATGCTTTTTCCTTAACTGGGAATTCAAACCATTCTCAGGGCGTTAATCCGTTAGCTAGAATATTCTTAAAGTAGGATTAGTTTTATTTTAATTATTTATTTAATATTTTAATAGACTATTATTTTGTCTATTCATATTGTTATTATTTATTTATTTTAGTTTTATTATTAATTAATATTTTATAATTTATGTATTCCAAAGTGATATTTTAAGCATTGTTTTTATAAAAAGTGTTGACAATATTCTAAAGTTTTATGGCTTGTAAAACATTATGAAAATAAAGATATATTATTATTATTATTATTATTAAAAAGGATTTTTCATTAGATAGTTGAAGGATCATTTACAATGGGAGTTGCTTTTTCCCGATTGACATTGGCATTAGTTCATTATAAGAAGGAGGAATCATCCACTGTACATATCTACCTGTGATTATTATTCTTCAACATCAAACTAAGATTAATGTTAATGAGTTTAGACTGAAGTGCAGTAAGAGAATCGTGCCATTTTTTTATAACTAAGGGGTAACACTAAACACTTTCCTACTAATTGCGACTATCGACGGAAAAGAATAGTTATTTATGCACCTAGGGAGTAAAGTAAGCCATTATTCCCTGAGCGAAAAAGTTGGTTCTTGAGAAGAAGCCGAAGGAACCATGGTCCCTAAATCCCGAGGCGAAGCCGAGGGAATTAGAATCTTTAATTCCCGAGGCGCAGCCGAGGGAGATCGCGAGGGGAATAATGACACTTTACTCACGAGGTACATACAATATTTTATCTCCAGTAGAAAAAAGATACACATTTTCGTCCATTGCACAGTTTTTATTTAATATTTTAATAAATAACAATAATTATTAGCACTTTTAATAGCAGATATAAGAGATTCAATATTAAAAACAAATAAGAATTGGAATTAAACTCAAATAGAAGGTTATTTAGATGCAGGTTATAAAGTTGTAAACAAAGATAAACATGGTCAAAAAAGCGCAGTGCCGCCAACCTGATTTCGACAAATTCATGACATTAGCCATACATTTTTTACTATTTATAAAATAATTAAGTTGCAATCTTTACTTTTTTGCCCTACTTTACTTTTTCGCCCTACTTTTACTTTTTCTCCCTACTTTTTGAGTTCAGGGATGAAAAGACCTGTTTTAGTCCCTCTAAACTAATTCAAAATCACAATTTTTTTACCCTACTGGAGATAAAATTGTTTTAATGTACTTATTATTATGAAACCTGATAGTCATGATATATATAAGATGATTGGTTACAAGTATATATAATGTTTGACCACGCAATATGAAGCATCTACATGAACCTCTTAAACAAGATTATTTTTTATTTGTTTTTTTCTTGAACTATTTATGGTAATAACATTAGGAAATGTGAAGTACAAACGACAGAGAAGATTGCTGGAAACCTGACAGTGTATTAACAGACCATAGAAGGATATCCTTAGTCTGAATCTACAGATTCTCTAAGCTACTTGTCAATTCTTGATCGACGTTTGATGATTCTCTTCATTTATTTAATTATCTTCTCTGAATCGCCTCGAAAATGTCTCAACTACCAAACGATTCAAAAATATATTGATATCTCTATCAAAATAAATTGATGTAACTACCTTAATAAACAAAGAACGAACAAAAAGAAGATATATTTAAACAATAACAACACGACACTTACCCCCTTTTTACATGGGGCAGGTAGTTACATAGTGAATTTAAATTGAACTGAGGGGGAGAGGTCTACAATAAATATCTCGGGCTGTCAAGGACAGGATACCTTAGTTCTTTCGTTATAAGCTTAAGGGCAGGTCCCTTCATTCTATAGATATGTAATTTATGTTTTAAACCCCTAAAAGTAAAAAAAAATAAACTAAAAAACTTCTTGCATACGAGTCCGCAAGACAGTGAGACATTTTCATGTTTTCGCTCAGCGTAAACAACCGACATAAAATTAAATATAAACGGTAATTTATTAGAGTAATTGATAAAAGTAGATGAAAGATCATTTTTATTCTTATCTCCACACCGGAACTGCCGCGGCTTGATTACAAACGACTGAATTCAAAGACGCCGGCCCTTCTACGAATTATTAATATGCTTTCATACTAGGTAGGCCGAAAGGGCTGAGAGTTGATGGCAAGCTCCTGTACTTTCCTTACTCCCTGTCACACGTATAAATCTTTTCGACTTTCTTCGGCCCTACGAAGCGCGGTAGGGGAAGGCACTACAGCTGGAGACTGGATTACAGACCTCTTATACTTTTCTAACTCCCTGTTATACTTTTCTGAGTTTTTAAGCTAAAAGTAACAACGTTTTTGACTTATGTTCCATAGCCTAAACATGAAAATGTCATAAATAGGTGCTATATAAACTATGTTCTGCAGTCTTCATTTGTTTTAATGTAGCTTTAGTAAATATTAGATTGAAAACAATGTTCATTAAGCTTAATTTACAACGGTTTATTAGATCTTTCAAACTTATGTGGGTAGACGTTTTACTCGATTGCGTCCAAAATGGCAGCATGGGGCTGGTTGTTACGGGGTAAGTTGTTACACTGTATCAACCTGCCCCATTATTTCTTACCTGTAATAACAATAAACAACTCTAGGAATGTAAATTATTATTAAATAAATTGCTTCAACCGACATTTTCTTTAACTTTTACTTAAAATGAATAAAAGCTATAAGAAAAAAAAAAAAAATCATTTTTAATGTCAAACGGGAATCATTTTCTAATTTAGAGTAGTATTTTGCCATTTTCATATTTATGAGTAGTATAAAATTAATTATGGGTAAATTAAAGCAAACTATTTAAAATTCACTTATAAGCTATACTTTTTTCTCATTTTAATTTTATTTAGGAATGAGCTTCAAGCTGTTCACGAGCAGGTCGAGGTTCAGCGGTTAAATATGATTAACTTTAAAAATATTTTGCTTTTCTCTCTATTTAAATAGTTTTGACAAATTTTAAGATAGTCATTATATATCCATTTTTTACTTAATTTTTTTTTTAGTGGCCTTACCTAAATATAAAAAAAGTGTTGAACTTTATGTTGTTTAATTTTTCTAACCCAAGCAACCTAATGTAATTGAAGTTCTTGATATCATATTATACTTGAATCTAAAGTGCATAAAAAGGTGTTCGAATGAGGTACTTAAATTCAAGACATTTGGAACGTCGACAAATAATTTGTAACAACTCTCAACACGCAAGTTCCTTTACCAATATAACTGTAACAACTTACCCCAATACCTGCAACAACTTACCACCATAGTGGGGTAGGTTGTTACAATTTAAGTTATCTGAGATTAGAAGTCCCTACGATTATACGTGAATATTGTGAGCCGAAATAAATAAATGAGGTAGCCAACAGTTGGTTTTAAAGAACTAAAGTTAAATTACTTTCAAAAAACGTATGGCTTGGCCAAATAAAAAAAAAATAAAAAAAAGTGTAACAACCAGCTCCGGTCTCCCCTATAAGTTAAGAGGAGTTCACATGTCGTGGAATATTATGGTGGAAGATTTTAGTCTAGATCTCCTCATCCACTCTGTCTTTCTGTTTTTTATTAGATGTATTTGGCGTTATCTTACATCCTAACGTTTCTAATCCATTAAATATGTTATCAGAGGGCTTTTTTTCTCTAATACTTTAAAAACCCTAATAAGAAGACATTAGTGATTTATTCATCAATAATTATGTCTGAATTTATTAATAAATCCGAAAAATATACCAAGATTAAGTCTGGTATGCATGCTTCCACGGTAAGATTTATCATTAAATTCTAGGTATTTAGGTTTAGTCCACTTCATAAGGGATGTGAAGGAGGAAGGTCGACGTTTTTATGTTAATTTTTAACAAAAGAAGGAAGAGGCTTCGTAACAAAGCAAAAAAGGAGGTTAAAAAGTTTCATTTTTTTACTTTCTCGTCACCCTGTATGACAATTTTATTTACGATCATCGAATAATTTACATTATGGAAGATGAAGTTATAATTAGCACAGTTGTATTGTAAATAAAAATTTGTCGCTTATCTTACTTTTCGTATTGATGTTTTGACGTGTGATCTTGCCATCGGAATAATCCACTTCTAGTTGCGATAAATGTTAAAGTTTGTCCAAACATTTGATATCCTTGCCTAAAAAGTAATGCATTTATTAGATATTTATATAAAACTAAAATAAATCATCTGCTAATCATAAACTTATAAGGACGTCTTTCTAAAATGTAATTTATTATACTTTAACTTGAATTATGAGTAAGTAGGTATGGAGCCACTTGAGATCAACCCCACTCCTGACCCCCCAACGTCATACCCCCACTCCTCGAGGCCACGCCCACCTCCCACCCCTCCCCCCTTTATTCAGATACTCTTATTCAGAGAGGCAACAAAACGTTGTTCAATGAAGATAAGTCGGCTCATTACTATTGTTATAATAGATAATGGATGAGACGGGTCAGCTCGTTGACTCCCATTCGCAGTATTATCTAGTACACAAAACAGGTAGACTTCTATTACCTGAAGGTGCTGGTTTAGCACCAAACGGTCCCCTCATGAAAATACCTAATTCGCGGTTGATAAATAAGTTCATCAGATGCTTTGGCATTAGAAATATCTGACGTGGAATAAAAAATATCACCAGCATCATCAAGTATTATTTAAGTTATTGCTTTGAGGAATCCTAAGTTGCATATTATAATACAATAAATAAGCTAACAGACAGGTATTGTGAAAAACTTTTGAAAATCATCACTTTACAAAACATACAAACGACCTGTAGTGAACACTGTTAGATTAATAAATAGCTTTTATATTAGTAGCATCAGGCGGAGGACCACTTTGGCAAATTATGCACTGCTAAACAATAACTGTTAATCCCTTATAGGACAACTCAGTTTGGAGTTTTGATGTGAAGACCTACTGTGGTCATCCCACATAATTCAAATATTGAGGACTTCTTGTTTGGAGTTTTGATGTGAAGACCTACTGTGGTCATCCCACATAATTAAAATATTGAGGACTTCTTGTTTGGAGTTTTGATGTGAAGACCTACTGTGGTCAGCCACATAATCCAAATATTGAGGACTTCTTGTTTGGAGTTTTGATGTGAAGACCTACTGTGGTCAGCCACATAATCCAAATATTGAGGACTTCTTGTTTGGAGTTTTGATGTGAAGACCTACTGTGGTCAGCCACATAATCCAAATATTGAGGACTTCTTGTTTGGAGTTTTGATGTGAAGACCTACTGTGGTCAGCCACATAATCCAAATATTGAGGACTTCTGGTTGTATGTCATTTCAGTCTTTGATATTCATCTCAATCTTTCATAACCAATAACATACCAATAATAGAGTGTTGTTTAATAGTTCCTTCTTATTATAGCCTCGCCATATCAAGTTAAAATGCAAACCCAAATTATAAATGTCCGCATTTTAAAAGAGAGGTTGTTAGTAAAAGAATTAACTAATTTGTGTTGTAATAGTTAATTAAGTGATGTATCAAGATGTACGAATATAGGATCTAATAAAATTATTATTTGAAAGACGTCCCAATAAACTATTATTACAAAAATAAATTATTAGACCATTTGCACTTAGGTGTAAAATTCCATTGTGATATAAAGAAATATGGATTATGAGCTGTGGAATAACCAATGTCCAGGAAACAACAGAAATAATAATACATTTTGTAGGCAGCATTGACTGCACCTTTTTGAAATTTATAAAGATTTTAAATTCAGAATTTTAGAATAACATAATTATAATATTGGTGATAAGGAACGCAGTCTTAGCAAACATGTTCAACAAATATTGAATTTTAATCGATTAAATTATGAATCTTTTCGTATCGATATTGATCTTTGAAAGTAATTAAAAAAATGACTTAGTAACAACTATTTTAACAAAATTGTTTTGTTCGTTATTTGTGGCTTTCAACCTTTCGACTCCCCTAGTTATCAGCAGAAAGAGAAATAGTTGTTCTTTCGATCCACGCCAAAAACAAAAAGTTGTCTGTAAACGGCAGTCTTTTGAAATTAATGTGGTAAGTAGACTGATTGGATTTGATAAATGCACAGAGAAGAGTAATGGAAATCTTATGATCAATAGGGATCACAATATTATTAATAGGGACCACAATATCATTAACAGGGACCACAATACAAATATATAAGTGAGAATGTTTGCTAGTTAGCCGTTTTTATTTTATTTAATTTAAGTGCAAATGATCTGTAATCCAAGAAATAATTATGAGTGATTGATTAATAACTTCATTTTGTTTTACCTTTACATTAACTTTCATAAAATTAAAGTGCTAAGGAAGTAAATAGTAAAGTATGTTCTGTAATAACATTATTTTTATTTTTTTCTTCAACAAACGTTGTTAAACTTAAACACCTTTTTAAATGGTATATTTTATTAAATTTTTTGATGGATTTTTTAGGTGTATTCAAAAATAAAAAAACTAGTTGATTTCCATTTCTTTTATTTGTGAGACGTTTCGACCCTCTAAGGTCATCTTCCCATCACATCATTTTTTCATAAATTTGCTTGTAGTCACATTAATTTTTTAATTAAATTTATTAAACGTTAATATTAAAATTATTTTTTTCTCCATAAGAGTCGTCAATAAATAAACATTTTAAACTAACTTGATTAAATTAAAATTTCAATTATTAACAGATCACTTAGTAACACAATTAATTTTATATTAATTCACATAAGTGTAACCAATAAAATGTACATATATAGAAAAATTAATATTTTAAAACTTAATATTGAAAACATGTATGTTACTAGTAATTATAAAATAGATATTATTATTACATCATGTATTTTATAATTACTAGTAACATACTTGTTTTCAATATTAAGTTTTAAAAAATTAATTTTTCTATATATGTACATTTTATTGGTTACACTTATGTGAATTAATATAAAATTAATTGTGTTACTAAGTGTTCTGTTATTAATGGAAATTTTAATTTAATCAAGTTAGTTTAAAATGTTTATTTATTGACGACTCTTATGGAGAAAAAAATAATTTTAATATTAACGTTTAATAAATTTAATTAAAAAATCAACGTGACTACAAGCAAATTTATGAAAAAATGATGTGATGGGAAGATGACCTTAGAGGGTCGAAACGTCTCACAAATAAAAGAAATGGAAATCAACTAGTATTTTTATTTTTTGAATACACCTAAAAAATCCATCAAAAAATTTAATAAAATATATTATTTTTATTACAAATTAGTGGTTATTACGTACGTTTTTTTTTCATCCTTCCAATAGATTTCCAAGCTATTAAGGCATCAAAAAACCTTAAAATATAATGTTAGGCGTGTTTATAATGTGACAAAGTATGCTTTGCTTGATACCAGACATTAAAATTTAGAGAAATCAAGTAATGCCCATTTTTCCCCATTTCATGGAAAAACAAATCTACCTCCTATTATATTCTAACTTATAATTTAAGAGCGTCACATTTTGTATTTCGTTCATTGAATCTTCATCCCGCATATCGTCAAAATATTGTACTATAAATGAAAACCTATCGACCTCCGGTTAAATTTTAACTTCCTGAAACGATATTTAAAAGTATCACATTTTTCCTCTGTCCCACAGAGCTTAAACGTATCTATGTTAAAATGGGTTAGGAGGTCTGTAAAAAATAAGTTCAATCATGACCTTAAACTTGTATATTTCTATGAAATTTAGCGTACCTACTTATGCAATTAAATTAAGTAATTTATTCAGCATTACATTTGGGGTGGCTGCTACTCAAAAGTCATGAAAACAACGTTTTTTTTAAAAAAAATAATTATTCAATTTGTTTTAAACCTTTTTTTTGGAACCTCTGCCGTAAATGCGGAAGAGAGCCTGAAACTCCAGCACATGTGCTCGGACATTGTCCTAACAACATGCTCCTTGTAACGCGCCGACACCACAACGTAAAGCACAAACTTATCGAGCTACTCTCGGGGAATGATTTTACCTGCTACGAGGAGGTTCACTGCATAGACGATGACGGCTCTTCGAGATTCTGTGAAATCGTGGCCTTCCCGAAAAATTCAAAGAAAGCTTTAATAATAGACCCTACTGTCAGGTATGAAACCAACGACCTCACCCAAGGTGAGAAAGTCCATAAGGAGAAGGAAGGCATTTATAAAAAGTGCATCACATTCCTCAAAGAAAAATACCACGAGAGCCACGGTGCCAGAGAATGCGAAGTCAGAGGTTTATGGTTTGGCTCTAGAGGATCCATACCTAGTTTAACATCTTCATTCTTTGACGAGGTCGGTATCGACAGAAAATATTTGACAACCCTGTCAGAGTCGATTATTTTAGACTCACTGGGAATTATTAACTACCATATTTACTAAACTTATTACTTACTTTAATTGTATCCTATTTTACTTTAAATCGTTTTGTTTTGACAGTGTGACCCTTTCTTTGTTTAATGGTAACTTAATTGCTAATATATTATAATTGTTTTGACCATGTCATTTAATTAATTGTACAGAATATTATTTTAATTATTTAATTAATGTCTCACGATAGATCAGTACGCTGTGTGTTTAGCAACCCATTCTATTTGGGCAGCATCACTGTTATTTTTGTAAATAAAGTGTTTCTCTCTCTCTCTAGATCATTGGAATACTGATAAAATATAAAGTTTATCAGGAACGATGTTGTAACAGAAAGCTGTAGGTCACTTCAAGAAGTTGTTTGAGAACGTTATACAAGGAGTTTGTTTTGTTAGTGGTCTTCATAGTTTGATAAAGTAATGTATTCACCATTTTAGCACTTTAATGGTACAGTCAATATATTTTATCTTTACTATAAATAAGTTGTGTTACTAAACAATCACGCATTGTTAAGTAGTTTTACCAATATTTAATAATAACTAAAACAATATTAATTATAATTAACACCAACTAATATGGTCTTACTATTTTGAAAAATCACATACAGAGTTTTAAGTAAAAAAATAAATCATTTAAATTTGTTAAATTAATAATATGCATATTTTCCATAAATGAGAAAAACAAAAATATGGTTACTTTTGTGAAAAATAAAACAGATAAGACCACAATATTCTAATACATATAAACAAATTTCACATGAATAATTTATGAACGAACATTTTATAAAAAGAAAAAAAATAACTAAAACATAATTTTATAATATTTATTTAGTTATATTCATTATTATTTTTTTACAAATGTGATCCTTTTTTTGTAAGTGAAAACTATATATAACATGATTTTGGTCCTTTTTAGGGTTGTTCATTTCTAAACTGGTGTAATCTGCCACCACCTGGGTAGAGTATAGCAGACTGGTCAATTATTTTTATCAGTATTACGAGTCAATAATAAAAGTTACATACTATTTGTTTGGTTAATTTTTTATAAATTACAATACAAATAACACTGTCACTACGACATTTTACCATAAACATTTTAAATCTGTAAACAAATTTTACAAGCATGAGTTTAAATGAATCTACTTTGTTAGGCTACAAAGGAGAGACTTCATTGAATTGTTTAAAAATGCCTAAAAAGACCCAAAACATATCATTATTAGTAATACCAAAAAGTAATTTCAGAACACACGGATTGATAATACAAAGATTATCAACATTTTTAATTATTACAAACACTTAATTTATATATATATTATAGTAATACACAACTCACAAACTCTCTTTCATACTTTATTCTATTCTAGCTTATCCCTTATAAGTGTCATAATATCCCTAAAAGGTTGGTTTAATGAATTATAAATTAATTTTTTGATGCCATAAATAACACTTATATCAGGCTTGAACACATGAACACTTATAATAATATATTACTAAACTGCTCTATAATTAGTTTTAATTTATTGTTTAGATAACTAATAAGGCTTCATCTTTTAAGAGATTAAAAGACCCTTAGAATCTCTATGTTTGATCTTTCATTTGTTAATTTTCCCAATACACCTTTTATTCCATAGCCTTTTTAAAAGACGCTTTTAATTTCTATCGTTTGTTAAATTCAATAATCCAGCGTTAAGGCTTGTTTTTTTAGATTCCATAGTCTTCTTCAACGACCCTATTAATCTCTATGGTTTGTCTTTGATTTGTTATATTTGATAATGCACCTTAAAGGCTTGTTTTTTAGATTCCATAGTCTTCTTCAACGACCCTTTTAATCTTTATCTTTTGTCTTTCATTTGTTAAATGTCTTAATCCACCGTTTGGCTTGTTTTAAAGATTGCATTGTCTCCTTAGACGATCCTTTTAATCTCATCATTTGTCTTTCATTTGTTAAATTTTATAATCCACCTTTAAGGCTTGTTTTTTTTTAGATTCCATTGTCTCCTTAAACGACCCTTTTAATCTCCATCTTTTGTCTTTCATTTGTTAAATGTCATAATCCACCGTTAGGCTTGCTTTTTAGATTCAATAGTATTCTTAAACGATCGTATAATATTTATGGTTTATCATTGATTTGTTAAATTTCATAAACCACCTTTAAGGCTTGCTTTTTAGATATCATAGTCTCCTTAAACTAGCATTTTAACCACTATGGTTTGTTTTTCATTTGTTAAATTTCGTAATTCACCTTTACGGCTTGTTTTCTACATTCTATAGTTCCCTTCATAACTCTTCCATTTTATTTTAATTATATTTAAAAAAACAAACTTTTATTTACTTTTAGACTAATATTGTATGTATTTTACTAATATAAGTGTATTTCTATTTCTTATGAACAGCCTTATGGTTAGTTTTTTCAACTATTTTTTTGGATCTTACTTTAAAATATTATATTTTTTATAAAGTTGGCTCTAGTAACTTATTTAGTCATGGACAACCTACGGTACTGCCAAGAAAAAAACCTCTGGCTTAAACACATTTGAGTATTTTCTTAAAATATATCTATTTTGTTAAAGGACTCAGTTATATAGTTAAAAAGCGCTAATTATGATAACGTATATCATGGGTAATTTTTAATGTTAAGGCGTTATCGATGTCAATAACATCGATAATCAATTATTTTTTAACACTAATTAATTGCCTTTATATCATCGATAAAAGATTTCAACATAACATTGATTATTTATTTATTAGTTATTCTGTGAGTAATAATACATTTTTTTTTTATATTTAGTATATAAAATAGGTTAATTATGATAGGAAAGAAACGATTCATCAATTTTTAGATAATATATTGAAGTATTTATAAATCGACAAAAAATGTTATGAATGGGAATGGTAAACTTATAATTTTCATAAAAGGTAACATTACATCTAACTATTTGATTGCATTAACAATTTTACAGGAGAATTGCTTACTAATATTTTTGCATATTTGTGTCAATCCCAACTCAATATTTTATTCCATTCATCATTAAAATTAATTTAAAACGAAATCCCACAATTATCATTTTCACATTCAGTTCACATATTATACTTACCATTGCTTAATAAATAAAAAACTATGAATCCTATTTAAACTCCTTGAGAATCGCTGCTTAATTACATATATTACATTTATTAAACATTTAGCAGTGCATCATCAAATCATCAAATCATCATCAAATCATACAATCAGGCAAAAATAAAAGTAAATTATGACATAAAATGTGATTTGTTTAAAAGAAAAGGAATACATAAATTGAAATAACCATGAACATACAGTAGAATTATTAAGTGTATGAAAATATTTAGTTTTGTACTAAGCTTACCTGATTGTCTTTCTTACTTTGTAAGTGAAAGAGAAGGGTTAACATACACAATAGATGTAATAAAAGATGTTCTAATGTCTACTTTAAAACTAAGTATAAAATTACAACCTTTTTTTTTTTTTTTAATTATTTTATTTTTTAAATTTGATCAAGGTTTAAAAAGTTATGCTTTACTTTTTGATAATAATAATTGTTGTAAATCAGTTTGGAATGATTTCTTGTACAATACCTGTGGAGAAGAGCAAGAAGGGTTGCGATAGGGCTAATCATAACAATGTAAAGCGTTAGTTTATTGTAAATATACCTATTCGGTTCATTAGTTCAAAGATTTATTAATGATATTTATAAATTGCAAAAGAATTATTAAAGGAAAAAATTGGCAACCAATGCATTGCGTTCCTTAATTTCTAAATATATTGCTTTGAATATTTCTTTATTTAACAAATAAGTAATATGTTTTTTTATGTACGGATATCTAATATGGATTATAAATCGACCAAAGAAGACGGCTCGGATTTTAGACATTACATTTTTGATCTATCTTTATAGCAATAGACCAATTTCATATTCACCTGAATATAAACTTAATACCTACTAAAAATCCAGGTCGATTTGAAATTGAAGGTACGGAATGTGAGAGGTATATGAAAAAGGAGGCATTATTGGAGGCAATTATTTAGATTATTACTCCCCTTGTAAAAAAAAGAGGGGAATAACAATCTAAAGAAGGTGTACGGAATGTTCTTCTTTAGACTGTTACTCCCCTTATCAAAAGAGAAGTGGGATATTTCATTGTCCTAAAGTACATTGGACTAAACATCCCTTTTTCTTAATAGTTATTGTGTCAAAGTCATTTTAATTCTAAAACATCATAGGGGAGTAACAATCTAATGAAGGTGTACGGGATGTTCTTCTTTAAACTGTTACTCCTCTTATCAAAACAGAATTGGGATATTCCATTGTCCCAAAGTGCATTGGACTAAACGTCCCTTTTTTCTTAATAGTTATTGAGTCAAAGTCATTTTAATTCTTAAACAACATAGGGTAGTAACAATCTAAAGAAGTACCTTAATGGAGAAGGTATGGTTTCCTATTCCTATAATATCAGAGACAAAAGTAACAAAGATACTGGATGCGTCACGTTACATAATAGACAATTATATCAGACAATAAATATATATTCTGATGTAGATTTGAGAGAAAGACCCCGAGCACGAGACATTTATTTTACTACAAACAACGATCTCATTATACTTGGACCAAGGTGTGAGCAAATATATCTAACAAATACATCCCATGTGATAGTGAGAGAGTAGAAATAGTAGCATATAAGGTATGAACATAAGAAGATAGCAGCTGTATCAAGTTGTATTACTTTAGGAGTGTATTTGAATTCGAATTGCTAGTTTACTGTGGAAGTGGAATCGAGGATTACTTAGTAGGCAACATCAGATGAGACCTGATATGAAACTTCACTTTTTGGCTCGGCTATCATGCGCACTGTGATAAAACCTCCAGTTACGCTCAGTTCTTTAGTTACTCCCACGAGACGATAATCCCAAGGATACCAATCATGATCTACGACTGAACTTGTTACCGACAAAAGAATCGGGAAGAAGTGGGAAGTATATTATCTCATCTACCTTTGTACGAATCCAGGGATCTCATATCTGAGTGCTTCTGGACAACATTTAAAAGGATCTTGGAACTAGGATTATGTAGAAATGCGATTTGCCGAGACCCCTAGTAATTTTTGTCTTTAGCCGTACATCAAACAGACAGTTTTCAAAAACTTTTTTGTCTCAAAAACTGTTTTCTGAAACAAAACATTTTCCCAGGAGTTGGAGAAAAGAAACAAAACACGTTTCTGTTTTAGAAACCAAATCTTTTGGTAAAAACACTTCGTTGTATTTTTTCCAGAACTGATTTCAGTATTTGTAATTTGAAATTTCAGACTTTTTATTTTGTCTGAAGATACTTGGACCCACATCTTAATTCTCCATCTAACCCAATATCATCGGTTGTCAAATCCGCTAATTACTCTTCAGTGCAATAGCGAAATGGCCCAATATATACGTTTTTTTTTCTCTTTTGGGACTTGTAAATTACAAACAAACTAAAACTCATTATTAAAAAATCGTCGTTATCAAACGTCATCGTACAAAGCCCGAGACTGCCTGTCTGGTGGAAATGCGTGATAACAAAAACAAACAAAACTGCGACAAAATTGACTTAATCTGATTGAAACAGTCTGTTTTAAAAAAGGACAACTGTTTGGAAAAAAAACAAGAACATTTTTTGTCTTGTTTCTTTACACAACCTTTTTTTCAAACTGACTATTTGGTTGGAATCCCTCTTTATAGAGCATCATGATGCTATGTTAGCGCTGCACATAAAGCTTTTGACATATAGAATAAGTTCATGCATACTTAATAAAAACAGAGAAAGCATACGACACGCTACCATGGAATGAATTTCGGAAAACGCTAAGGAGTAATGATTAAACATAAAGTAATACATATTAAACGGATTACAAGCTGTAACGAGACCTGCAGATAATGTTGTTCCAACAAGCTACGCCTCTTCCACTTAACCTCATTTAGAATGCAGCTGGAAGGCAAGATGTTATTTCAAGTCTCCTATAGTTTATTACGGTCATAGACGGCATAATTAATAATCTGCATGAGGGGATCCAAGAAGTACAGAGATGCTCTACTGAAGAAAAGATGTTGAAATAAAGTTTATTTCTTGTGTAGACGATCTTCTACATGTATCGGAAATACAAGAGATGCTCCGTTAAAACTTAACCTCTTCCTTTCAGCTCTGAAAAGCAAAACAAAAATAAACATAGCCTAATAAAACTAATAGTTAAATTAGCTTATATAGAGTCAAATAAAATATCACACCTTTTGAGCCAAGGACAATGCATTAGAGCAGATCAAGGAATTTACTTACCTGAGTGTGACATTTGGTAACATATGAAAAGCACTCCGCAAATGAATATACAATGGCTTAATAGAAAAATATTTTAATACTAAGTAAAAAAGTAGATTCTGCCTACACAAATAGCAGGTTCCACATCCGTTTACATTTCCATCCTTACCTATGGCTGCGAATCTTTGGCTCCGGCACCCGAATAGGGAGCCACATCGAACCTGCTGAATTGTTATCTCTTTGGAAGGTAGTCTGGAAAAATCAGCATCAAGTAAGAAACCTAAACCACTTAAACTAAGGAGCCTCAAACCGACAATATAAGGAAATTATCTTAATTAAATGCTTAAATAGAATAATTAGAATAGATGCCCTAAGTTTAATATAAACTGTGAATAAATCCAGGCATAAAAGCTTTTATCCAGCTATAAAAGCTTTTATCCAGGAATAAAAGCAAAGTAGTCATATGATAATAATATTCATCAGTGTTAAAATCTACTTTAAGTTCAATTGCTTGTTTTTAGATTTTAAACAAGAATAAACTAAACCACGATGAACATATGAATTGCGAATACCAAGTAGAATTTAAACTTAAGATTTAAAATTGGAACAGTTTAATAAAAATAAACCTAGCTTAACACTAAATTCAAAATACGGCCGTCAGAGGTATCTATATCTACGAATAATCTGCACAATACACATGAAGATAGGAGAAATAGTTTTAAGTTATCCACTTAAAACAGAGGCGCGGACAAAAGGATTTCAGGGTAGTTCAGTCTCTAGCGATTTACACTGATGTGTGCCTTGGATGATTCTTGAAAGCCAAAATTACTTCATGGCAAGTATCAAAATTGGAAATGTTAGGTTTTTTTTGTCACGTATCAAGAGCACAATGTATAAAAGACCGAGATTAAGTAGTGTATTCAAGTTAGGCCTGCGACAACGGGCTTAGTAACAAACATTTATTTTATTGGAATAAGTGCGGCTGCCTTAGCAATAACAAATCATTTTGAGGTGAATCGTTGTCGTCTGGACACTACTGGATTATATAAATGATAATAGATATCTGCTTGTTATTATAAAAGCATCATACAGATGTAGTTTTCTCAACTGAAGTATTATTAAATGCAAAATAATTAATTAAATTTAGATTCACTCGATTTTAAAGTGTATTGAAAAGCTAATTAAAATAACCCTTTACTTGGCATGAAAAAAACAACAAGAATGATTTATAATATATTTATTTTTCAATTTTCTACTAGTTCAAAACTCTTTGTGCTGAAAACGTCGAAGGATCAATTAAAATCATAATTTTATTTTAAGTAAAGTATTTCATTTCGACAAATTCTAGTATTGATTACCTTCTTTGAAAAATTCTTTATTTGATTGTCTTAAATGTCAACTGATAAAATCCCCTAAACTTTTTCACCTCTTTATTAACTTTGCCAATTAATAATTTTTATGAATTTCTGCAATAAAGTATGCTATAAGTCTTATCCCTAAATCACCCATTATATGGAGGAGGGGAAATAAAAGTCCCAAACCTTATACATATACGAAGAACACTGTTTATTATTTGTTTGTTTAAAGATTAACACTAGTAGTAGTAGTCTAGTACTTCCTACTAGAACGGGTAGGACGAACCACTTGTTCGAACCTTGCAATTAGGCCATCACTTAGGCCCTTTTTACGCCCCGTGGTGGAGAGTTCCAGCTACTTCACACATCATACATTTGTACACAGTACCGCCGAAGCGAGTATGGTGTGGTCATTAGTAAGCTATATAAGCGTCCGTCAAAGCGTGGGGGAAGAGTCCCCATAAAGGGTGTCTCTCGCCCTGCTCCGTCCTCGAACCATAGATACAAATTACATCGTCATGACACGGATCGGACCCACATCAAAGAGTGGGGGAAGAGTCCCCATAAAGGGTGTACCTCGCCCTGCACCGTCCGCGAATCATTGATGCTATTCAGAGTATCATGGCACGGGGTCGAACCCACCTCGAGTTGCCTCGACCTATTGATAGCTGAGCGAGCGCCCTAACACGCTCGTCTACCCTGGCTCCCAAGAGTAACACTAAAATTGGTGGAAAGTAATTTGCACCCCGTTTCAGTCGCTTCGCTGCTCCAAGGTGTCCACGGGACTACGGACCCACTAGACGTTCGGGACACAAAAAAAGTCGCCTTTACCATTGCTCCTCTACAACTTTAAACACGCACTCTTTTAACCCCCTTTACTCTACCCTTTACTTATACATAATATTTCGTTTAACAAGACAATAGGTTAAAATATTGCTTATTACGTGGAACAATAATTTGTAAATTGCATTGTTTTTACTATCTACACGTAGTCCTCTTTAATTATTATGGACCAACATAAAGACTTATCTTAAATAACTAGATTATCTTTTACGAAATTAATAATAATTAGATATTTTAAAGCATATTCCATTTTATGCACTACATTATTATAAATAAATATTTTATATTGCCTATTATTAATATAATGTTTAGGAATATGATAAATAATAAACTGAATACCCTACATATTTAACATATTATTTATTATTTACATATCATAATTTAAAATAAATAGTTATGTTGCAAAAATCAAACCTACCACCTTTAATTAAAATAATACTCAGATTATGTCCTAGATTTTATAATTTTCTACGCAAATATACAGTGATGACTGGACTGTTAGACAATCCTAACATAAAATTTTTTTAATTTAAATTAATTGGTAAGAAATGGTTAATTTAACCACAGGTGGATCATGTTATTATAATAATATTTATTAAGACCATTAAAAGAAAAGGGGTATTAATAATAATAATAATTATGTAATGTTTGTACTTTAAATTAATGGACCGACACCTTGATCCCCGCATTCCAGAAGAGGGGAGTAGAACCAAGACGCGCCAAAACAATGACCGCAGACAGAGTACGGTGGCGAAAACTTTGTTCAGCCTCTACACCGAAAGGTAGAAGAGGCCAGGAATAAGTAAGTAAGTTGTACTTTAAATTAAACTGCTGGGAATTCTTAAAATACGTGGTGTCGCACCAAAGAATATACTCAATACCTATCATAAAAATATATTTCTTATTTAATAAAAATACTTATCATGCGATAAAATAAAGCTTTGTTTTTAATTAAATTACATTTCAATTTAATTCATATTTTATTTTCGTATTTTATTTTTTTTGGATTTATTGCATTTTTCATTCTAGAATAATAATTACTAGTCGTGTATAATATGTGTACTTATTCTATCAGAATCACTCTTAGGTTTACGTGATATGCAATATAAAAACAATGTAAAAATAACGAAATATTTAATGTCTATTTTATATGTATGTTTTATACAATGTTTAATTATTGTATTATTTTTGCTATATTAATAAACATTTGTTTATTTTAAGTGTTATTATTATGGATGGCCATAGTTAAAAAGGCCTTGAAAGAAATATACACAAAAGAGGGTTGCATGTACAGTGTAGAAAGTAGAGGTGGGGTAAGGCCCGATCGTACTCGACTCCTCTCTCTACTTCGACCTTCTTTGGCGACTTTTTTTGTGTCCCGAACGTCTAGGTCCATTTCGAGTGTATTTTTGTTTTGCCTCTTGCTATACACATTTTTTCGACGCTCCCCTTACTTTCTTGACTTCGTTTGTTTGTTATCGATTCCGAAATTTACAATTCTCTCTTTCTCTGAAAGATCTTCCCTTTTGATAATAGCCTAAAAGAGTCTGGGTTATGTTAATGGTATTATTCTGGTTTAATTGTTGTTGCTTTTATCACTGCAGGGCAATTAAGCGAACAGTGCCCAATTATTCCAAACTTAGCTAATCATTTTCGACGTGAAAACGTTCTATTAGAGGGAATCCGTCTTAGGCTAAAAACACACGAGGCGGTTTCCGTCGAGTCGGCTACAGCGCGTCTCAATTCACACGAGGCGGTCCTGCCGAGTCTGCAGCCGATTCGGCGAGCCGACTCGTTATTTATTTATTAATAAATTAAATTCTCTATTCCATCATAATATTATGAAAAATACATGTATGTATAATAAAACAGACAAAAATACGTATATGAAATAAATAAAAAAGAAAAACATGTACATGGTAAAAAAAAATACAAAGGTACACTCCCAAAAAAGCTAAGAAGGCTTATGTTTCTCTGGCTTATGTTTTGAAAAAGAATAAATTATTTTAAAGAAAAAACTGAAATTAATGAAAACACTTAAAATAAAATAAATAATAATAAAATAATGTAATAATAAAAATGAGAAAGTAAATGTAACTTCTGGAAAGTAAAGAAAATTTGAAGTAAGTTTAAAATTAAAATGCCAGTTGCCTTCTACCGTGGTCCAGAGTGCTAATGACTATGGATTCTGATGAGTTTTTAGTTATTTTAGGCTTAGCATACTTAACGTCAAGAAGGAGAAAAAGAAGAAAAATATGAATTCACCAGATAGTTAAAGATAGAAATGAAAGAAGTTTATTGAAGCGAGCGTAAGCGAGCTTCTTACATTCAACAAACTATGCATGTTGTCTGTCTGTCAGTAACGTTCACGCGTGTGACGATAACTTGAGTAAAAGTTGACCGATTTAGTTGAAATTTGGTATACATGATCCTCTTACTAATACTCAGGCTAAGTTCGTTGGACAGCGTGATCCGTCCAAGAGTTCGCGCGCAACGCTCGCGTAAACGAGAGGTTCAAAAAATTAAATAAATTGGAATCTCAGGACGGGAAAAGATTCATTTTGAAGGTCTCTGATCATCATCTATTCGATGAGACGAACATTTTTTACAAATAACATTTTTTAGTAAAACCAACAGCGACACCGCTATGAATAAATAAAGATCGCTAAAACTATTAAAACGGACCTAAACGTTTATAATAGAGAAAACAACCTTTTTACCAATATCTTACGTTCTAACTTCATATACATCATCTGATGGACAATTGAAACAGGCATGCAAAATTTCAATTTGATACATGCAGTAGTTTTTTTGTAGCAAAGAAATACATTTTATAATAATTGAAAAGGAGATGTTTGGTTTGAGGAATAGTAAGAATGCAGGGTGGTTCCCTTACTAATAGCCGCTGTACTACTATTATACCCTATATCTATCAACTCATCATGACTCATGATTATCTATGATCTATTTTTTCAATATTCAATACATATTTATTACTATACGCTCGCTTCAATGATAGAGCCACGCGATGCCTAGTTTTACTTTTTATACCGGCCCTAAATACTTACGTATTTGGATGAAAAACAGCGACAAAAACGAGTGGTTTGGCTGCCGACTGCTTTGCCGAGTGTAGTTAAAGGCACGTGTGAACTGTTGTATTCGACACAATGAAATGATAAGACGCGACGGCAATAAAACCGAGGCGGTGTCGAGAGAAAACGAGGCAACGCTCGGCTGCCGAGTGGTTCTTCTGTACGTGTATTTTAACTGATAAGAATCCATGCCTCCAGAGGACGAGTCGGCAGCCGAGCCGGAAAAGCGGCTCGTTTTCTCTCGACACCGCCTCGGTTTTATTGCCGTCGCGTCTTATCATTTCATTGTGTCGAATACAACACTTCACACGTGCCTTTAACTACACTCGGCAAAGCAGTCGGCAGCCAAACCACTCGTTTTTGTCGCTGTTTTTCATCCAAATACGTAAGTATTTAGGGCCGGTATAAAAAGTAAAATAAACTTCTTTCATTTTTATCTTAAACTATCTGGTGAACCCGTATTTTTCTTCTTTTTCTCTTTCTTGACGTTAAGTATGCTAAGCCTAAAATAACTAAAAACTCCTCATCAGAAGTCCACAGTTATTATTAGCACTCTGGACCACGGTAAAAGGCAACTGGCATTTTAATTTTAAACTTAGTTCAAATTTTCTTTGAAGTTACTTTTACTTTCTCATTTTTATTATTACATTATTTTATTACTAGGCATCGCGTGGCTCTATCATTGAAGCGAGCGTATAGTAATAAATATGTATTGAATATTGAAAAAAAAAGATTATTGTGAATCATGATGAGTTGATAGATAATGGGTCTGGTAGTAGTGCAGCGGCTAGTAGTAAGGGAACCACCCCGCATTCTTACTATTCCACTACCCACACACCTCTATTTCAATATTTATAATTTGTATCTCTTTGCTACAAACAAACTACTGCATGTATCAAATTGAAATTTTGCATGCCTGTTTCAATTGTGCATCAGATGGTGTCTATGAAGTTTTATTAAAATCGTTACGTTAGAACGTAAGATATCGGTAAAAAGGTTGTTTTCTCTATTTTAAACGTTTAGGCCCGCTTTAATAGTTTTAGCGATCTTTATTAATTCATAGCGGTGTCGCTGTTGGTTTTACTAAAAAATGTTATTTGAAAAAAATGTTCGTCTCATCGAATTGATGATGATAGAATCTTTTCCCGTCCTGAAATTCCAATTTAATTTTTGAACCTCTCGTTTACGCGAGCGTTGCGCGCGAACTCTTGGACGGATCACGCTGTCCAACGAACTTAGCCTGAGTATTAGTAAGAGGATCATGTATACCAAATTTCAACTAAATCGGTCAACTTTTACTCAAGTTATCGTCACACGCGTGAACGTTACTGACAGACAGACAGACAGACAGACAGACAGACAGACAGACAGACAGACAGACACGGAGCATATTTCGTTGAATGTAGGAAGCTCGCTACGCTCGCTTCAATTATTTATTTTATTTTAAGTGTTTTCATTAATTTCAGTTTTTTCTTTAAAAGAATTTATTCTTTTTCAAAACATAAGCCTTCTTAGCTTTTTTGGGAGAGTACCTTTTTTTTTTACCATGTACATGTTTTTTTTTTTATTTATATCATATACGTATTTTTGTCTGTTTTATTATATATACATGTATTTTTCATATATATTTGTATATTTGTACAAGTATAATATTATGATGGAATAGAGAATTTAATTTATTAAATAAATAACGAGTCGGCTCGCAGACTCGGCAGGACCGCCTCGTGTGAATTGAGACGCGCTGTAGCCGACTCGATGGAAACCGCCTCGTGTGTTTTTAGCCTTAGTCTGGGCACTTAAAGTTGGCGAGGTGTCTCAAAGTAATAGTAAAGCAGACCACAATGCAGTGAAAACGCTAAAAAAAACGCAGTTCTAAAAAAAAGGACATATATTTAAAATACTTGATGTGACGAAAAAAATAGTCTAAAGACTAATAATTACACAAAGAAAGACAGAAGAATAGCGCTTAATATTACTATACTGTACAGCTGAAAATGCTTTAAGAATTGGGGGCCTGGGTATCCGTTGATCTATTCAGAAATAGCAAGAAACAGGGAAAACCAAGTATCCAGAAAATATCAAATCCAAAAGCCAATAGCCAATACCATTGAAGACCCTGGGTAAATAATTATTTTCAGATAAAGAAATACATGTTTATCTACGATTGATAAGAAATATAAACATTATATCTTTGTTTAGATGCGTAGAAAGTTATTATTTACGTACTTGTATTCGTTGCGCATGCGCGCGTCTCATAGTTCTGAAGTATTCCTCTTCTTTACCACACTAGTGCGGTAAAGAAGAGGAATTCTTCAGCTTTACGCACGATTAACGAGTTTGTTTACATTTAACAAAACTAATTTGCTGTTCTTTTATTAAAGTAACTGTTTATATCGAGTTTTTAGTGATAAACAATGAGTGAATCAAGTGACATTGACGAAAATGTGGAGAATAATACTCCTCCAGAAATAATTAATTCGACAAAAAATACAACTCAAGAATTAATGCCAACTTTATCAAGAGAGAGATACGAACTTACATACAGCAAGTTTATTTTTTCTGTATTTATTATTTAAATCTAACAATGGTAGATAAAGTACGGTACGCAACTCGAGCGAAAACGGCATTTTGCATTGCTCGTGTGGTATTACTACCCTCGCTGTCGCTCAGGTGCAAACTCCACACTCGCATGCAAAATGCTACTTTCCACACTCGACGCGTAATGTACTATTTTGTACAGGTGTTAGCTTACGACGATAATATACTCTACACTTTTTCATAGCTTGACGCTGGTATCTGCTGCTGTATTTGAATCGGGTGTATGCATGGTGTAGAAGAACCCCGTTTTCGATAAGAATAGTGGATTTTAAGAAGTTTAAATATCTCTATAGCTAGGGTTACCATACGTCCGGATTTCCGATTCGTCTGGACAGGATTTGAAACATCTGTCCGGGTTTTTTCCGGATTTTACTAAGATGAACGGACAATGCAGCAAAAGCAGTAATATTTATTTAATAAAAAATAAATATTAACAAATAATATATTAATAAATAAATAACGTTATTATATATGTTTGTAACTTATTTATTTTCCCAATTTCACAAAAAAATTATTTACATATATTTACATATACAGTTTACTTTCTTCTCATATAAAGAGAAAGTATTGTGATACCACGAAAATTTGATTTTGAAATTTTGATGGATTTACACGTTTAGAGTCTAAAAACGTGGTTTTTAAAAAAATGTTTGTCTGTCGGCTGTGCAAACGCCTGGAGCCTAAACTACTGGGCCGATTTTAACGAAATTTGGCATACATGTTCAGAAAAAACGCGAAATTGAGATATGAATTTTAGCTCTAAATTTGGGGGCGCTACCTCCCAAAAAACTCTTTGAAAACATGAAAAAAATTATCTCTCGAAAATGGTTCCGACAGTTTTGACTAAAAAATTCTATAATGTAGTCCATTTAAATACGAATCTAACGATATAAGCCGTTTTTCTGGGAATAATCTAGTTCTGGAGAAAATAGCTTAAAATGAGGACGGAGAGAGGCTGGGTTCGATTCCCCGCTTAGGAGAAGTTATTTTTATGATCTAGTTTCATGAAAAAATGTTTAATAATAACACAATGAACCTACAAAAACACGAAAATTAATAAATGGAAACAACCAACGAACTCGTATATGAGAAAGTTTGTCAGAGTTGTTTCGGACCGTATTTTTTACCCCCCCCCCCCCCCCCCCCCCCCAGAGTTTCATCTGTTCGGATCTGGCTTTCATAAATTATGGTAACCCTATATCTATAGCGATAACATTTCCGAGGGTTTGAAGTTGCGAATAAAGGCTAAAGTTGGTATACGACAAAAGTAAAAACGAATACTGCTGGCTTGACCTTGAGATGACATGTAGACTAATCTAGAAGTGCCTTTTTGATGATGAATTTCGATGAAGAGGATAGGAAGGGAGAGATAACAATAAGTAGTAACACATTGGACTAATAGCTTTAGTATCATCCAATGTTTGTGTGTTAGTTGTTTACTGATGTTTTTGTTGACGAAAACATCAATACTTATAGGGAACTTTTCCAAACTTATTGGTTTTTTTTCCAATGTGGTGTTAATTACATCACAACATACGGTGCTGATCACTTAACTTTCGTAACTACTCCCAAACCATCCAGTGGAAGGAGTTGCCTAGCTTATCTGGATTACGGGAGCATGCGCACTTGTTTCGTTTGCTATGGTGTCCAGGTGGAGGTGAGAAAGTCCCGCGCGAATCCTTAAAAAATATGACAGTTCCACGCCAAAAGAATTTCTTTCACCTTACAGTTCCGCGCCAAGGCAATATGATAGTTCCGCGTGAAAAGTATGTAAAAAAACAAACATTACAGTTCTTCTCAAAGAATAATAAATAAACATTTAATTTTATTTAATATTAAGTTTATTTACAACATTTAATTAGTAGAAATCATATACATTATCTAAAATTAAAAATTTATAGTCCGGATGTTGCAACTTTTCTACTAACTCTAACGGTGACATTTGACTGTAGAGGTATGATGTTAGACAAAATGCCCAAACCAAGGGAACTTAGTAACCGTTTTTATATAATATGCAATGTAAAATGTTGGCAAAAAAAAACTGGTACAGCTGTGAAATGTGCCATAGAGAAGAATGGTATCCGAAGAACATAAATATTTTAAATTACTTTTAGGGGCAAACCCTATAATATTATTTCCGCTATCGTTAAAAAGTACCACGGACTGGCTGGAAGGAGTTTCAAAAACCATTTGGTTGAGTGCCACATGAACTCGTAATATTTTTTGGGAGAGGAGGTAAAATTAATAATCTTTTTTGATAAATACTAAGACAAATACGGTCAACATCACTAGAATTAACATTACATGTTTGGCTTTGAGTGACAATTTCTGCCTGCATTAATTTCATTGGTCGCGCAGAAACATCCTGAAGTGCTTATACTTTTAAAGTATTTGAAAAGCATTGTCTAGCTGTTTTAGTTGGTGGTTCATGGTTATGCACGACGTCGCGTTGTCATTTTCAAACACAACTTCATTTTTGCCATCAGTGTATGAGTATATTATAGCGCGACATTGTTTATCACAGCACCTTTACGATAACCCTATTTTAACCACACGACCACGCCGAAACTTATGGGCCTTTGCACATATAAATAGGCTTTCCTTTTTCACTAATAGTTAATAATCACGTGTTTTCCATGGCAATACCAACTGGTCAACTTAAAAATGTAATTAATATTATAAGGCATCCCTCCTTGATCATAAACTTCATAGTGATAACGTTTAGTGAACAATGTATCCCTGAGATCATAGGTTTGAGCGGAACTGTTATATAGAGTTTTGTTCCATAGCCGCGCGGAACTGTAATACACCATTGTGTCAACTTTTCAAATTCTTTTATCCATAACTTCGGCTTAGCGCAGAACTGTTCTACAGCCGTTCAGGCTCTTCTCCTCTATGCCTGGATTAGTACACCGTTACAATCTTTGTGCTATGACAAGAAACACATGTCCTTACAGATAAGTTTTCGGTTCATGTTGCAACTCAATCTGTTAAGTTTTCTTAGCAAAAAGATTTTTCTCGAACTTAGTCTCAATAAAGATGTAGGGTTAATCAAATATGTTTGTCTTTAACATTTTAAATTGTTCTTTATCAACTTCGTTTTCATCTTCATAATCTAATGAACTGAGAAGGACACATTTTCTTCATTTCTTGGATCTTGAATTTATTTCGTCAAGGGACTGCGCGCTTTTAAGCCCCATCGTTCAGGTACCACCATGTACCTACCCCCGGTCGAAACAGTTTAAAGAGTGCGACAGCAAAACATTCTTCCTTGATCATGAACAGCTCGATGAATTATTTTCATGCAATAATTGCTGATCATAATGTACATTAAACTATTGTTTAATTATCCTTAATAGTAACAACATAAAACATATTATATTTAAATATTATTTTCAAATGATCATTGACTTTCAATGACATCTTTAAATTCATTTATATAAACAAAATGTTTTTTGGTAATTGGTCCTTGATTTCCCCTATTTCTAATCTAAAAAGGGTTACGACGATGAAATACGGTTTATAACTTTATATTTATTGTAATATCCTGACTGCCTACTAAATAGTTCCGAATTTTTCCCTCGTTATCAAAATTACCATGTTCTTGCCAATTCGATTTGTTCATGATGGCTGTATATTCCGACATTTCACCTCCAATACATAGAAGTTTCTTCCGAAGAAGTGATGGGCTCCACTTGAGTTGACATCAACCGTCGAATATAGTATAGAGGATCACCGTCGGAAGAATTTCATGCTAATAGTAAGCCCTATTTTTCATAATATATACCTTTATTAATGTAATATATAAATACAGAGCCGATAATGTACTTATTAATATATTTCCAATACAATATTAACGTCTACTTGCATGCCATATGTTTATTAAACTGTCAAATATCATATACTCAAGCATTTCAGTTTTATTTACGAAAACAAATTTGGAACAATGCATTGAATTAACCAATTTTTTCTACAAGTATCATACAAAATTAAAACTAAAAATATACTTTTATGCGTTAAAAATAAATAATACTTAGAAATGTATTATTAGAGTAAAAAATCATCTTTATTTACAACAAGAATTTAATGGGCTGGAATTTCTTTTATTATTTAGGCATTTAATAATAGGATCTATAGATTAAAACCATTTAATAAATTTTATTTTAAACAGATAATTTTATTTTTTATTTTTATAAGGTTTTTTCATAAACACAAATATATTTAAATTTATTATGTAAATTTCCAAATTGTTATCTTTATATCGAGTAGTATATTATAATTTATTAGGAAGAATGTAGATCTTTTAGATATAGCATAGAGTAAAATTGAAACTTAAAAGAAAAAATGTGTCATATTTATGCAAATAATTGTGCTAAGTGTTGTGGTCTGCTATGAAAATATTCGCTTTTCACAAAAAACGTATAATTCTAATGAAGAAGAATAATATAATTTTTAGAACCATTGAGTGCATATTTCAATATCTTGTTTCTATTTATATAATTAACTAGTCAAGGCATAAGTAGATAACTCACTTTACCAAAAACAAAGACGGATGACTCGATATCTTATCGAAATAAAATTAGACTAGTTTGTTGTGCAGTACTTATATACTCTTATACAAACAGAATTTGAGTAGGTCTTCAGTGCACTGTCGCTTTAGGTGACGAGGTGGGTATCTGAGATTGATTGGGCAGAAAGGAGTTTTACTTAAGAATTGAAGTGATTGGATAAGAACTATTTCTGTAAAAGATATGTTTCAGAAAATTTATGGTAAAGGATTGCCCTAGTCATTAGTGAAGGTGGCAATGACTGAGAAAGGGTGTTGAGGGATGTCATTAGTATAGAAAAAATAGGAGGGGTCCTAGAATACTGCCCTGAGGTATTCAGCGTTTACAGGGCATATGAATAAGATAAAAGATTCTAAACTTGCACGGAATTACGGAATGATCTATCAGTGAGAAAGGATTTCACAATGGCTTTAAATTTCAAAACCAGCCCAGCGTATCAAAGTCGGTCAAAGACTTGTGCCTCGTCACGGAAAACAGCTGAGCAGTAATTTTTCTTCTCTCGGGTGGAAGCAGTAACACCGACAATGCTGTGGCAGTGATCGGTAGAGTTAGCATGGAAACCTAACTCATAGGTTAATATTTTGTTGGGAAGATTAGGAGGCTTAGATGGTTTAGGAAGCATTATAATGGTGGCAAATGTCCAAAGGGTTAAAAAGTGAGTGTTTTTAAAGACAAAGTATAATATGTATTTAAGGAAAAGGATACGACTTTTTTAGAAAGGTGTTTAAGGATTTCGGAGGCGATAAGGTCACAATACGGTAAAGAATATCCGCGGTATTGAAAGCATAGGGAGGCGGAGATAGTTGCAGGTAGAGGTGGGTCGAAAATAACGTACCTAATAGTTAACAGTTATTTGGCGATAACATGTTATTACTGTTCTGTTATCAGGGAATAATATGTTCCAATAACATGTTATTTGAATAACAGGTAACAGCTCCCTTTGTATACCGACGAGATATAAGAGGACCGGGGGGGTATTTTATAGTAAAGTTAAAGAAAAAGAAAACACAAAAGCATTTTTTTTTATACTTGTTGAAGCCCAGAGGTAAAGGGCAAAATATAACTTAATATATAATAATATACTTAAACAATTTTTTTACCTTTTGAATACTCAAATAATATTTAAATAAGGCTAATTTTCCCTTTTCATTTTTTATATAATTTATGAATGTTGCAGTAATGTGACGTCGTGTAAAGGTATAATATAATTATAATTACATATAATGAAAGTTGTTAGAGGAAAATCGGTTCAGTAGAACTGGAGATAAAGTGTACTTAGATACGCGGAAGCGGAAAGGCGGGCCACCTCAAAAGGGTGAAGGGGAGTGGGACTCTCTGGATGGGATAGGTAAGGTAAGGCAAAGAGGGGTTAGAGTTAACACTAACGTAACTCAGATTGGCAGATAGATATTACAATAGATAGACAGAGATAGCCCTAAGCCATAAGGTTAAGGTAAGGAGTAAAGGACATTGGCCTTGGAATGGAAATCGAGTCATGCAAGTGCAAGTTAGAACCGAGACCGAGCTCTACCCTGCAAAAGCAAAATCTTTGCCCTTTATAATAAAATTATTTAAACTTAAATAACAGAAACAGGTCAGAGAACAGAACAGTAGAGAAGTGTTATAATATAACAATAACAGATAACAGCTCATTGCATCTTGTCCTTGATATCGAAATGAAATGTTATTGATTCTGTTCTGTTATAGGATAACAATAACAGTAGAGAAGTGTTATCATATAACAATAACAGGAAGATCTGTTCTGTTATCCTTAGCTGTTATAATGTGAATTGTTATTCGATAACAGGTATTTTTCAAGAACATGTTATCGGACGAACTGTTATTCTAAGCTGTTCTGTTATTTTTGACCCACCTTTAAAAATAACCTGTTATTGTTAGGTAAAGGTTCCTCAGATAACCTAATATTGAAAAACATCTGTTATCGAGTAACTCTAGTCTAATTTATAAATAATTATGACTGGCGGCGGCGGTAGGCACTAGAGTAGTTACAGCTCTAGTCTAGTTCTTAAATATTCCGCCTGGCGGCGGTGGCACTGTTCTCTGCTTCTGCTCCTGCGATGTGCTATAACTTTAACGGAACGGGAACGGTATCATTAACTCCTGACGTATTAGGTTTTATGAAGTGTTATATTATAACTTTAACGGAACGGAAACGGCATCGATATTTCCTGAGGTATTAGGTTTTTATGAAGCGTTGTATTATAAATTATAACTATAACTCTTCATTACGTTACGTTATCAATTCAGTTCTGTTATTCGTTTCCGTTACCGTTCTCGGATTCTGTTTCCATTCTCTGTACTGTTATGTTACGTTATTTCCATTTAAATAATGTTATTACAAACTAAAATAGGCATAGATTTGCTAGATTTTTGGTAGGGTAGAGGAGCTCGGTTGGAACCTTACTTGGAGCCCTTATCCCTTCCTCTGCCTAATTAGTAGTTTTGCTACTAGCGTGGGTGCCTCTGCCGTGGGCCCTGTGGCTGACTAAAGGCAACACCTCAGCTTAGAGCCCGAACCCAGATCCAGGTTTGCGCTCCGGCCCCGCCCCTGTTTTTAAGACGTAACTAACATGCGTTTTATCTCTGGTTCTACTGGACCGATTTTCTTATAACACACTTTTATCGGCCTCAGAAAGGGCGCCTTTTTTTGGTTTATTTTGCTTGTTAAGGCCCCAGAATTTTAAATAGATTATATCTTTACAGCGATCCCACTCATCGGATTTCAAAGTATTAATATTTGTAGAATAGTTAAGCGCCAATAGCTCCGAAAATCTCTATACCAACTATACAATTGATAAATTTACTATATATTTAATTAATTAATAAAATTTACATGACATGCATTTTATTATTATAATTTGAAGACTTTTTTTGCTCTCGGCGGGACTGTTGAGAACCTGTTATCCAAATAACCTATTCAAGGAACCTCTTACAGTTTGAGAACGGGAATGTGATAACCTTATAAAATAACAGTTATTACCCACCTCTAGTTGCAGGAGACATGGGAGATCTTGGTTAATAAAGTTAACATAGTTTTGACCTATTATTTCTAATGTATAAATATGGAGAGCAATTGTGCTTGTAAGATGTAAGGTAAGGCAATGGCTTCAACCATTTTAGTTTCAGACTCTGCCCAGGAGTTATCAGTATCAGAGTTTATTTACCAACATTGAGAGCCTGTCAATGGAGTTTTGTTAAAATGATAAACGGTCAGTATTAATAAAAAATAATAAAAAAGTAAATTCAGGCCGGAAAGATAAGCACCTATATACATCTACTCGATATGATCATAAGTGTAAAACAAGCCAAGCGTAATATGGACAATTGCTTCAGGCGAATGCAGTACCACACAATTCCCAACCTCGTAGCATGTTTACTAGTATTTGTTCCTAGGGACTACCAGAAAATGTTGAGTGCGACAATTGTAATGATGTAGTATATTTCTTTTCCATAAAATATTATTCTTTAATTTATTAAAAAATATAGCCTTCTTTAGATATATTTGGTGTTTTGGTAAACTATATTTAATTTTTGTGAAAAGCGAACCATTTTTTATTACAAAACCATGACTTCAAATCAGAAGAGTGAAAAGGTGCCTCGAAGATACATGTGCCAAGACTACAGTCGCATTGTATTCTCAAATCATTATAATGATGTAATGAGGAAATAATTCAAAACTTACTGTTCTTTTACGCTGGAGGGATTAAACTTGCCAAATCCATCTGTTACCATTGCATCAAATACTAATGATTGCATTAAACTTTTATCACCTAGAAAAAGAAAACATATATATTATTCAATTATTAACAAAACTTTTTATTGTTTTCATTTCTTGTGGACTTTTATATCATGTTTTTAAATTAATCTTCAACCGGCATACTTAATAATCGATATGCTATATTTATTTATTTACCTGAATCGATAATTTTTTTTTAACCGATATGATTAATTAATTTAATCAATATGCCTTATTTATTTACGTATTGAATCAATGCGCATTATATATTAATTTATTTACTAGTTATTTTTATTTGTTTAATTGATATACTTACAATAATAGGAATCCTTTTCAACTTTTTTCATTGAAGGACTCCCTGAAATAAACAAAATAAAGAAAAGAGAGCTTAGTAATAATTACAAACTGTAATATTATGAAGATGTAGAAATGTTTGCTTTAAGTGCTGAACAACATGTGCCAATAACTGTGTTAAGCATTTTTTAAATTAAATAAGTGTAAAGTTGTTAGTGGGTATGAGGAAAGTTTGTCCAGGATTTGATGTTACACCTATTTATAACAAGTAATGCAGTGAGGGAATTAAGATAAATATTGGTGCTTAATGTGTCAATATTAAGGTAACGTTATTTAAAATAAATAATAGTTGGTGTAATCTTTGAATTTGATAGTGATATAGAATTATTGTAGGAGTAGTTAAGAAATCAAATGTGTAATAGACGTGCTTTATATTAAGTGCTTAGCACAGGGGTTTCCAAACTTTTCTACGTCACCTTAGAGGCATTCTTAGAGAATTAGAATTTTCTCATGGCACCCAAGTCATTTAATATCTATTTATTTAATGTTCACACAAGTTTAAAGTGTAACTGGTTGGAAAATATAGATAATATTACAAATAAAATTACATAATCTTTCTACATGCTTTTAAAGGTGCATTTGTGTACTAAGGGTGACAGGTGAGCCTACAGCTCACTGCCCAAATTTCCCGTGGAATTAAGTTTGATACAGCTGATGGATCGCCACATTAACTCCGTGTTATCCATTATATATATATATAGTTATGTTATATGAATATTGTTGTGCCAGTGGTTCCCTGCAGACCACGGCACCCTAGGGTGCCATGGATAGAGCAAATCTCATTTTTTTTTCCTCAAATTGATTTTCTACGCACAGAGGTGAAGTCGAAATGGGACTGAGGACCCCTTACAATTTCTCTCACTCCCCTTAAAAAATACTCACTTTTGATTGATATCCAAAAGTCTGTTACATCCGAACAAGCTAATTTGGTTTTCAGGCTTACGTCGCTCGATAGCTCAATTAGATTTTTTTCTTCTTGTGAAGTGAAATCTTTAGGAGCTAGGGTACGGAATGTGGATAAGCAAACTTCTCGATTGGGTCTTCTGCATAGGTTCGCTAAGTACTTGCGAACCAGTCAGTTAGCTGTGATTGGTGCTCTATGAAAAGGGTTAGCAACCTTTACTCTACTACGTAATATGAACTTAAATCGAATCCTACCAAATTAAAATATAAGGGAGTGGAAAACTTTTTTTTTTATATAAACTAATAGTAAAAAAAAAAAAAAAATGGTTTGAAGTATTAATCAAATTGTTTGTCACAGGAACGGAGAGGTTTCAATATCAAAGAATCAACCACGTTAAATGGTGAGAAACCAAATGATAATTTTATAATTAGAAATTAACATGAATTTAGAGTTTTAGTAGAGAGATCAAGTGCCCTTGGCACCCCTGATATCTATCCATGGCACCCACTTTGGGAACCACTGGCTTAGCAATAAACTGTCAAAAAGATCGTTGAAATAAAATAGTGCCACGTTCACTCTATACACGAAACTCGTTCTGAAAAATGATTAGTAAATATGGCAACAGAAACGCCCCAGTAGTTAAAAAGTGTTGATTGTGATTAAAAAAAAAAAAAAAAAAAAAAAAAAAAAAAATGCGATTGCTGTTTGGCTGATAATGATACCTATTCTAGGTTGGCTAGGGATCCGTCGTCGACTTACAGAAATAAGATGAATAAAGAGGTTGACGAAATAGTAGCTCTGATATGTATTGAAGATCGTTCAGCTTCAAGTCTGAAAACATATAGTCGTATTGTTCCTAGTGTATAAGTACTTTTAAAATTTGGATGATGTGAAATGCATCCTAATTCTGACTAGAGTTGTACCCAGCCTTGTTTAGAATAGTCATAATTGGCAATTGATCGCTAAATCATTAACAAATGTATTATTGCTTGGTCGGGTGATAATTATGAACATCTCAGCATAGTCATATCCGAAGCTGAGAGTTTCCTATTCAGACACTTAACACTCATTGAATTTATAGGTTTATGTTAAGATGTAGGGTGGTTAAAGCATAATGCTCCCTCGTTACTCGTGGACACCTTAATAACTTTTTTTTAATAGAATTTGAGAAAGTTTCAACTTTCTAGATAGTCGGATTACAAAATTTGTACATCACAAGCAAGGGAAGTCAAATAACAACGCGCATAAAAGGACAGAGAGAAGCTGACAGAAATATGTCTCAGGTAATCCATAAATGAAGTACATCAATTTAAGCGACTTACAACACACAATTTAGATGCCATGAAAATTAGGTTTTGAAAAATCATAGGTATAATTTAGTTCAAGCTTGATTTTTCTGTTTTAAAGGAATCTAAAAATCAAATTTATTTCTTATACAAAATCTTTAAGAATGATATTAGCATAAACATTGTAAAACACTCGTGACTTCCAGTGCATCATGTTAACTCTTTGTGTACCAAAGACCAGGTAGAATATGGTCCAATGGGCTCAAGACACATTAGTAATATTATAGACGTTAGGTCCTACAGAGGCACTCATGTCAAATTAGACCACTTTCCTGTAGTGGCTAAGTGTCTGCATAGATTAAAAGTGCAAATAATTGAAAGCCAGACACCCAACTTTAAGTGGAATGTTAAGAAGCTAAAGATCTAGGAAACGGCAGAGTTTTCAGGAGGCTGATAATATACCACTGCAAGTACTATAGCAGGAAACAGAAGAGAGGCCTTGATAGAGACGGAATGGGAGACATTAAAGGAGGTGTCAAGGGTTTATGATACCATCAGAGAGTTGAAAGAAGAAGTAGCCAGTGATGGATTGAGGAACCCTGTTGATTTATGATGTGCTGGACGGGGTGGTACCAATGAGGAGCAATGAGGTGGTACCATATTCGGAGATAGTTTCATTACGTATGAGCTAGGGCCCTCGGGAAGTGGAATGAGATATAAAGTTCTCGGTAGCAGTAGCATGGTGCGGTATGTCATTTCGGCAATGGTTGCTCTAATGTCTTCCTTAAGCGTGCTATCCAGTACTAAGTGGATGGTTGGCAGTACGTTGGCCCACCTCGAGAAAGAATGGCACATTATAGCTGCCTTCAGGGTTCTGTGGAACCTCTCAACCACCCCGTTAGCCTGCGGATGATTGGCTGCATTGCGGATCCTCTTCATCCCGAAGAGTCCGGGAGCAAAAATGATTCAAACCGTCTTCCTTGGTCGGACGTCACATACAGTGGTGAGCTAAATCTTGTAACCTATCCTGTATAGAAGGCCTCTAGTAAATTGCAGTCCATTGTCAACCACAATTGTGCGAGGCACTCCAAATTGTCCAAACAGCGTTCTTTGAAGCCTCATCGTTTTCCTCGCTGTCGTTGATTTTGTCTGTAACTCTATTAGCCACTTGCTGTAAGCATCAATAACAATCAACCAGTATAAACCTCCATGCATAATCAATATGCAACCGTGACCAAGGTTCTGCCTTTCTTGGACGTACCACCTTGGCATTTTGCTCATTCCTTTACAAATGCTTCTATATTTTCGTTTGAATTAGGCCACCACACCTGGAACTTTGCTATCGACTTCAAGGGTACAATGCCAAGGCGACCTGCAAGGAGCATTTCTAATAGCGTTGGGAACCAATCGATTGAAAAAAGTCGACTAAACGGTTGTTTTAAAATATTCATTCATTCGGTTGTGGATATCTAGTTTTCATTCGAATGATATCAGTCTATAGTTTGAAGTTGTATTAGTTGTAATTCGGACGTGTATATGTGGACGTGTGTATAACGAGATAACGAGTGTCATGCGCCTTCTCACCCCTCCTCCGCTCTGAGCCCTTCAACGTCGTTCCTTTCCCCTACCCAAAACAAAAAAACATCCGAATGAAACATTCGAATGAAAAAGTCGACTGGATTCAGTCTCAGTCTATATTTTTTCATTCGAATGAAAACGATGTCGTAGCAGGCTGTAGTTTAGGACGAGATAACGAGTGTCAAGCGCCTTCTCACTCTCACCCCCCCTCAGCTCTGAGGCCTTTACTGCCTCCACCGTACTTCTCCTATATAAAAAAACCATTCGATTGAAAAATTCGACTTGCGAGTTCAGTCTCGGTTTATATCTTTATTCATATATCCTATACCCGCTATGAGACTGTTTTCAGTCGATTGAATTCAATCGACTGTTTTTTCCCGAATCGACTTATTCATTCGGTTGTTTTTTCTAGTCGGTTGTCCCAACGCTAATTTCTAAGAGATTACCTTTAAAGCGGTTGGTACTACTATTCTTCCTTGCCTCAACATGACTCCCTTCTCCAGCGAAAGTTCTTACTGCCTACTGTAAAAAGGTTCTAAGCCTGCCTCTTGTATGACCTTCTTTCCTGGCCAGCCTTGTTCCGTAAAACGAATAATTTTTTAGAGGACCTTACCTTCTAATGAATATTTCTGCAATTTTCTCACTGTAACTGGCATATCCTGCATTCTCATCTTGAATAAATAATTGTCCCATTCATTATATTTCTTTTTCATTTATAACTTAATGCTTATAACTGGCAACCTAGATAGAGTATCTGCTGCTGCGTTCTCCCCCTCGTAAATCCGTCGTATATCCGCTGTCCATGTTAATTTTATACGAATATGCAGCTAGTTGCAATGCCCTTGTGAGCCTGTTATCTGCTGTTTTCGGAATTTCACTATTCTCTCCTAGTAAATATACCAGAGGTTTGTGGCCTGTTATTAAGACAAATTATCGGCCATAAATATATTTGTGGAATTTATTTACAGCAAACATTATTGCCAACGTTTCTCGATCCCAGTTGAATATTTCGCCTCAGCTGCTTGTTATGTTCTAGAGGCGAAAGCTATAGGCTTTTCTATTCCGTCTCTCTTTCTTTGTAACAGCACAGCTCCTAATCGCTTTTCACATGCATCAGCAGCAACAATAATTTCTTTATCTGGATTATTATGTGTTCCCGCTAGTGAAATAGCTTCTTTCCACTTATTTGAGGCACTTATCCTCCTGTCCTATCCCTTCCCTGCGAGGATGCTTTTTCAGCAATCGATGCATTGAAGCGCATACTGATTGCAACCGAGGAATAAACCTACTGTAGTTCACACTGTCTAATAAAGATCTGAGTTCTTTTTGAGTTTTCGGTGTTGGCATTTTCATTATGGCTTTCACAAGTTCCAGTGTGGGTTGTATTCCTCCACAATTTGGGGTTGTATTACCTAGAAACGTAATTTCGATTTGCATCCAGTTACATTTTCCATTTTTACCCACTTACCGTGAAACTATTACCTCTCCAGCATTTCTTTTAGATTTCGAATGAGTTCCTCTTTAGAACGCCCTGTTGCAATTATATCATCAAGGTTGCAGGTAACTCCTAACATTCCTTCTCAGACCGTATCTATAAATCTTTAAAAAATACTAGGTGCTGTAAATACCCCAAAAGGCATTCGCTTGAATACAAAATAACCTACGTGTGTGGCAATAACAAAAAAATGCTTACACTTTTCTTCCATGTCTAATTGCAAGTAGAAATCCCTTAAATCTATAGTGCTAAACTCTCTTCCATTTGTCAACTTTTCCATGATTTCTTCAAATCGTGGCAGAGGATGTCTATCTACTATAATGTGTTTGTTTTTTGTCATTTTAAAATCTGCACATAACTTAATTTTTTTAATTTGTTTTGGCGCTACCACTATAGGTGATTCCCAATTCAATTGGTGTTAGCATCAACTGGTTCTATCACCCCTATGTTAACAAGCCTCTTTAACTCCTCATCTACCTTCATTTTTAAGGGAAATGGAACTGATTAAACACTCTTGAAGTAGCCTCTTCTTTCATGTGAATATTTGCTTCATATCCTTGCATCCTCCCTAACTCATATTTAAATAACTCCCTAAGATATTCTTGTAATTTGCTTACTTTTTCGATTTTTTCTAATTCGTTGGTTAAAACTGAGCATATTCTCAAACCAGGAGGAGAGGCAGGCCGAATTCTTTTGACCAGGAAAACACAAACAATGATATTCATACGCTTTTACTACATACAATGATAAAACTTTTTTCCTCCGACACTGTAACCGAAGCTTTCCCTAATGTTTCAATTTCAACATCTGTTCATGTCTCCAGACTTTTAGAAGGTGTGATGTTTGATGAACCAATCCTCTTTCATAATGCTTTGATAATAACCGTAGATTGATAATAACCGAGGATCAGACAAAATGAAATGAAAGTAGGAAATAATATAAAATAATAAAGGAAATATAGACAGGGAATAGGCTCAGATTAGTAGGACTGAAGTACAGGAATACAAATCTACTCAATGGAATTAATGAGCAACTAGAGCGTCGGACAAAGTATTTTCAAAAATGATTTAAGTTTTATGCAAATGGTAGGAGAGAGGGCAGAGAGACACGACAATAGAAAGGATCCAAAAATGGAAAACCTGAAAACGGATGAATATACTCCTACTCTAAAGGAGATGAAGAGAGCATTGAGAAATTCGAAGAATTTCAAAGCCGGAAGAGTAGATAACCTTCGGGGAGAAGTATTCAATTATGGAGAGGATGGCGTAATCGCTGCACAACTTATTAATGAAAGAGTGGAGGTAAGAAAAGATCCCAAGGGAGTGGAGCGTATTATTAACTGTGCCTATCCCAAAAATGAGCCAATCTCAAGGGGCCCCTCTCAGAGCCCTTAATGGTTGACAGTGGTCTGAGACAGGGGGATCCCTAGTGCTCCTATTATTTCATTTACTGCTTCAGAGAGTGGTACAACCAGATAAACAGGATACCGAAAGGGGTTACCATTTTTAATAATTCCATTCAGCTACTGGATTTGGATTTAGTAGGTAGAAAGGAAAGGGAAGTGGCAAATGCATATGTGAAACTGGAAGGAGAACTTAAAGAAACAGGGCTAAGCGTTTGCGCAACAATAACCATGATGAAATCAATTTGGCTCTCGGGTCCAAAATAATGAAACTGTTTAATAGGGCAACATCAGTTTGAAATAGTGGATAGCTTTGACTACCTTAATTTGGCTGTTAGCGCACACGGTACTGAGTTTGAGGGGGTAAAAAAAAAGGATAGCGACTGGAAAAAGGTGCAATTTTGCTTTGGGCCTCATCCTAAAGAATAAGGCTCTATAATGGATCAATGAAATCCGAGTCTAAAAGACTTTTATGGGATTAGTCGTCAGATTATGGTTGACGTGGTATCTTACGTAGATCTCTTGGACAGGTTCGAGCGTAATGTTCTGCGTCAGATATAGGGTCCTATATCTGATGGGCTGGGACAGTGGCGGCCCCGACGAAATGAGGAATTAAGTGCTTTGTACATTATATCTATCTTTCAAGCTTTATTAGGATCCAGTGACTGCAGTGGTATGGCAGAAGACCACCTGGCCAAGTGAGTCTTCCGAGCCCGGCTATGGGGCGTTCGGCCGAGAGAGATACCTAGGTGTCGAGAAGACATCCGTCAGGCGGGACTTCGGTTCAATTTTAAGAGGGATATCTGGAGAGGCCTAGTTGTACATTGTACAGGCCAGAGACCACTGGTATGTCGCGCCATTTGAAGAAGAAGAAATTGTGATTTTGGTAAAATGAATAGAATTAACCAATGATACTTTATTTAATGTAGAACTAATAGATATATAATGATGTAATGTTGATGTAGGCTTTCTAAAATATTGAAATGTGCCAGAGAAAATATGCTATATGTTACCCATCAGGCACAGAAATAAGTTTTAGTACCTGCATCATCAATATAATTATAAGAAAAAATCTGTTTATAAAATTACCTCCGCCATGCTGCTTGAGAATTGATCTGGGCCTGAGTGACATCCATTTCCAACCTGGTTGTTTAGTTTTACCGAGAAAATGGAGCAACTGTTCCTCAGGCCTCTGAAACGTATGCTCATTAGCATAATTATACTCACAATAGATCCTGCAACAAAATAACAAACAAATCCTATTAATGAAATTAGGTAATTATAATTTTGATTTTAAGCTCAAATACCAAATACTTTAGAAGAACAAGAAGCGAACGCCTCTTCACAAAATAAATTCAAATACTTTTTACTATTTATAAAAATATGGTTACAATTACTTACCAATCCGGATGAACCCTCCAATTATTTCCTTTGAAGTATTCCAGAACTGAAAAAAAGAAAATTAATTGTGTATAAAGTTTTCAATTAATGCTATAATTAAAAAGAACTTAGCTTACAAATGGTTAATACAAAGGGGGAATTGTCCATGGTTATATCCTTACATTTATGAAGGGATAATATAACTAAAATCATTGTCATTAAAGTGACGTAGACTGTGAACTGATGTTAAACTAACTGATTGGATAATGAAGAAGCCATAGAAGTGTTTCAATGTGTGTTATTTAAATGTCTGCATGGATAGCATATAGTATGATAGTAGCCATTAGAGTCATATGACTGCCATTAGAGTCATATGACTGCCATTAGAGTCATATGACTGCCATTAAAGAGATTATGTAACTTGTATTATGGCCAGTCTATTAGTATGATGTTTGCCATCAATGAGTGATTGGTAAGAAAATGGATATTGAATGTTGTACATCCAAATTGGAGTTATTTCACTGATTCCAAAAATATATATATCGTATGGCTATCTGCTGTCAAAAAATATCTAACTCCTGTTATGAAGTGTTCAAACTTTAATAATGGGCTGGTGATAATTGAAGAATAAATTATCTTAACCCTAACATAAAAATTTGAAGGTTATAAACGTAAAATATGTTTATCTACGATTGATACGAAATATAAACATTGTATCCCTGTTTAGATGCGTAGAAAGTGATTCTTTACGTACTTGTATTCATTGCGCATGCGCGTCTCATAGTTCTGAAGAATTCCTCTTCATTACCACCCTAGGGTGGTAAAGAAGAGGAATTCTTCAGCTTTACGCACGATTAGCAAGTTTGTGTACATTTAACAAAACTAATTTGCTGTTCTTTTATTAAAGTAACTGTTTATATCGAGTTTTTAGTGAAAAACAATAAGTGAATCAAGTGACTTTGACGAAAATGTGGAGAATAATACTCCTCCAGACATAATTAATTCGGCACAAAATACAACTCGAGAATTAATGCCATCTTTATCAAGATACAGATACGAACTTACATACAGCAAGTTTATTTTTTTCTGTATTTATTATTTAAATCTAACAATCGTAGATAAAGTACGGTACGCAACTCGTGCGAAAAAATGCATTGCTCGTGTGGTTTTACTACCCTCGCTGTCGCTCGGGTGCAAACTCTACACTCGCATGCAAAATGCTACTTTCCGCACTCGACGCGTAATGTACTATTATATATGGATTATTTTTTAGTAAATAGTTTTATTTACCCAAATAATTTATGTTTAAAAATACATTGAAAAAAATATTAGGATATAATTTGTATTAACAAAACACGTAATAATTCTAAATTAATGTCAATAAAAGATCTTTTATTTAATATCAAAAACAAACAGAAAACATAGCGGAATATGTTTGAACATACCATTTATTTGACTCAGTTTTATTTCTTGTTCTGCAAGTACTTCATACATTCCATAACCATCGGGCAAAGATATACCAAGAGAAAACGGAGTACCATGAATTGGATGATAGAAATATTTATTCTTCCTGGTTGACACTCTTTTCTGTAAATAAAAACAATATAAATTATAATATTAATATTTTAACGAGGATATGATTATGGGCTGGGGAACAGAAGACATTTTCATCGAGCCAAAAACGACATGGAAAATGTGACACTCTTAAACATTGTACTAGGAAGTTAGGATATGACAGGAGGTTGATCGATTTTCACTTATTAACACTATATTTCGCCAATAGGAACGCACCATCAGAAGGGGAGGTGTAATTTCTCTAGATTTCTCCTTGACTGATTTTAAGATAAACTTCGTATAGAAGGTAGCTTAAAATAGCATATTCCATAATATCGTAACAAACATTTAAATCAATTTAGAAAAAAATGGAGGTTAACTTTATTTTTATTCTATACATATTACCTTAAATGAGAATTACAAGGATGGGTTGGTAAAAAAACACAAGCAATGCCTATAGATGCCTGGAGATTTTTATGGAAGTGTGTAGTTTATTAAGAACCATAAGCAGTCGTGGCTATTATCATTGTTAAACCTTACTCAATTATATTTTACAATTTTCAATGCATTCCCTCTTTCATATTTGAATTTGGAATTCATAGTTAAAAGAAGGTAAAGGTTTGCATTAAACATACAATAAATGCATCTAACTTTATCAATTTAAGGACTTTGTTTGACAGTTTGCTGAAGGACTAAATGAACATGCGTGTTACCTCTTTTAATCTGCTTTTCCCTTGCCACCTTGGTTCATTAAATATTCCAAAGCATACACTCAAAGAATTTCGTAAAGTTAAGTTATTTGCTTAAATATAACAAATAATTTAAACAAAAATGACTAACAAACATGGAAGTATATGTATCAATCATTATAATTTGATGAATAACTCACCATATCATCATAATGGATTTTCACTTTGATCTCCGTTTCTCCTTCTTTCTGATTAATCATATCTTGCCTTAGCTAAAACATTTAAATAATAATTATAGCTATTAATATTTTTATCAATAAAATTGTTTAACCTAAAAAGTAAAATGTTATCATTTGGCAGCTTGCTTAACCCAAAGATACTTCTCTCAACCAACTTTGGCAATAATAGAAATTGATGAATTGCGATGTTTCGGTATAAGTCAATTCTGTTTCTAGAGATCACTCTAGACACTGAAAGAATAGGTTGAAGGTAACAACAACTTTCATGCTAAACCTATACTGTTGAATTTATGAACAGATAAAGGAAAATCACCAATTTTTCGATTTAACCCTTCGTGGCACGGCTATAGTGGACAAACAAAGAGGCACGGGCGGCTCACTTTATGTGCCAATGCATTTTTCAAACCAGAAATTGGATAAATCCAGATTATCTAGATTGCGTTTTGGAAATGTTGATCTAAAAAGTCAATTGATGCATTACATATTTATTTTTCAATGATACCAATAATTATAAAAATAAAAATTACTATAAAAAATCAGTAATTACTCCTTCAGCGTTCTGACTTAGTATCGGGCTTTCAACCTTATTTATCAACCCTATTTATTATAATTAGTTGTCAAAGTCCTAAGATAACTCCTCACAACCATCATCCTAATCCGACAATTCATGCTAAACCGAAAATATTGATCGGATGGTATAATTTTTCTATACCGGGCATTGTGGCACGGGCGGCGCATACAGTCCACCAAGACAAATAAACACGGCACAACAATGCTGAACGAAGCAATAATCAAAGCAGACTGTTTCATCTGTTTTAGGGGTCTCTAGTGGTAGGGTAAATTGAGGTTTTATTATTCTCGCATCGTGAATCTGTGATTTGCAGAAACTTTTTTACTCGTGGCGCAGTCCATGCGCCAGCCCGTGTCTCGAAGGGTTAACAAGTTATTTACAGGGAGCACAGAATATCTCTTTGACCACTTCTCTTTTGGGAATGAAACATTTTATAAGTAAACTTATTTCTCCCACGAACAATAGTTCGTTTTGAAGTATCATTTTTTCATGAATATCACTAAATAATTACTTTCTCAGAGGATATCGACATCTTTATAAAAGTTCAATCCATGCCATTATAGCTTAATTGTACAATAACAATATTAAATTAGAAATAGATAAAGATACTTACGTCACTAAGGAGGGTATTATTTTCATATGGATTGGCCATATTGTCCAGCATTTCGACACTCGAGAGGTCGACGCTGTTATAAATTGGTTTCAGATTATCAGAATACTGTAACAATCAAATTAAAAATATTAAATAAACATATACATATTTTTTTAAATTAAAAGATTTTTATTTTTAGATATTGTTATCAGTAGAATCATATTAGTAATCAATCGGATAATAACAAACTTACTAAATTTTTGCCAGGCTGCGTGTAAAGATATCAAGGAAAAACATAGTTAATACATGATTTTGATAAGTTAATCAATCAGCAACAACAACAAAATGTAATTGATTATACTATACAACAATTTAGCTTATGTTAATGAGTTAACAGAGAGTGATAAAATTTTGAAGTGAAATTTTAGGAACACGAATTTGATGCTATCTAACGATGAAAAGTTCCTGAATTTTTAATTCCTAATCCTAAAGGAGTTGGCAATTCTCCTTCAGAAAATAAATTAACCTGAAGATGTATTAATGTCATATAATTGTATCCTTATTTTATTTCTATTAAAATTTGCAATTCAGTATTCAGCATTTCTTTTTAGTTTTAATAGCAATTTAAAATACACTTAATTCACAGTAATAATTTAGATTTAGGACATTAACACTTTGTTTAACGGACACATTATCTTACTTATAATTATGTTAATCCTTCAAAAGAATTGCAGTGATAATTTTCAAGGGAGTTGTTCGTGATAAGAACCATTATCCACCAGTTTCAAATAAATGTGTTACAAACACTTTTGAATATGTAATATGAGTTTAATAAGTCTAAATATTCCTTGAGTCCACGTCAGCGATGGCAATCCTTTATAGTAACTATAGTGATAATTTTCAAAGGAGTTGCTCATGAATGCAATCATTAGCAACCAGTTTCTAATGAATGTCTAACCAACACTATTGCATATGTAATATAAGTATCATAAGTCTAAATATTCCTAGAGACCACGTAAGGGATGACAATTCTTCAAACCCATTGCATAATATAATTCTCAAGGGAGTTGCTCATGATAGTAATCATTAGCAACTAGTTTCTAATTAATGTTGAAATATGTCATATAAGCGGTCACATAAAAACAATTATTTTATATATTTTTATATTACGTTTCAGGATATAAAACGAAATTACATTTGATTTGGAAAAATTTGGAATCTGGTGTTAGCTGCCTTAATAAATTATAATAGTCAATATTTATCGCATTTATCCACAATGATATAGTTTTTGACATTTTCATGTCTTTACTTTGGCACATAAACTCGAAAAGCGTTACCAAAAAAGACAGCTAAAAGCGTTACACTGTACTGGGAGGGTAGGAGGTAAGTGCACTCAAGCCTACCCGCTCTCGCCAGGGCCTCCCCTCCCCAAGCGACACCAAAACGCTTTACACTGTACTAGGAGGGTAGAAGAAGGTAGGAGCTAAGCGCACTCAATCCTAGCGAGAGCGGGCGCTCTCGCTAGGGCCTCCCCTCCCCATCAGCTAACTGCCCCACGCCTCAGTCACTCTGTCACTTTATCCACCTCTAACACCGCGAAGCGAACCTGTTTTTTTTTTTTTTTTTTTTTTTTTAAATTAATACATAGTCAGGTAAGATAAACGAATTTGTGTTTAAAATGCTTATCAAGTATTCCCCCCAATGAACGATAGTATTCAAACCTATAGGACCTATAGGAATTATGATGGGAAAACAAAAAGTTCGCGACCATGATACAGGCATTTGATACAAGTGTAGAACCAGCTTTTATAGTGTCATAGCTTCCGTTTTTATTTTCTTGTTGTACCACTCTATTCTGTTATAGATCCCATTAGAATCAAAGAAATATAAATAATCGGAATAATCTAATCCTTCTACAATCAATATAACCCTTTGCTGCAATTTTAGGTTATGATTTACTACGACCAAACCCCAGTTTTATAGTGTCATAGCTTTCGTTTTTTCTTTTCTCGTTGTACCACTCTATTCTATAATAGAGCCCATTAGAATCAAAGAAACATAAATAATCGGAATAATATAACCCTCTTACAATCAATATAACCCTTAGTGGCATATTTTAGGTTATGATTTACTACGATTAAACCCTTAATTAAGTTTTCCTTTATCCGTTATCTAAATAGACATAGACAGATACAACACATACTGATTGTTCAAATATTTATTGAAAATTGATAGAATATAATTAATCAATTACCAATGGTCTTAGATCTGGATGATAAAGAACATGACCGTTGTTGTTAACAATAAAGGAATATCCATTCGCTCCAAGCTGAAAATTAACATACAAATTGTTTGAATAAAAATCATTTAAGGTTTTCTCTTAATTTTAAGGTCTTACTCTGTACTCACAAAAATTTGTTATACAAAAGAATGAACTTGTCAGAACATACTTTAACGGAATATCAGTCATTAGCATCTTGCCACTTGATACAATCGGAGAATTAGAAAGTTAATAGATGAAATTAAATGATCGGTTAGTGCTTATTGATCTTGTTATAAGACATTACCGAATTTCGACAGAATTACAGTTCACATTCTTATCGGGTAAAATAAATCAAATAATTATAAAAATAATTCATTGATTAATTGAAAAAATGATATACCTTACCTTATACGGAGGTATAAGTTTTTTAATTTGCTGAATGGGTATATCAGTTCCAACCACTCCAAGCAAATTTGCCGAGCGAACCTGTAATAAAAAATAATGGAAATATACAGGTCTAAATTAAAATTATGATTAATTATCATTAACATGTATACTCATTCACTCTTTTCGCAGATTTGTGATTTTAAATTACATTATGTTTTTCAGAGAGCTATAAACAAATTATTCTCCGAAATATTTTCTTGGTCAAGTTATTTTTATAAATATTTTTAAATTGATCGGATTAACTTTTGATAAATTTTAATTTACGTCGTTAAAAAAATTGTACAATTGAAATTAAATTTTTAGGAATAAAAGTTATTTTCATTTAAGTTCATCAGCAATAAACATTTGTTAACAATAGAAAAATGTTCACACGTTCATTCTGGATAATCTACTGTGAATTACAGAATGGAATAGTGATCCCCAAACCCAACAAATTGTTATCCCTTTTTAGATTGATAACTTAGAGATAATGAATCGTGTACTGAGAAAGAAAGTTAATCTATTCTTCAATCGTAGAAGTAAGTTCCTCCTTTACAAGACTTGTTGGATTAAAGATAGGTACACATTTGAGAAAAACTTCTGTGACAGACTCTTAACCCATTAACTGAAACCAATCAGTCGAACACTCATTTCTCTTAGTTTGGGGGGAGTATGAAGTAAGTTGGTGATGTGATATCTATTTATATAAGATCCAAATACCACTGACAAACTCATCACAATATCTTTGAAACCCCTGGAACTAAGACCATGCGATTTTTTTGGTAGCCTCATCTTAGCTCTTAAAAGCTCACTTAGAAAGTTTTTTACGATCCACCATTTTGATTCAAGGTGGCCGCTATTTATAATGCAAAGTTTGTCGTCACTATATCTGCCGAACTAATTGTACTAGGACCTTGAAATTCGGAAGTTAACTCCTTTTTTTGGCATGAACAACAACTTTAGTGATCGGCCATTTTGATTTAAGATGACGACCATTTTGGTTTCAAATGGTGACCATTTTGGTTTCAAATGGTGACCATTTTGGTTTCAAATGGTGACCTTTTGGTTTCAAATGGTGACCATTTTGGTTTCAAATGGAGGCCATTTTGATTTAAGATTACGGTCATATATGTATTTGAAACCTTCCCCTCACTAACAATATTTATGATTATTATCCCTTGATAAAAGAATTTAATGTTTCTCTACGGTAGATTATATACTTAAATATCTAAAAAAAAAAATGATAAAAATACATTTAAAATACATTTAAAATAACATGCTCCACAGTGAAGCTCGGGATTTCAGCTTGTTATATAATAATGCTTAATTCTGCAAATAGTATTTTTAGCCTCATATTATACAAGATGGAGAGTTACTCACGGAAGTGTTCCTTCTGTCAAATATTGGTGTTGACACCGTTGTCATCAGCTGCCCTTCTTCACCACGGATAGGTGAGAGGCTATTAGCCTAAAACAAAAATAAATGTATGTATAATATATAATAATATTTTAATATTATCTTACAGTAAAACTAGATTTAACCTGATAAATGTGCTAGCTATGTCAATAAATAAATGTTACTCTCCATAATGAGATAAGAAACTACTCCTTATTTTTTCTTTACGTCACAATCGATAATTATCTTGATCAGTAATATATTCAGAAAAGATTTATTCCTTTTGACACCACAATGACCCTTACACTCCTCACTTGTTAGCAGCCCTATACTCTACGTATGTTAATTACAGTTCGAGGAAGACAGGTAAACTCTCAATGTGTCGTTTCAGAGGAAACGACGTTGGTCAAAGGAGTGGAACTTTCCACAACTCGGGACAATCGCGATATAAATCAATGAAGAGGCTAATAAATTCTTGATCGGCATTATTATCTACGATGTCCGAACTCCGAACCTTTGGAAGCGAACGGACGGTCCTCCATCGCTGGTGTTGAACAGGTGATTGACGGAATGCTTGATCAAAATCATTCTAGACTATCAAGCGCTCCGTCAAGCCGCTTGAGTCATTCAAACTTTCCATCAATCACCGTCCAGGCTTGACTCAAGCGTCAAACTGGTTCCTAGACTATCAATCACGTTTGACACCATTGCTTCACGCGTTGTTTTGATCAAGCAGATTTATAGTGTAGGGACTGCTTAAATTTGCCCGACATCAGGTTTGCGCAAACATCATGTTTTCGCAAAATGTTTAATCGTGTATGAGGGCCTTTACGAATGTAAATTTAATTAAATTGAAGTGGGATTTGATTTACCTTTCCTCCTGTGTAGACAGGCGTCCAATGAATAGGATGCTTGTTTTGATACATCACCATTGGTCTAGACATGACCCGAAGATAGTTTAGGATTTTTTCTTTGATGTCATCTTTAGATTGGATATACTCGTAATAACCTGATCAATAAAAAAAAAATCAACAATAATATTATAATTTTTATGTTTTACTATAACACATTTTCGAAATAAACCATGGCGCAAACGCCTTATAATCCACGACTAAATGATGATAAGGTAATTTCTAACAACTTTCAAAGTATTTCGACATTTCCAAATTCATAGATATATAGAATGGAATTAGACCTTTCCCAATTTTATTCCTTTTAATTTCCTAAACAGTGGATAACATTCCGCATTTTGCATCATCATCTTATTTATTTTTCCTTAATCATTTTTTCACTATTACTAACGTCTTTTAGTTTATTTTTTATTATTATCAATACATAGCTATGATTAAATTTCTAACCATCAATCACTTTATTACTAATAAATGTATTCGAAGTTTGAAAAAATTGAAATAAAAAAACAAACAAATAAATTACTATCAAATATACTTGTCTTACCTTTATTTGCGCATGCTATAGAATAAAGATGTGCAGCATTTGACGAATCTTTGACAACATTGTAAGTAAAGACTCTTACAGGCGTGTGAGGTTGATTGTAACCTTTGATAAGGTGAGCATAGTCTCCTTTTGCCGACCCCGTTACTAACATTAAGGCTTGATTACACTGAGATCCTTCACCAGATTTATTGTACTGAAAAAAAGAAAGATTGTTCAATCATTTCTACTAATCTTACAGAACGTGTCACCATTCTTAAATAAATATATCCCCAATTGGCTATTACAAGAACAATCTATGAATCTTCAGTATGTGTAGCTCGTTTTTAAAGTTGTAACGGTAAAGACTAATTGTGGTCTTAAATCTTAAATTACTGTCTCGAATTTGGTTCAAGCATTTTTAGCTGGCACACTGAAATGACTGCCTTTCTTCTCCCTCGTCGTAACGCCCTCCTCTGGCCACAACAGTGGGACATAAATACATGGGTATAAATTGAATTTATTTCTTTTTCTTTATTAAAATACAAAGAGTCGATACCTTTTGAAGAATTTCAAAACCGGTGACTAAGGCGGCTGAAAAATTGCTACCGGATTCCATCATTAAATTATCTATAGCGTATATAAGTTCTCTCTTATTTACACTGGTTCCCTGTAAAAATTAACATAATAATCAATAAATAATTCAAGATAAAAATAACTTTTTATATACTACGTTTTTAAATTTTCTGTTGAATCGTATGTAATGTTGATAATATAATTGTTATTGTTATATAATATATAATGTTAGTGAAAAAAAAAAAAATAGTTCCGAATTTATTTACTTCACATAAATGTCAACCATCCAGAGAGCTGATCTTAAACCTATAAAAGGATAAATCTTTGTACAACGGATCTCCCCAACACCAAATCTAAAGCACTCCATCGATATATTTGAAATAATATAATCAATATTTCCTGTTTTGCTGTCATTCAATGTTTATCTATCTCAAATTTGAGACCCGTCAAAATGAAAATTGCGTAAATATTGGATATGGCAAAACAAATAAAATACCCTGCGGATTTTTTCCGAACTAACTTTCCGCACAGCAAAATTTGCTAAAAAACTAATTACATTCTGCTGAAAGATTGCTAAAAGTATTAAAATAATGCATTGTCATCGTGTTCTGAGCTATGCTAGAAGTTTCAAATGTCTAGCTATTCGGGAAGTTAGTTAGAAATCGATTGCCAGATTTGTACCGGACAAACAAACAAACAAGAATGCAAGCTAATAAAAACGTAGTAAAAATTGTAAATTAAAATAAAATGTATGAAAAAATAAAGGAGTTACATATCGAAGTAACTTTATATTACCTGAACCATAACGTCTTTAAAGCAAGTCACAATTTCTTTAGTCGTTTCGGCGAAAGCATAAACATTGATGAAATCGTCGTCACCCACTGTATTAATGATTGCTTTGACGGTAGTTTTGACGAGATCGAAGGCTTTAGAGTTGAGTGTGTTGGAGTTGTCGATAAGTATGGCTAAGTCTTTCGGACTAGTTGATGCCCCTACATACCAACTGGAAGAGCGAAAATCGTGCATATCATTTCGATTCTTTTGGTCTTCGGGAGGCCACTGAGTTGCTGTAACAATAACAATTGTGTTAGTTCGTTATTTTGTCTTCTTTAATATGTATATCTGTAACAATTGAATAGTTTTATTTAATAGAATCATAATTTTTTTAAACATATCTTAAAGCTCTGGGAATGGATCCTACTATTGTCAATGATTGTATCCAAGTTTAAGTCGATGGAGAAACCTCATACGTCAAGATTACGTCTATCTATCAGACTCCTTTTTTACTTTTCCTCACTACTAATAGTAGGAAAAGTATTGTTTTCACAAAAAAAAAAAATTCTCGAGATTTCAACTGAATTATCCGTTTTAGGTGTTTTTAAGACCTCCTGAGTGGTTTTAAAAATTAGGTTTTTTTTTTTAAGAATGATAAAAAATCAGTTAGTTCAGAACGGTCACCCATCCAAGTACTGATTACGTCCAATGCGGCTTCCTCCTGCTGCGAAGCAGCAGGAGAGGCCACTTTAGTGGCCTCTGAAGTGAGGAAAAGTTCTGAGGTACCCCGTACCCGTTTTTTTTTTACTGATTTAGCTGTTATATTTAAAGGAAACAATTAAAATTATTAATAAAACAACCTATTTATCTATTGCAAGTATAAGGATCTAACTATCATAATAAATACATGAATGCTTATTAACTAATGCCTACACTGGAGAAATACATTAATGAATTTTAATTAATGCAGCATCGGAACTACTACCCTGTATACATACGATCTCTAAAAGCATTGACATGAATTAAGATGAAAGGCCATTTGCATCATGTTAGAAAAAATGACCTATCTTATGGATGTATTATTAAAAACTAAACACACTGATCAAAGAAATTTTAAGATAATGTTAAAAAAAATTAAGAACTAATAAATATTTGTAAATTCCCACCAGGAAATTTCCTTATGAAGCCAGTAGAGCTGCCGAAGTATTGCCATGAGAGTCCTGGATCCATCTCATAGTTGTTAACAAAAACCGAGTCTAAATTTTCCGACCAACTTAGTGCGTTAACAACTGCAGGATCTGAAATATAACAGCAATTATTAGAAATGTATTTACAAATGACAGTATCTTTGACAAACAGGCAGATAACTTGTCAATTGTGTATAGGTTAGGCAAGTTAGCTTCGACGAATATATAAAACGAACAGTGTCCACCATTTAATTGTGTCACCTTTAGTGGACAAATGAATAGAAAGATTGTGATTGTTTAGTTTACATGGTATTAAAAGTAAAACTACAAACCAAGTACACTTTTATAACCTCCTCAATTATGGTACATAGTAAATAAATAAATTACCCGGTCGCATTAAACAGGTGTTGATAGGGCTTCCCGCATTCCACATTGTGGTTTGGAACAAGAGGGACTATACCAGCTACCACTAAAAACTTCTTTGACGAGATCGGTACGGACCAGAATTTTTTAAGACTACTGTCAGAAAATATAATTTTGGACTCACTAGGTATCCTTAACCACCATATATATTCTTAATTGTTATGTTTATATTATTTAGTTTTTAGTATTATATGAGTTAGTGAATTACTTGTTAGTTCATTATAATATCCTTGACAAACTTGTATTATTTTTACAGTGCTACTCTGTATGTACTATTAGTGTATTATCTTAGACTTTACTTCAAACTTTATGATTTATAATTTAGCTATTAGGGTCCGTAGGCAAAACCAAGGACCCTTATATTTTCCTGCGTTGTCTGTCCGTCCGTCCTCTCGCGTGCTCTCAAGGCTACACCTTTCGTCCGATAACTTTGAAATTTGGCATGTATGTGTCTTGTACCTGCCCACATATTTTAAAAATATAGCGACTAAAAAAAAGTATATTTTAAAAAAATTAGGGTAATATAACTTAAGGGTTAACATTTTTTTATTTTTTTTCGACACCGTGAGGGGTATCATATGAAAGGGTACGTCGAGCTGATTACAAAAATATATAATTCTTTGGATATAACTTTGATAGGGCGAGCGTAGGCAAGTTTGAAGTGGGTGTGAAACGTGTCCCCCCCCCCTCTATCTCGCTTATGTGAAGTGCAAAAAATCTGAAAAAATTCCTGAACATTCTTCGACCAAAAGTAAAGATACCACTATTTGGAAATTTCGAAAAAATATTATTTTATTTTTTATTGACAAAATACGTTTTTTTTATAATTATGGTCTTTTCGATGTATTTATATGGTTTTAGTCCGGTTCAGTGGCAAAAAAATACTTTATCAGAGTGTATTTTGAGAATATCAGACCCTTAGAATGGTTCGAAGTAAGCTTTTTAGCATTTTAGAAAAACACTGTTTATACATTTACAGTTAAACACCATATAGAGTGGCCTACGGACCCTCGCTGTGCTCTAACTAGCACACACTTGACCTGTTTATTATTAATTTAAAATGTTGTCATTAGATTAATAAGTACGCTGTGTGTGAAAGCAAACCTTAATATAAGGCCAGCCTCACTTGTTTATATTTTGTAAATAAAGTGTTTATATATATATCTGTTGCGTGTCCTCTCAACACACACCTGGTTCGTGTAAAGTAAACTTTTACTTAAATTAAATGTAGGTATTCTTCACCTCATTTTCTAGACTAGGTCAAGTACATTTCTTAATGTATACGCTTCAAAATAATTAATTTGATTATTATTTTTTTATTATTGTTGACCTAATCGGTTTGATTGTTGTACTTCAATATCCTGTTGGAAAACCCCGAATTCTGAATTTACACTCACACGCAATATATCTGCGACACTCACTTAAAAATTATAATGACATTCTTCCAATCCTTTTAAAAATTCACTTACACTTCAGCTTTACTCAACGTGCATGCACTATTACTTTAAAGGATTCGAATGTTTAACCTGCACTTAAGCGAATGAAGCAATTGTATAGGTAAATTTGATAAAGCTGTCCAGATATGTTACTATGATAATTTTTTAATAGAGACGCGATTACCAAATTAAGGCCAAGTTTAACAATGTCGATGTTTTTAATATTTTTTACTAGTTTGTAATTTCCCTGATTAGAATGTTTGTAGAATTACAAACTGCCAACTTATATGGCATATGAGAACTATAATATAAAACGTGCACACAATAACTATCGATATGGTACCTTCTTTTTTTTTACCTGTGGAAATTCTCTTCAACTATTCTGATAATCACAAGTGTTAGTACTGTTTTGAGAATTTAAGGCTTATAAGCTCTATGTTAAGTTTATTTTATTTTCCGTGGTAGGCTGTGAAATAGTAACTTTAGAGCCTAAAAAACATAGCTAAAATCCATTTTTTCATTACGTGGACTTAAAAAATCTTTTCATTACTCCTAGCTGTAAAGAAAAATCTTTTACGTCCTAGGAACTGAAAGATTTTTATATTCCGGCGGGTAGTTGTCAAAACTTCCGTCAGTAGCGCTGCAGTCTTTGTAGAAATGCTTCTAGTACGATTAAAATCCGCTAGATGTCAATGCGTTTTATTTATCTTTTCTTATTGTGTAACCTCTTTTTAAGGTTTCTTTTTTTAAGTCTTAAGTATCTAATAATATTTGTTATTATTATATATTGATTAGTGATTAATATTTAATGTTTTTTCATTGTCTGCTACCTCGGAAAAAATAGCATATGCTACGCGACTGTGAAGTGTTTTTTCTTTACCTTGGCAATATTTGCTAATTGCAATATAGTAAAAATGTAATTGCCGCGGTAAAGAAAAAACTCACTTCACAGCCTAGTAACATAATATACTATTAAAAAAACCTGTGATGTGGTGCATAAAAAACTTGCGGAGGGCAATTTTCATTTTGCTGTTCATATTGGCCAAACTTGTTTTCAATACCGCTACCAGAACAAATGTTTTGAGGGGAAAAATACTTATTCTTAATCTACTTGAAGAGAGCTTTGAAATGACAAATTCACGCCATAAATATTAAAAAACGCCTTAAATGCATTAGGTGGCTTTCACACTGCGTGCGAGACCGACTAAGGCCAATTCCGTTTGAGAAGCATATACATGTATTAGCATGGGTCTATTCACTTTAAACTCCGATCGAGACCGGGCCGAGCGAGGCTGAGCGAGACCGAGCCGACTCGGGCGTTTTTTTCGAGCGTTTTTGTTAGCTAAGCGTTTTCGGTCGCCGAAAACGCTTAGCTAACAAAAACGCTTGAAAAAAAGGCCCGAGTCGGCTCGGTCTCACTCAGTCTCGCTGGGCCCGGTCTCACTCAGCGATTAATGTGAATAGAGCCATGCTAATACATTGCTAATACATGTATTTGCTTCTCAAGCGGAATCGGTCTCGCTCGGTCTCGCACGCAGTGTGAAAGCCGCCTTAACTTCTTTTTAATAACCTCATTTCAGCCATATTTGTTTTAAATATTCCGGTGAAATATGAAAATATTGTAATAATAGTTAAAGATTATTTTCCTAATCGTCGATACCTTTAAAACGATGTATAACATGTGATACTGACCAAAAACTTTTTAGTCGTTCACCAGTCGTTGCCATCTTGAAAATATTAAGAGTGAAATTTTCAAAAAAAAAAAAACTATAAAGTTGTTACAAATGCTGAGATGCACCTGTTTACTGAATTTTATTGAAATCGATAAATGTTTACGCCAGTTATCGTTAGACAAACAAACAAACTTTTAAGAATCCAAGTGTGTGAAAAAAAGAACTGACCACGCTCGTTCAATTGGTTTGATTCTTACCATTTTCATTTAGAAACTTCGGTATGATGACAGAGCTCCTCGTGACATTGACATATCTCTGATCGAAATGTCTGTTCATCTCAAGGTTTGCATTCTGCTTTTTGCCTAAATTTTTACTATTGACATATTTTAAGTTTGTCGTTTCGGGATCGATTCTGTGCGAGAGGGCTGCATGCTCGGCGTACTCCATTATCCTCTGTAAATTGAAAGCAAATATGAACCTCAAGTTAAATGAGTTACAAATAAAACTGCCATTTGATTTTATTTTTCCTTTATATTATGTATTTAAATATAAATTAATATGCCCGAGTTTTATTTTATTTCAAACATAATTGATTATAGTTTTTTTTTTACTGCTACCATAAACGAAAACATTTATAATATTTATATAGAGTAAGCTATAAAAGTAAATTATATATATATATATATATATATATATATATATATATATATATATATATATATATATATATATATATATATATATATATATATATATACTTTCTTTTTCCATTTGGTTAATTTTAGATGCTCGCGTGATAACAGCACTTGCTGAATAGTTAATAATATTTCAGACACAATACCTGGTTTCACCTTCAGATACAAGTTTGATAAATTTATGAGTATGTTTTCGCCAGTTTGCATAGCTGATTAAGTTGTTAGCTGAGTAAATCGTTTGATCAATAACACCTAACGTTATGTAGCAGTTGAAACATACGGATAACGTCTTATTTAGAACAATAGAGTTGTCGACTTTGAATTTCATAACTTTTGTAACACGCAAATGTCATTAAGTTCTTCTTCAAACAAAAAACAATTATGCTCCCTTCTTCTTTACTGTTCTATTTTTATATTAAATAATAATAATAAAAAAATAATACTTACCATAATCGCGTTTTTCTTTATGTCTATCATGTTCTTCACCTCATTTGCCATTTCCCTAATTAGAATTAACCCATCTTTTCTACTAACTTCGGCGGCATGTGAATTATATTTCTGAAAAAAAAAAAAAAGAAGTAATATATTAATTAAAATATGTACTTAAACATATTTAAGGAAACATTAAATTTTAAATTAATTTAATTTAATTAAAAATTAATATGTTTTTTTAAAAAAAATAAAAACTAAAAGTTTCAATTGAATATGATTTTGTTACATTTTAATTTACAATATTTTTAGGTATATACATATTTTATAAAACAAAATTAAAAAAAATATTAATTATTTTAAAAATTTGACACCTCAAAACCATATTTAAGGTAATTCTGGCTCACGTAAATTGACATTCTTTTAGCGAATTTTCGAAGAAAGTTAAGCTATTGCAATGGCTTCAACAATTTTTTAATGCGAATTTTTGAACATTTTCTCTATTGAAATACGTTTTAGACCATTCTTAATCGATTCCTGAAATTTAACACTTTTTATATGTATGTATGTATATATGTAGGTGTCACTCCGGACGATATCTCACCCTAGGATGCACTTAAAAAATCCAAACAAATTTTAAAATGTCAATAATTAATATCAAAAGAAAGGATGAGTTCGTTGGCCAGATTTTTTAGTGTCCATTTTAGGGTCAAATTTAGACAATTTAGGGTCAACAATAGCATAAAAACTAGTTTTTTTCCATTTTACTCCCTCTTATATGAAAATATGACAAAAGTGTACATAACAACAATTACTGTACTCTTATAGATTGTTTAAGGGTATATACTATTTTGACTTTTGTACCCCGTACCCCTGTGTACCACATTTTTTTACCCGTCCAAATTCTAAACCAAAATTTTACTATATTATCATAAGCCAATAATAAGCAGATTTCTTTGAAAACTCACTGATTAAGTCATGGTGCATGACTGGTCTTTTTAAGTTATTATCGTATATTAGCACATAAACAGATAGTATACATTATTGAAGCGAGCGCAAGCGAGCTTCTTACATTCAACGAAATATGCATGTTGTCTGTCTGTGTGTAACGTTTACGTGTCCGACGATAACTTGAGTAAAAGTTGACCGATTTAGTTGAAATTTGGTATACATCTTTCTTTTACTAATACTCAGGCTAAGTTCGTTGGCCAGCGTGATCCGTCCAAGAGTTCGCGCGCAATGCTCGCGTAAACGTGAGCTTCAAATTTCAAATTGGAATTTCAGGACGGGAAAAAAATCTATTATCCCCTATTCGATGAGACGAACATTTTTTAGTAAAACCAACAACGATACTGCTATGGATTAATAAAGATCGCTAAAACTATTAAAGCGTACCTAAACGTTTAAAATATAGAAAACAATTTTTTTTTTACCAATATCTTACGTTCTAATGTATCGATTTAAATAAAACTTCACTTAAATCATCCAATGTACAATTGAAACATGGATGTAAAATTTCAACCTGATAAAAGCAGAAGTTTTATTTTTATTGAAGTGATACATTCTATTATAATTTAAATGGAGATGGCCGGTTCGTAAGGGTTAAGTCCTGTTCCCTCACTACATGGCTCATTACTACAATCATCCTATCAACTATCAACTCATCATTAACTAGGCATCGCGTGGCTCTATCATTGAAGCGAGCGTATAGTAATAAATATGAATTGAATATTGAAAAAATATATTATCGTGAATCATGTTGAGTTGATAGATAGTGGGTCTGGTAGTAGTGCAGCGGCTAGTAGTAATGGAACCACCCTACATTCTTACTATTCCTCTAACCACACATCTCCATTTCAATATACATAATTTGTATCTCTTTGCTACAAACAAACTACTGCATGTATCAAATTGAAATTTTGCATGCCTTTTTCAATTGTGCATTAGATGGTGTATATGAAGTTTTATTAAAATCGTTACGTTAGAACGTAAGATATCGGTAAAAAGGTTGTTTTTTCTATTTTAAACGTTTAGGTACGCTTTAATAGTTTTAGCGATCTTTATTAATTCATAGCGGTGTCGCTGTTGGTTTTACTAAAAAATGTTATGTGTCAAAAATGTTCGTCTCATCGAATAGATGATGATAGAATCATTTCCCGTCTTGAAATTCCAATTTAAGTTTTGAACCTCTCGTTTACGCGAGCGTTGCGCGCGAACTCTTGGACGGATCACGCTGTCCAACGAACTTAGCCTGAGTATTAGTAAGAGGATCATGTATACCAAATTTCAACTAAATCAGTCAACTTTTACTCAAGTTATCGTCACACGCGTGAACGTTACAGACAGACAGACAGACGGACAGACAAGATGCATAGTTTGTTGAATGTAAGAAGCTCGCTTACGCTTGCTTCAACTATTTTCTTAATATTCAATATTAATTGTATTAAGCTCGCTTCAATAAAAGAGCCACGCGATGCCAAGTACATATTACATGGTAACATAATACATATTAAATGGTATTATAATACATATTAAATGGTAATTTAAATGCAAGAACACGCAAACCTTATATGAAACAGAGAAGAAAGAACATGTGTTCACTTTATTTTTGTAACTACTGCTCTTTAGCGTAACTGCGAAAATTAATCTGTGATAAAGTCCGCATGCTAACATACATGCACGACGTGTTCATATTCAGTTTTATCCTTAACAAATACCAATTCAACTACCCCCCCCCCCCCTTAAGTTCTTTTTGCAATATCGAAATAGTAGCCACCATTGTTGTAATTCTATTCCTATATGTAAAAAGATATAATGGCATTGGGCATTTATTTGCATGTATTAACATTTATTTAATGTATGTAACATAAATATATAGAAAACAATTTTTAGTTATCACCAACCTTTGTTTTTTTGGCAAATGTAGCTAGGGCGGAAAAATGATAATTAATTCTCCAATTTGACCAATTGGAGTAGTCAATACAACCCTATATTATAAACATTTATTGATTTGATATTTTTTCATTTCTTTTCATTTTCAAAAAAACGTATATCAGATAAAGTTTGTTTACTGCTGAAAGCCGGCTTTCACTAGAAGAATTGAAGAAAAAAAAGAAGAATTGAAGTCACTTTATTAAGAATAATCAGATAAAATTAAGTCAGATTGTATCCTTTCTCAGTCTCAACTTCTATACTGATTCATTAGGGTCCGTAGGCAAAACCAAGGACCCTTATATTTTCCTGCTTGTGTCTGTCCGTTCGTCCTCTCGCGTGCTCTCACGGCTACACCTTTCGTCCGATCACTTTCATATATGGCATGTATGTGTCTTGTACCTGCCCACATATTTTAAAAATATAGCGACTTAAAAAAACTTTTCTCAAAAAAATTAGGGTAAAAAAACTTAAGGGTTAAAATTTTTTTTATTTTTTTTCGACACCGTGAGGGGTATCATATGAAAGGGTACGTCGAGCTGATTACAAAAATATATAATTCTTTGGATATAACTTTGATATAGGGCGAGCGCAGGCAAGTTTGAAGTGGGTGTGAAACGTGTCCCCCCCCCCCCCCCTCTATCTCGCTTATGTGAAGTGAAAAAAATCTGAAAAAATTCCTGAACATTCTTCGACCAAAAGTAAAGATACTACTTTTTGGAAATTTCGAAAAAAATATTATTTTATTTTTTATTGAAAAAATACGTTTTTTTTTTATAATTATGGTCTTTTCGATGTATTTATATGGTTTTAGTCCGGTTTAGTGGCAAAAAAATACTTTATCAGAGTGTGTTTTGAGAATATCAGACCCTTAGAATGGTTCAAAGTAAGCTTTTTAGCATTTTAAAAAAACACTGTTTATACACTTTACAGTTAAACACTATATAGTGTGGCCTACGGACCCTCGCTGTGTGCTGACTAGCACACACTTGACCTGTTTATTTTCTTATATATTTCGGCTCATCTCGCCAGCACGATTGTGTGTGAAAAAGTCCAAAACAAAAAGTCCAATGGATGAAGTCCAAAGTCCAAAGTAATGAAATCCACAAGTCAAAACATAATCGGGGTCTTCCAAAGAATCGTAGATAAGAAAGTTATCACCAACCTTTGTTATTTTGGCAAATGTAGCAGATCTTTAAGCTCAGTTGGATTCGCCGGTAGATTTTTTCGTCGTTCGTACACAAGGGCTTTGCGCACATTTTCCATTGCAGGAGCTTGTACGGAAGTACTGGCAGCTGTCGCGAGCCGCATGATTGCTGACGGCGGACGCGTATACAAAAAACCATCTAGATGTCCAATAACTTGTGCACCGTTCTTAATAATTTCTAAAGTTGGCAATGCCATATTATATTAAAATAAATCGAATATTACGTCACTGACAATTTTGAATGTAAATAGAAGGTTATTATATAAATAAACAAATAATCATTGCAAGTAGTGAAGTTGAATGCAAATTGCAGGAGGAAATATAATATTTTTTTTTTTTTTTTTACATTTTGGACTTAATGGGTTTTGGACTTTTTCGTTTTGATTTTTTGTTTTGGACTTTTTAGCCTCCAACCCGGCAGCACTGATAACGACCTCTAGTGAAAGCCGGCTTTCAACAGTAAACTAACTTTATCTGATCTACGATTTTTGCAAATGAAAAAAAAAAATAACATTGATAAAATGCTTATAATATTGGGTTGTATTGTCTATTCGAATTGATCAAATAAAGATCAACGTGTATAGAGACAAGCACTTCTTTATAATGTTACTCCCCTTATAAAAAACAGAAGGTGTATGAAATGTTTTTCTTTTGATAGTTACTCCCCTTACAAAGACAGAAGTATGTGACATTCTTTTGTCCCAAAGTACATTGGACTAAACATCCCTTTCTCTTCATAGTTGTTTAGACGATGGAATGAAAGGAATATAATATAATTATAAACATTTATACTTTTAAAAAATCACAGGGGAGTAACAATCAAAAGAAGTACCTAGAGACGATTCTATGTTAAAATGAACATAAATAAAGAGCAAGAAGATAAAGGTAACGTTGTCTGATGAGAGTGACAATAAAATATACGTATAGGGAGAAGTTTCAGTTATGGTTATCGTTGTACGTTAAAAGATGGTGTGACAATAAAGATTACGTTGTTGTCGATAGAGAAAGTGTATGCGATAGTCTAATGTTAGTTTAAATAAAATATGTAGTGTGAGGATAGCTGTAATAAAAATAAGAAATGTCTAATTGTGAAATTTTGATTATAGTTGTCTAGTTTTAATAACCTTTCATTTGTTAATAAACAGGTCAAGTGAGTGCTAGTCAGCACACAGCGAGGGTCCGTAGGCCACACTATATAGTGTTTAACTGTAAAGTGTATACACAGTGTTTTTTTAAAATGCTAAAAAGCTTACTTTGAACTATTCTAAGGGTCTGATATTCTCAAAACACACTCTGATAAAGTATTTTTTTGCCATCGAACCGGACTACAACCATATAAATACACCGAAAAGACCATAATTATAAAAAAAAAACGTATTTTGTCAATAAAAAATTAAATCATATTTTTTTCGAAATTTCCAAAAAGTGGTATTTACTTTTGGTCGCAGAATGTTCAGGAATTATTTCAGATTTTTTGCACTTCACATAAGCGAGATAGAAGGGGGGGGGGGGGCACGTTTCACACCCACTTCAAACTGGCCTACGCTCGCCCTATTAAAGTTATAACCAAAGAATTATATATTTTTGTAATCAGCTGAACGTACCCTTTCATATGATACCCCTTACGGTGTCGAAAAAAAATAAAAAAATTTAACCCATAAGTTTTTTTACCTTAATTTTTTTGAAAAATATTTTTTTTAAGTCGCTATATTTTTAAAATATGTGGGTAGGTACAAGACACATACATGCCAAATTTCAAAGTGATCGGTCGAAAGGTGTAGCCGTGAGAGCACGCGACAGGACGGACGGACAGACACACGCAGGAAAATATAAGGGTCCTTGGTTTTGCCTACGGACCCTAAAAATTAGTCATTAGTCATGGTGTGATCGAAAGGTATCAGGAATTTGTTTTCCTGAGGCCTATGACTAATCCCTTGACATATCTGAATCCCATTACTAGAATACCCATATAAACTACGTTAATGTCAATAATATAGAGAACATTAATAAATCGACAAATGTACACAAAAAGCTTTTCTGTTTGCCGCTGCAATAACAGACGAAAAACTATAACTCTCAAACTACTTAGCTGGTTACCATAGTGAATTACGGCATTGAGGTCAACTAATCAATTCCTGATTAGAACTTACTTCTTGTAGTGTAAAATTTAAGTAAACCTTAAAGTTAACTTAGAATTTTAGAAAGAATATAGAACAGACAAAAATTCACTCCGGCGACGGCATTTGAACCTGCACCTTTAATTTTTCGGTCAGATGCTAAGAGTTAAATTGAATAGAATATTGTCAAACCAAATGGAGAAACTAAGAAAATTGAAATTCCGAAATCTATTGAATCGTTTCTCATAGATTGCCATTAATTTTAACTTCCTTAATTTATTAAAGTAAGAAAGTTGGCAATGGAAATCCATTGAATTTCTTCTCATGGATTGCCATTCATTTTAATTTCAATCATTTATTAAAGTAAGAAAGTTGACAATGGAAATCCATTGAATTTCTTCTCATGAATTGTCATTAAGTTTTAATTTATGGAAATCCATGCCTAGAGATTCAAATAGAAATAAAATTCGAATCTATTAGAATCGATGAAGCAATTAATTGTAACATTTAAAGCAAGAAGATAAAGATAGCGTTGCCTGATTAGTAGTGATACTTAAATAAACGTATGGGGAGGAGATATAGTTGTGATTACACGTAAAAAAAGATGACGAGGTAATCTTTTACTCTGTTACCCACCCATATTGATATCTATAAAATGTTGAAAAGTAGGATTGGTAACAAAGTAAATAACTATTAGGACAAAGGGATATTTAGTGTGTAGTCAAATGTACTTAGGGACAAAGAAATATCAAACTTTTTATCTTTCTGTTTCGATATATTCTAATTATAGTCACAAAATTACACGCCAAATTCATCTCAATTTCAAAAATTCCAGTCATGCACCATGACTTAATGAGCGAATTTTCAAAGAAATGTGCGTATTATTGGCTTATGATAATACAGGAAAATTTTGATTTAGAATTTGGATGGGAAAAAAAAAAGGTGTACGGGGTACAAAAGTCAAAATAGTATTTACCCTTCAAGATGCATGTCGCTGGAAAGCTCTTTAAGAGTAGAGTAATCACTTTTATCATATTTTCATATATAAGGGGGGTAAAATGGAAAAAAACACGTTTTTATGCTATTTTTGACCCTAAATTGTCAAAATTTGACCCCTAAATGAACTCCAAAAATTCTGGCCAACGAACTCATCCTTTCTTTTGATATTATTGACATTTTGAAAGTTGTTTGCAATTTTTAAGTGCATCCAAAGGGGAGATATCGTCTGGAGTGACACATATATACATACATATATACATACATATATACATACATATATACATACATATATACATACATATATACATACATATATACATACATATATACATACATATATACATATATACATACATATATACATACATACATAAAAATAAGTGTGAAATTTTAGGAATCGATTCAGAATGGTCTAAAACGGATTTCCATGGAAAAATATTTCAAAAATTCGCATCACAAACATTTTGAAGCCATTGCAATAGCGTAATTTTCTTTGAAAATTCGCTAATAAAAGAAAGGGGGTAACGAAGTAAAAGAGTGCCGATAATGTGAAGATAAAGATGTTACGTTGTTGTCAATAAAGATGTATTGACACCTTAAACTGGCTTGATTATAGTAAAAATAAAATATTATCTTCATTAGATTGGTTAACATACGTTAAATTATGGTTTAATGGTTTATTGATTTGATATGCATATTGATAATTTCCCTATAATTCAACAGCTAATATAGTAGACAAACTACAGCTGTCCTGTTTTGTTTTTTTTAATATGCCGACTATGTACCAGACAGAGAAGGATTAATTCAAGTTTTATGGAATACCATTTACATTTGCACAAATAGCTCATTATTGAAATAATTAAAAAATCTCAATACAATTTATTTATTAATTTATGCATTTGTTTTATTTTTTTCCAATCCAAAGATCATTCTCAAGATTTTATCTTTACCATAAACGAAATTAAAAATAGAAACATTTTTGAGGGTAATTTGAAATAGGGTTAAAAGAAAAATAAACTGGTCGAGTATGTGCTATCGTGTGTGCTAAATGCACATACTTGTATTTAATTCAATTGTATACTCGGCAATTTAATAAATAGGTCGAGTTCGTTAACCAGCGTAATCGGCCCAGACGTACAAAGATGGCGGTCATTTAATAGTTTGTTTCAGCTATAACTTTTTAACCAATAATTATAACGACGTGAAACAAACGCCTTTATATCCTTTTTGACTGTCCAAACGCAATGAAACTACTCCGAAGTATTGCCCAGTCAGTCCTCAGATAATACATTTTTAAGATTTTGGATAAATAGACAAATAGAAAAATTAGTTTAAAACAAATACATATTTGTAAAATAGTTGGTTGATAAGTTGTTGGAATTGTTTTAATCACGTGTTAAGTGTTAATTGCAACTGAATGCCGGCTGATAGAATAGCATTATGGGATCTCATAAGAGAAGTTTATAACGTTTCTACAGCAGTTTAGCATTCAGAACGAGAATCATACTATATTAAAAATTACCCCACTATTCCACAATACCTAAAGTTCCTCAACTATAAAGGTAAGTTTTCCAAGACGCGACTCCAGCGATAGACGCTGAGCGATAATCGCTCAGCGACTATCGCTGGAGTCGCGTCTTGGAAAACGTACCTTAAGTGTTGTTAACATTAGTTCCAAGATTTCAGGCGTATGTTTAAAACACTTTCAAGCACTTCTTCATGGCAACTGCCTGCCTACCTCTTACAGAAAGTACAGCTAAGATGAAAGCCTAGCCAGCATCTAAGAGGGACCTCCAAGTTCATTGTTTAGACCCTTAGCCCCCTCAGCTCTGTTGGCAAACCTGGCCAGAATTGGCAACTATGAGGTTTTCCCTCCAATTTACAAAAGGAAGATAAGACATAGAAGCTCTGTGCAGTTGCAGTGCGTATAAAAAAACAAAAACAATGTGTACTCGAGCCCGACCTCTGTGAGCTCCAAGAAACCAGATTCACTCAGCGACCGGATCCCCATGCATTGCTGGTCTGTCGATCTTCCCATCACAAATTATACAGAATTTGCAGTATAACATTTTCTCATATTCATTTTACTGTGGAATATACTACACTTTTATACATTATGTTTAGGTAGGCGTACTTATTTAGGGCAACTACCTACCTACCTCTTGCAGAAAATACAGCTATGGTGAAAGCCTTGTCAACATCTAAGGGGAACCATCCAAGTTCACTGTTTAGGACATTAGCCCTCTCAGCACTGTTGGCAAACCTGGCCAGTACTGGCAACAGTGAGGCTTTCCCTCCAATTTACAAGAGGAAGATAAAGGAGAAGGCAGATCTGTGTGTGTGTATGTAGCCCTCTGAGTAAGTGGTGGTCATTTTTTTATTTTAATTTTAATTAATTACATTTCTATCTGAATCTATCTTTCATCTTCCAAGTATGGATCAGGTATACTGGGCTTACTTTCTGGTACCCAGAAAGTGTTGAATGTTTTGGGGAACTTAACCTGGTACCCAGGGAAGTACTTGCTCATCAGAGCTGGTATCCAGCTCCAAGTCTTCAAGACACACATCACCATCCACACCTCACCTCACATCTACTCCACTGAACAGCTAAATCATTATTATTTATACTTACTCATGTTGTACCCTCTATACATTAAAACTTTCCTATAACCTACAGTCCGCTTACTTTCTTTAAAAATCTTAATACCTTATTACTTTACATTACTCCTCATTTTAATTCTAGATTTGTGGCCAGGTCAGGCTCCATGCTCCCTGGTACAAACAGCGTCAATTTGTTCATATAGCAAAAATCCAATCTGTGAACCTTGTTTCATATTTCTACCGACTCCAGCAGTTCCTAAACATTTTATATCAGTGAATGTCACTTAATTAACGAAGATAACTATGTAACTTAAATTCCACATTCTTCCTTTACCACCATTTCTAATTTTAGTAGCATAATCTGGACATATCAATCGATTTCCCTAAAAACCCTTTATTAGCATGACAATCTAACAAGAGAGGATTATTTCTAGTAAATTAAATTTTAGGTGAATGTGAGAGAGGACCCTTATAGTCATATTAAGAGAAGGGCTTATCAAGAAACGGTCTTTACGGTGAAGGGCCCTTGCTTAGGAAAGCTTTAGAAAGACTGGAATGTGTCATACCATACATGACTGAAATAACCCTATGCAACCCTACGACATAGTGCTGTTAAAGAGGTTTCATGTGGAGCGCCATATCTACTCTACTATGTATAACCTTACCCTATTATATACGTTACATCAGCTCCTTTCCGCTACAATTATCAAATATCCTTTTACAACATTTCACGCAACAGATAACACAAAGGGATATTTTTTTTTAAATAAAAGATCACATTTTCCTCTTCTAAGAAGTATGAGAAGCCTTTGTTATAAATTAATCAAAGTCTTTGGAAAATTTGAACATTATTTTCAGTATTCATTTTATACAGATGATTACAATGTTGCATTCTACTAGCAATTTAATCATTAACATGATATTAATTTCTTGATGAGAGTGAGGTTAAACCTTTGGTTAATATGTGCAGTATGTTCCAAGATATAATGTTCCTTTATAAAAAACTACTCCTTAATAGTCCACAGGCCACCATAAGAAGTGAGTCGCTGATTGATAAAGTTTTCTTACCTTATAGAATCGCTTATTTATGCCGTGTCCACCGATGAATTGGGCATATGGCAACTGGGTGCTGGGCCATTTCTTTTTTTGTTGACATACCAAACTTGCCCTTCTGCGGGAACATTGAAAAGAGATAGATAAAGTTTTGATTTTCACAGGATCGTTTAATTAAATTATTTAAATAACAGTGGTACACGTGGCCACCGATAAGAGGGGCCGTTTGGGGTGGCCACCTCCCCAAACATATCGCTCTGCGGGGACGTTGAAAAGAAAACGGCCCACTCGTATCGGTGGCCACCTTTACCACTGTTTTTGAAATAATTTAATTAAACGATCCTGTGAAAATCAGAACTTTATCTATCTCTTTTCAATGTTTCCGCAGAAGGGCAAGTTTGGCATGTCAACAAAAAATAAATGGCCCAGCACCCAGTTGCCATATACCCAATTCATCGGTGGACACGGCATAAATAAGCGATTCCATAAGGTAAGAAAACGTTATCAATCAGCGACTCACTTCTTATGGTGGCCTGGGGACTATAATTAATTAAATTAAAAATTCGTTATAATTTAACATTTACCTTTTTTCTTTCAATTCAAAACCACTTTTATAAATAATATTTTTCGATACCATGAAAAAGAAGGGTAGTTTACTCTTGATATTATTTTAAAGTTTTCAATAAGACAAAACTAAGTTCCTGAACACAAAATTAAGAAAAATGTATAATTTTTTGATGTTCTTGCACATCAAAAAATTATACAAGCAAGAATTTTTATAAAGAAAGATTTTTTTTTCGAAAACCTAAAAATAACCTTTTCCTTCATGTTCGGACCCACTGTATGCATAGAAACAGCTTCTTCAATTTCAATATGTTCCTTAAAAGTAGAAAATTAAACATAAAATAGGTGTAGTTCTAACCAAACAAGGTCTTCACACAACAAAAATTGTAATTAGCAATTGACCTGTTCTAAAATAGTCTTCAGTCTTATTAAACCTTATGTAATTTATTCTTTTTCAAATGTTACTACTTATATTAATTATATTATTATGTTAACGTAACACATTGTCATTTTCGCCTTACCAAGATAGCCTCACTTGTGGCTTATTGCCGTTGAGGGCTCTTAAAATATGAGTAAATAAATAACCTCTAGAGTATCTGAAGAAGGCTGCTTTGGGAAAGCCAAAATCGGTCGAGGGATGGAATATATATATATATATATATATATATATATATATATATATATATATATATATATATATATATATATATATATATATATATATATATATATATATTTATTTTTATCAATATAATGAGAAATATTTATTACGTAAGGGGATACTACTCTAGTCCAGAATAAATATTATTACAAAAGTGAATATTAATTGTTTCGTTAGGTTTCAATGTGAAACAAAAGACATTTTTTTTTGTTTGGATATTTCGTTTTTACATTGAAATCATTCATACAATTGTGGATAATCCAATTAAATGGAATTAACAAAAGAAAAACCATCATTGTTAACTTCACTTTATATATGAGTGAACTTGATAAAACCAAAATTTTTATAGTTATATTAAGGTCTGTTTTCCATATTATGTACCCATATCAGAAATCAGAATATTATTTTAGCTTGAAAAGCAATAAGTAACAATATGTATTACTCATTATTTAATAAATACATGAGGGATCCAGCGTGTCCGAGGGTCTTAAGGCGCTCGCCCAGCTATCAATAAGTCGAGACGACTCGAGGTCGTGGGTTCGATTCCATGCCATGATACTCTGAATTGCATCTATGAATCGCGGACGGTTCAGAGTGAGGGACACCCCCTATGGGGCACTCTTCCCCCACTCTTTGATGTGGTCGGATTGATGTGGGTCCGATCCGTGTCATGATGATGTGATTAGTATTTATGGTTCGAGGACGGAGGAGGGCGAGAGACACCCCCTATGGGGCACTCTTCCCCCACGCTTTGACGTACGCTTATATAGCTCACTAATGACCACACCATACTCGCTTCGGCGGTACAATGTACAAATGTATGATGTGTGAAGTAGCTGGAACTCTCCACTACGGGGCGTAAAAAGGGCCTAAAAGATGGCCTAATTGCAAGGTTCGAACAAGTGGTTCGTCCTACCCGTTCTAGTAGGAAGTACTAGACTACTAGTACTAATAAATACATTTTTGTATATTACGGTTAAAGACTACTTCAGTTAATCGTCATCTAGAAATAGTGATGATTAATTTAGGACAGACTAGACCTAAGTCACCTATTACCTTTATGTCTTTATTATATTTATGATTGATAACAATACCAATTAATTGGACTAGTACAAAATATGATATTTACCATCTTTACTCGATTACTTTCAACAAAAAAAACTCGTTTTCTCCATTTCATGGAAAAACTTGAATCATGGATATGTTTTTGGGCATTGAATCCACATTTCAATTTTTTTGTTTCAATTAAACAACCTACCGTCAAGAAACTCTACTATAAATGAAAACCTATTGACCTCCTGTTAAATCCTAACTTCCTGGCACGATATTTAAAAGCGTCACATTTTTCATGTTGTTTTTTGCGTGACGGCAATTTCTTCTGTCCCCCAAAGCTAATACATATCCATGTTAAAATAAAACGTTAGTTGTCGTTTTCCGCGTGACGGCAATTTCTTCTGTCCCCCAAAGCTAATACATATCCATGTAAAAAAACGTTAGTTGTCGTATTTTGCGTGACGGCAATTTCTTCTGTTCCCCAAAGCTAATACATATCCATGTGAAAAAAAACTTTAGTTGTCGTATTTTGCGTGACGGCAATTTCTTCTGTCCCCCAAAGCTATTACATATCCATGTTAAAATAAAACGTTAGTTGACGTTTTCTGCGTGACGGCAATTTCTTCTGTCCCCCAAAGCTATTACATATCCATGTTAAAATAAAACGTTAGTTGTCGTTTTCTGCGTGACGGCAATTTCTTCTGTCCCCCAAAGCTATTACATATCCATGTTAAAATAAAACGTTAGTTGACGTTTTTACACTGAAGTATATGATTTTATTCGTATGGGAAAAAATGCTGCCGATTTGTTTTTGTTTATAAGTTTGTGCGGAATATTTTACGAAGATTAACAAATGAGTTAGTCGATTGTAAACGATGTGATGAACTGCAATAAAATAGAAAAGTCGTGTAATAAAACAGACATTCAGATTTTATTGATCTGCAAGAATTAATTGTAAACCTATTTTGCCGAAATGTTTTTAGGTATTCACATTCTTGGCAAATGTCTAGACACCATTTTCAAGTCCTTGATTATTTTTGACGTCAGACTAATGATTTTGTTTGGACTCGAAGCAACTTTCTCAGAGACAACTTAGTTATTAGACAGTAGTGGATGGTTGTTGATAATAGAAGGTTCGCGTGATTGGATTGCTATAAGAAATGCAATTAAGCTTCAAATTAATTAGCTACAGATTCTCACTTAATCTGACCGATAAATCAGAGAAAAGAAATAGAACATAAACTTTTATAGGGAAATCTATAGAAATGAAACAAGAAAAGTCAGCTATTTCAAACAATCATTAGTAAAACTTTTTTCATTTGTCACTTTTTACTTTCTCATATAAAGAGAAAGTATTGTGATGGCGCGAAAATTCGATTTTGAGATTTTGATGGATTTACACGTTTTGAGGTCCCCTGAGTCCAAAAAAGTGGTTTTTAAAAAATGTCTGTCTGTCGTCTGTCTGTCGACTGTCTGTCATCTGTCTGTCGTCTGTCGTCTGTGCAGACGCCTGGAGCCTAAACTACTGGGCCGATTTTGACGAAATTTGGCATACATGTTCAGAAAAATCATACCCCGAGGCGAAATCGAGAAATGAATTTTAGCTCCAAATTTAGGGGCACTACCCCCCAAAAACTCTGAAAAAACGTGAAAAAAAATTATTTCTCGAAAACGGTTCCGACGATTTTAATTAAAAAATTCTAAAACGCAGTCTATTTAAATACGAATCCAACGATATAAGCCGTTTTCCCGGGAAAAATCTAGTTCCTGAGAAAAAAGCTTAAAACGCGGACCGAGAGAGCCCGGGTTCGATTCCCCGAAAAATTAATGAGTGATTTAAATGATTATGACGAATGTGAGGAGAATAATACGCCTCCCGAAATAATTAATTCGGCACAAAATACATCTAATAAATTAATGTCATCTTTATCAAAAGAGAAATACGAACTTGCATACAGGAAGTTTATTTTTTTCTGTATTTTTATTATTTTAATCTAACAACCGTATAATGATAAAGTACGGTACGCAACTCGTGCGAAAACGGCATTTTGCATTGCTCGTGTGGGTTTATACCCTCGCTGCCGCTCGGGTGCAAACTCCACACTCGCATGCAAAATGCTACTTTCCGCACTAGTCACGTAATGTGCTATTACAATATCAACTAAACCAGTTGTTCTGTTTACAGCCAGTGTTGCCTTTTTTTGCCTGATTCAGTAAACCTGACCACGCGCTGTTATTATTTTTTATCTTAAAACTTACTCATCACATTTAATTTATTTATTATAGATTCTCTATCTTTACTTTTTTATTTTTATATTTCATGTATATTGTTTAAATCATGTAGTTAGTTAAAAAATAATCATTAATTGTCATTGTTATTATTATTATTATAATTTGGATTATGTAATCTTTGTTTAGATTTAAGTTCTTTATGTTCGTAAGTTGGAACACTGGAGTGCGGTAAAGTAAAATGAGTGCGGTCAAGTAAAACAAATGTGGTTAAGTAGTAAGTGCAGGAATTTGCTGGTTTGCGTTCTATTTTGAGTGCGATAACAACAAACAGTAATATCGGTAAATTGTAGGAAAAAACATTTTAAAATTTTAAAAAGAACATTATAGCTCATAACGGTATGAAGACATAGGTGCAATTGAACAAAATAATGTAAGAAGATTATCGGTACCTTACTAATGAGCTATATTTTAGCAATTTTCCAAAAATTGAGGAGTCTATCATCTATTTTTGCTTTAATGTCTCTTTATTTACTAAACAATTAGTTAAATTACTTTAGCAAAATTACCTGCCAGCGTAATGTAGTACAAACTACAAAAATTGGACTAATTAATTGTCTTGTAACGGAAATAAACATTCAAAGCATCATTAATGCTAGTAATTGTCAAATTCAATCACAAATAGTTATTGAATATTCATTTATTAGTTGTGGAAAATATCAAAAATAATTATATATTATGCTTTATTAGCTAAAACTAATGAAAAGCATTATTTTATTTTCTTAGTATTTATTTTTAGCTAAGCTAATGGCAAATTGGTTAAGGCTTAAAAATAAATGTAGAATATATAATGATATTCTTTATTTTCTTATTAATAAATCATTTTCTAGTATTTTTATATTCGTTTTAACAAAAATATAAAGAGAAATAAAAAACTATTTAACAAGTGAATAAATAAAAAAATAGTAAGTTCCTCTATAATTTTTTATTGGTATAAAACTTTGAATTGCTCTTGCATAAAAACCTTGTACTTATTATTATATAAAATGTATTACGTTTTAACAGGTTGCGGTACATGGTGTATTCATTTTATTATTATTTATTTTTAATTTATTTAAATGTTGAGTTTATATAAAAACTTTAATGGAGTACTTGCTCGCAGACTGGAAAAGCTGTTAAAGAAACTATAAGTGAAATAAAATAATACAAGCAATGCATATCGACAAAGCGGGTTTAGGAATATTATACGCTTAAGGAAAAAATATTTGTGTATCCATGAACACGACAACGTCAACATGCCGATACTCCTAAAGTAATGTTGTATATTTCACGTTAATGTTGTATATTTCACGTGACAAGTACTGGTTTCTTTCATATCTAGATATCGGGGTAAGAACCGGTATTAACTATGTGAAAAAGACCCTACTCTAAAATTATGTGTCTTACAGCGCAAAAATAAAATAAAAATAAATAGTCTATACGTTAAAAAGAAATAATGATACCTAATAAATGCAACTATTGAAAATATAATAAAAAACAGCAAAGTAGTATAATTTAAAAAGCATTATAAAATTTGAATACAGGGTAAGTCAGTGTTATTGTTATTGATCGGTAATTTGGTTTGATGCAAATAGCTACTAGACACGATGTATTACTCAATTACATTCCCAATATATTATTACAATTTAAAATGGTTTTGTCTTGGAATTGAAATCAATTTGTATGAATCATTTTTGTTCTATGAGAAAATAATTCATATAAAAATGCCATTTTTCAAAACTGGTCTTATTTTCAACCTTTTTTTTTTTCTTTCTTTGTTTATGTATTCTTTATCTTAGTTGTATCTTTGTGAAAAATTTGGGGAAGATTGAATTACGGTAAGTGGTTCAAAATTGGGGTAATAGGTGTGCGATGAAACTTAAAAAGCAAATTAATTTGACGCCATTTTTTTTTTTTTTTTTTTTTTTTTTTTTTGGTTTCTGTATTCTTCACCTTATTTGTATCTTTGTGAAAAATTTGGGGAAGATTGAATTACGGTAAGTGGTTTAAAATTGGGGTAATAGGTGTGCGATGAAACTTAAAAAGCAAATTAATTTGACGCCATTTTATTTTATTTTTTATTTTTTATTTTTTTTTTTGGTTTCTGTATTCTTCACCTTATTTGTATCTTTGTGAAAAATTTGGGGAAGATTGAATTACGGTAAGTGGTTCAAAATTGGGGTAATAGGTGTACGATGAAACTTAAAAAGCAAATTAATTTGACGCCATTTTTTTTTTTTTTTTTTTTTTTTTTTGGTTTCTGTATTCTTCACCTTATTTGTATCTTTGTGAAAAATTTGGGGAAGATTGAATTACGGTAAGTGGTTCAAAATTGGGGTAATAGGTGTACGATGAAACTTAAAAAGCAAATTAATTTGACGCCATTTTTTTTTTTTTTTTTTTTTTTTTTTTTTGGTTTCTGTATTCTTCACCTTATTTGTATCTTTGTGAAAAATTTGGGGAAGATTGAATTACGGTAAGTGGTTCAAAATTGGGGTAATAGGTGTGCGATGAAACTTAAAAAGCAAATTAATTTGACGCCATTTTTTTTTTTTTTTTTTTTTTTTTTTTTTTTTTTTTTTTTTTTTGTTTCTGTATTCTTCACCTTATTTGTATCTTTGTGAAAAATTTGGGGAAGATTGAATGACGGTAAGTGGTTCAAAATTGGGGTAATAGGTGTGCGATGAAACTTAAAAAGCAAATAAATTTGACGCAATTTTTTTTTTTTTTTTTTTTTTTTTTTTTAATTTCTATATTCTTCACCTTAGTTGTATCTATGTGCAAAATTTGGGGAAGATTAAATCACGGGAAGTGGTTCAAAATTGGGGAAACGGAAATGTGCGATGAAACTTACAAAGCAAAGTAATATAAGACCAGTAAAAAAATCAACGAATAACATTGATGAGTTTACTTTAAAATATTAATCCACCATACTCACTGGTTTCAATCACTGTAGTTGGTATGACTAACATTGATGAGTTTACTTTAAAATAATAAACCAAATTACTAACTGGTTTCAATCTCTATAGTTGGTATGACTTACATTGATGAGTTTACTTTAAAATAATAAACCAGATTACTAACTGGTTTCAATCTCTATAGTTGGTATGACTTACATTGATGAATTTACTTTAAAATAATAAACCAAATTACTAACTGGTTTCAATCACTGTAGTTGGTATGACTAACATTGATGAGTTTACTTTAAAATAATAAACCAGATTACTAACTGGTTTCAATCTCTATAGTTGGTATGACTTACATTGATGAGTTTACTTTAAAATAATTAACCAAATTACTAACTGGTTTCAATCACTGTAGTTGGTATGACTAACATTGATGAGTTTACTTTAAAAAAAATAACCTCAATACTCACAGGTTTCACTCACTAGAGTTGGTGTCATTAAATATAATGTTGGTACCTTATGAGGCACTTCATTAGATTGTTGCTCCCCTAATAAAGAAAACAGAGGGGAGTAACAATCTAAAGAAGGTGTTCGGAATGATCTTCTTTACACTGTTACTCCCCTTATAAAAACAGAAGTGTGATATTCCTTTGTCCCAAAGTATATTGGCTAAACATCCCTTTGTCTTAACAGTTATTCAGTCAAAGTCATTTATATTCTAAAACAACATAGGGGAGTAACAATCTAAAGAAGTACCCCTTATGAGTCACGAAAACTTAGCTCCTCAGATCATTATTTATTTAAATAAACGACTATATTGTTATAGGCACTTCTTTATATTGTTACTTCCCTGTGTTTTTTTTAGGATATGATAGACTTAAAAACTATTAAGACAAAGGGATGATTTGTCCTATGTACTTTGTGACCAAGGTATAAAACAATTCTGTTGTTACAAGGGGAGTAACAGTCTAAAGAAGATTCCGTACACCTTCTTTAAAATTGTTACTCCCCTCTGTTTTTTTTATAACAATCTAAAGAAGTGCCTAAAACTTTAACAGCTGTTAAAAATTTCAAAATTACATAGTATTAACTATTTAATACCTTTCCTACTTACTGTAATAAAATATGTTTATAGTTTTTATTATCGATATAATAACTTGTTGCCTGTTGAGATATGTATTGCGATAGCAGGAAAATTTGATTTTATGATTTTGATAGATTTACACATTTTTAGGTCCCCCTTAGTCCAAAAATTGTTTTTGAAATATGTCTGTATGTCGTCTATCTGTCGTCTGTCTGTCGTCTATCCGTCGTCTGTCTGTCGTCTGAGTAGACACGTGAAGCCTAAACTACTGGGTCAATTTCGATGAAATTTCGCTTACATGTTCAGAATAATCAATGTCTGAGGAGAAATCCACAAATGAAGTATAGCTTTAATTTTGAGAGCGCCACATCCTCAAAATAAGAAAAAGTCTGAAAATAATTATTTATCGAAAACGGTTCCGACGATTTTGTTTAAAAAATTTAGTCTAGTTAAATACGAATGTAACCATATAAGTCGTTTTCCCAGGAATAATTTAGTGAAAAAAAAAAAAAAATAAAAAAAATAAATAAATAATAATAATAATGCTAACAACGAGATCGGAGAGGCCGGGTTCAGTTCCCCTCCGGGGATTGGGAGGAGCCATTTCTCTGGTAAATTTAAAATTTTGATGAAATGTTCAATACTAATTTCACTGTTCTGCTAAAAAAAGTTTCTAAGCGTGCTAAAAAAAAGCTTGAAAATGTCCTTTTCTAAAGTATTTTTGTGTATGCTGAATCCTAATCTCAAGTCAAAATTTCTCCTATAGGTACGTACAGTTTTCTCGGAAAATGCACCTAATGTTCGGAAAAAATTGGGTTTTTTCGCCCAAAACAAATTTGTAAAAAAATAAAAATATTGGGCCTTTTAATATCTTTTTTCCGTGGTAGGCTGTGAAATAGTAACTTTAGAGCCTAAAAAACATAGCTAAAATCCATTTTTTCATTAAGTGGACTTAAAAAATCTTTTCATTACTCCTAGCTGTAAAGAAAAAATCTTTTAGTTCCTAGGAACTAAAAGATTTTTTCTTTACAGCGGGTAGTTGTCAAAACTTCCGTTAATATCGCTGCAGTATTTGTAGAAATGCTTCTAGTACGATTAAAATCCGCTAGATGTCAATGCGTTTTATTTATCTTTTCTTATTGTGTAACCTCTTTTTAAGGTTTCTTTTTTTAAGTCTTAAGTATGTACTAATATTTGTTATTATTATATATTGATTAGTGATTAATATTTAATGTTTTTTCATTGTCTGCTACCTCGGAAAAAATAGCATATGCTACGCGACTGTGAAGTGTTTTTTCTTTACCTTGGCAATATTTACTGTCTCGCTTCACTCGACAGTAAATGTAATTGCCGCGGTAAAGAAAAAACTCACTTCACAGCCTAGTAACATAATATACTATTAACCACAAAGAACATGAATCTAAAGTAAAAAAAAAATTGCTGACCTTACTTTTTTAAGAAAATTGAAAAATAAGAAATTAAAACATCTCGATTTTTTCTTTTTTTTGGGCGAAAAATTGGGTCCAAAAACACAATTTTTCCCAACTTTAGGCGCATTTTCCGGTGAAAACTGGACGTATAGGAGAAATTTTGCCTTCAGATTCGGATTCAGCAACCTCGAAAACATAAAGTTTAGATAAAATTTTCTTGGGGCCCGAAAGTTCGTTAAATTTTGCAGAACAGTGTTATATTAAATGTAACAATGTTTAGTATGAAATGTATCGGATTTTTTTATTTATTCTACCCGTACCGTTAAATAAATTTCACATAAAATCAATCGAATAACGTTTTTAAAGATTTTTAAAGTTAAGGTTCGTGGTTCGTGTAATGAATTGTTTTTGATGAAAAAATCCCGGCTATCGATAACTCTTCACAATCCTAGTTTGACCTTTGAATGAGATTTGATTTTTATTATTAGGAGGGAGGTAGGAATGATGCGATGGGTAGAAGCTGAGGGGAGGTCTTCAATGATGACTGAAGTAGATCTGGCAGGTAGGGTGGAGTATTAAAGGAGGAACAACCCCTTGCTGCAGCGTATTGATGCGCCCACGCATCGAGTAAACGTACAACCCAACCCACGCTACAATTGTAATCGTGAACCTTCACAGCTGTCCTTATTAATAAACACCGCCTTTCTACTCATTACAGCACTACATCCCCCCTCCACCGTCATTGTAACCTCAAATTCAATCATTTTAATTAATCCAAATAATGTATTATACGCTTTCTAATATAATACACTTATTATCAGCCATTGTAAATTCAAAACTAACTAAACATCGTATTGCTCTTTCGTTAAGCGAAGATATCAATGATTGATTGCATTTTAAATATTCACAAAGAAAGTTGGGGTTTGTTGAAAAAATAATAAAATAAGATTATTATAAAAAAATACTTCTGAACTTACTAAAGAAAATGGAAGCATTAAGATTATGTTAAAGAACTTTTATCTACGATTGATAAGAAATATAAACATTATATCTCTGTGTAGATTCGTGGAAAGTGATTCTTTTCGTAGCTATATTCATTGCGCAGGGGCGTTTCATAACCTTGCGGTAAGGTGAGGAATTCCTCTTTTTTCCGCCTAGAACGGAAAAAAGAGGAATTCTTCCCCTAAACGCACGATTAGCGAGTTTGTTTACATTTAACAAAACTGATTTGATGTTTGTTTAATTAAAGTAACTGTTTATATTGAGTTTGTGATTTAAGTGATTATGACGAAAATGAGGAGAATAATACACCTCCCGAAATAATTAATTCAATGAATTAATGTCATCTTAATCAAAAGAGAAATACGAACTTACATACAGGAAGTTTACTACATTTTTTTTCTGTATTTATTATTAAAATCCACAATCGTAGATAAAGTACGGTACGCAATTCGTGCGAAAACTGCATTTTGCTTTGCTCGTGTGGTTTTACTACCCTCGCTGTCGCTCAGGTATAAACTTCACACTCGCATGCAAAATGCTACTTTCTGCACTAGACGCGTAATGTATTATTTTTTTATTTCTAGCAATTGAAAATAGTACATTACGCGCCTAGTGCAGAAAGTATCATTTTGTATGCGAGTGTGGAGTTTGCACCCGAGCGACAGCGAGGGTATAGTACAATCACACCAGCAAAGTAAAATGCAGTTTTCTCACGAGTTGCGTACCGTACTTTATCTACGATTGTTGGATTTTAATAATAAATACTGAAAAAAACAATTACTTTAATTAAATAAACAGCAAATTAGTATTGTTAAATGTAAACAAACACGCTAATCATGCGATACGATGCACTATTGCGGAAATAAAGAAGAATTATGAAACGCGCACGCGCAATGAATACAACTAAGAAAATAATTACTTTCTATGCATCTAAACAGAGATAAAATGTTGGTTTCGTATCAATCGTAGATAAAATCCATTTCAAACACGAGGGAGCATTTATAGATTCGTGTCTGTCTGTCAATCTAATTTAAGACAGTTTTGAGAACCACTATATCTTAAAAACCCCTGACTTTAATGAAATTTGGATGGTAGAGTAAACTTAGCTTATTGTAGGCCCTATATTAATTTAATTATCCTGCGTCTAATCCTTCCTCTCTCGTTTGCGTACACAACTTTCTTTTATAAACCAACTATATCTTTAAAAGTACTTATCCGAAGAAAGCTGGGTTTGACGAATTTAGTCTACAGAGGGCCTAATTTTTTTTTAACAAAAAATGCAATTTTTAAGAAGGTTTATAAATATTTGTAATCTACTCATCAGTAGATTAGTAGTAGATAAGTAGATTTCATTTAATAACCCACTCAAAATTTTAAAAACAATTTGGCTCACTGCGCACGTGTCCACACAAAATATCCAATTTATAAAATTGTGAATTTTTTTTCAGGAAATTTGCATCGCACTATCATAAGGTATTAGCATGAATTAGTCCAAATTGTTAGGACTTGCCGTTATAGGGTGGTTGGAGGGGGGGACATTTTTTTGGGGTGAAATTTTAGTGCTAAAAACGCAATATTGGCGCGTTGAAAAAGAGCCGATTAAAATATCTATCACAGGCTTTTTTATTATAGATTTCTTAAAACAATAACTTGATATTTCGTTAATTTCACTTCAAAAATATTTCACTTGGACGTGTCTCGAAACGCTAACTTCGTTTCTCGATGTCGTTTCATCCAAGCAAGTTTACTCTACCGCGGCTGAAGAAGATTCACTTAAAAAAAAGTGAGTGAAAAATAGAAACAAAATTAAAATAATAAATATAAAATAGTCCATGAATATAACTTACCTGTTGAATTTCATTAATTTTTGTAAATTGCTTTCCAAACTCCCACAAATCTACTCCGAACTTCAGTGCCCAGTTGCGAACCCTGAAACATATTATTTATTTAAATTAGCTCATATTGTACTATAGGAAATAAATAAAACACAAATAATTGCAGCAGGTAACTTTGAAATTTTTTAAGGAGTTTGATTTAACGTGCATATAGTTACGTATGTTCAGCTTATAAGTCTTTACTGACATATTTGTTTCACAAATACTAGGTATTATATACAAATAATAGGTATTGACCAACTTTTTAAATGAAAATAAATTTATTCAATTTATTTATCAAATGTAATACATTTTAAAACAGACCGGATCACCCAATTAAATCTTATTGAGCAAATTTAAATTCGACTACATTAATGATATTCAATTAGTCTTGAAGTTATAAATTGTGATATTATTAATTTTTTTATGAAGGATCCGTGTGTTTGAGAGGCTCAGGATATGCATCTTAAATAAATTTATGTGGCACTTTTTTAAATTGTTACTCCCCTTATATATATAAAAAAAAAACTAAGGGGAGTAACTACCTAATGAAGGTGTACGGAATATTCTTCTTCGGACTGTTATACTCTCCTTATAAAAACAGAAGTGTAATATTCCTTTGTCCCAAAGTACATTGGGCTAAACGTCCCTTTTTCTTAATAGTTATTTAGTCAAAGTTATTTTACGTACCAATTAGGTATTTCTTATATAAGTACATGACGAACTAATATCTTCGGATATCCCTGTTCCTGTCCTAATTATTTAGCTGTCTTCCAATAGTTTTTGATAAAGGTTTTTCATTTGCCTTTTGATATTAACTCATCATTTGACTCAATATACTTTCAGTATAGGCATATAATTACAGTTTTACTGTGATTAAGCGTGAGGGCGTCAATCTCGACAAAATTCCATGCATGTGAAATGTTCTAATTGGCTTCGCAATTGCCCGATAAACTCGCTGGGTTTTTTAACCATATAGTTTTGTCGGGTTCACTAGAGTATTTAGTTTCACAGTAAGTTAGATGGTAATTGACAAGGAACAGCTATTACAGAAAGGAGTATACAACCCTTTACACACCTTGTAGCGGTCAGCAGAACGTGTTGTAAAGGATGTATCGCCTCTCTAAATCGAAAACCGGATGTGTTAGCGTTTGGACCTTGATCCAGGCGTTAAACCTTTATCACTGACCACGCCGATCCCCCGGGGGCAGTACCTAAAGCTTTATGTTCGCCCGTCACCTCCAACCGGTCACCCATGCGATTCCTAAGCACTCTCTTGCTTATCGTCAGAAATCTTGTGTCAAACAGACTATCCGTAAAATATCACTAGAATCAACTTGATTTATTTTTATTATAACTTTTGTTTCAGTTATTTTTTAATAAGTAATGTTATAAAGTGGCCACGTAATCCTTTACTGTCTACGAATGTGCTTCTCCTTAATATGTTATAGTCATTACATTTGATGAAAACAATGTTGTTTAAAATAATAATATCTCGTGATTATTTCTATAGTTACCGACAATAATTTACTTCTACCTCTATAGCGTTATTGCAACGAAGTTCCTTATGCCACGTTCTGGAGTCCGATAAATCCAAAATCACCGTCACAAAATCTACCGATGACGATAACTTGAGTAAAAGATCACCGAGTTAGTTGAAATTTGGTACACATGTTCATTTTACAAATGCCCAGGCTGAGTTCGTTGGACAAAATAACCGTCACAAAATAACCGTCACAAAATCTAACGATGACGATAACTTGAGTAAAAGATCACCGAGTTAGTTGAAATTTGGTACACATGTTCATTTTACCAACGCCCAGGCTGAGTTCGTTTGAAAACGTTATTCGCCTAAGCGTTCACGCGCAACGCTCGCGTAAAAGTAGGATTCAGAAAGACGGGAAGAAATGTTATTATGGAAGCCTATTCCTTGACTTGTTTTGTTTATTTTTGTTAATGTCAAAATGTCACTTGGTTTTGTAAATATAGAAAATATAATCACGGTCTTGTTAAAAGTAAAATTGATCTGTGCTGACACTTATTTCAATATATTAGGTATATTATTATAATACTTCGTACTTAATCCAAGAAAAAATTCTAACTTCATCTATTTAATGAGACAAACAACTTTCTTAAATAATTTTTTTAGTAAAACGAACACCGACACTGTTATGAAGTGATAAAGATCGCAAAATTTATTAAAGTGGACCTAAAGTTTAAAATAAAGGAAATAACGTTTTTACTGATATCTTCTGTTCTAACGCATAACGATTTTAATAAAACTTTTTACACATTGTCTAAAGTACAATTGAAACAGGCATGAAAAATTTCAACCTGATACAAGCAGAAGCTTTAGAGTAGGGAAGAGATATATTTTATAATATTTAAATTAATAGGCCGGGTAGGTAGAAAACAATCCTATTTCAATCCAACATCCTTTAAAAAACACATTCTTTAACTATAAACTCATCATATTAAACTTTTTTTTTATATTCAATATATATTTATAGTAAGACGCTTGCTTAAAATTATACAAATAACGATTTTCTTTTAATTTTGCCTTAACTCTGCCAGGTACAAACAGTTCATTACTTTTAATTTTGTCTCTTTTCTAACTCCGCCATGTATAAGTACTTAGCAGTGTGATTTTATAATTGATATTTAATAAAAAATGTAAGGAACTTGTTGCTACCGGGTGTCCCGCGACACCACACGTATTTTTTATTTTTACAATTAACTTGACATGTTTGTCCGGGACAAATCTTGTAAGTTAAATTTGACCTACTTTCCGACTACCTAGGAATCTTCCTAAACCAGCTAGAAAGCTGAAACTAGCACAGATTATGTATTTCCCATGAAAATACAATTATCAGTCATTAGCTGTTCAAAATCGTTTGTATTAGCCGACAATTCGCAAAATTTCTGATACATTTTGGTAAAATCCAAACCAAAATGTAAACAACCAGTGGCAGGAAAATGAGGTTATTTTCATGTAATTGAAGCGAGCGTAGTGAGCTTCCTACATTAAACGAAAAATGCTCCGTGTCTGTCTGTCTGTCTGTCTGTGTGTCTGAAACGTACGACGATAACTTGAGTAAAAGTTGACCGATTTTGATGAAATTTGGTACACATGTTCATTTTACCAATGCTCAGGATGAGTTCGTTGGACAACGTTGTCTGCCCAAGCGTTCGCGCGCAACGCTCGAGTAAACGTGCACTTCAAAATTAAAATTGGAATTTAAGGACGGGAAAAATTCTCACTTTATCTATTTGATGAGACGAACATTTTTTACACATAACATTTTTTAGTAAAACCAACAGCGACACCGCTATGAATTAATAAAGATCGTTAAAACTATTAAAGCGGACCTAAACGTTTAAAGATGTGGGGTTAGAGGAATAGTAAGAATGCAGGGTTGTTCCCTTACTACTAGCCTCTGTACTACTATCATACCCTATATCTATCAACTCATCATGAATCATGATTATCTATTTTTTCAATATTCAATAAATATTTATTACCATACGCTCGCTTCAATGATAGAGCCACGCGATGCCTAGTTTATTTAATTTTAAACGGCAAATATTTCCCAGGGTAGAGTAAGCTCCTGTTACCTTAGATTTGAGGCTGATCTCTAGACTCACCTAGAGGCCTGCACGACAGAGACTTCGCCGTAGGGTAGAGCAACTTCTAGCACTCGGCGCCCTCTCCCCCCTCCACCGCATTGTATCTTCGCTACGGTCAATTTCCGATTCCTCCAATTAATTTTCTAGACAGATTTTCCTCTAAAAACTTTTATTATAATTATCTTATGCTTATCTTTACGAAGCTATCAACGCATCAATAATTTCACGCTTTTATTTTGTTAAAATTTCCTATGAGGGACAAATTTTGCAATCTATATTTGGCCCAATTCAAAATCAAAAATAATTCGGAGATTTGGAAGAGAGAAAATTGATGATTTGGAAGAGTTCCTGATGACATTATAACATAATCAGGCGTTAGTTTATAAAAATCACTTGCTGTAGCCGATAAATCAATAAATTACCAGATTTACATGGGAACATTTTGATGATTTAAAATTCAAAAAGAAAATTTAATTTCATAAATTTTACAACGACGACCACTGACAGCAACGTTAGGTTAGAATAGATTACAAGATTTATTGTGACGATGACTAAAACGTAAAATAAAATATCCTTTTTTTAAAGAAAAAAAACTCGCTTTATAAAAACAATGCACTTAAAATTACGAACTTTTTTTAACGGGCATTTACCTCCGAGCAATCACAATATATACGTATGTCACTAAAGATAAAAGTTTGAAGCACCATCTTTTTTTTTTCATTTGTTAACAGCGACTTTTATCTTTAGTGACATACATACACTGTGATCGCTCGTAGTTCTGTGCCTGTTAAAAAACATATTTTCTCCTTTTTAGGTTTCTGTACGAAGTACGAAAAGAAACCTTATAGTATAACGGCTGTCTGTCTGTCCGTTGGCATGTTTCAATTCATAAACTTCTATAACAAGGAACATGAAATTCGGCACACAGGTGCATCTCGGTATCTGTGACAATTGTACACTTTTTGGAGTTTTTACACTTAATATTTCCAAGATGGCGGGTGACTAAAAAAAAGTTTTTAGTCACCATGACATGTTATACCTCAATTTAAAGGTCTTGAAGTGTAGAAAAAGAATATGCAACTATTAAAATTTTACACTTAATATTTTTAATATGGTGGGCTACTAAAAAAAGTTTTTAGTCACCATGACATGCTACACGTCAATTTAAAAGTCTTGAAGTATAGAAAAAGAGGTAAAAAAGAGGTGGAGTGAAGAGGTGAAGTATAGGTAGAAGTGTGGTGGCAGTTCCCGATGCCCGCTCAACTATGATGATATTATATTTTTTACAGTTTAATATATTTCGTAAATCACTAAATTGTAACTCAATTGGGAGAAAACAACGGCAAAAGAAGTTCATACTGCATAATGTCGGCTTTTATTCGATGATTATCTTACTTTACGACACGGAAACAGTCTTTAATCAAGTTCCATGAAATTACGGCAAGTAATACCCAAGATACGAAACATATGTGTCACCAGTAAGTAACATTAATACGATAAAATTTATTGCAAATTTTAAGTAGGTATAAAATGTTGCAAGTTTACATAAAGAAAATTATCGTAAAGAAACCGGCGATTATCGCCTCACGTACTTTTTCTGAACTGAAGTAAGCCTTTTTCTGCCTTACTTTTTTAAATAAAAATGTTTTATTATTATTTTAAATATAATATTTTGCTTCCGAGCTTACCAAAGGTAACGGAAGCCATGTGATCGTTCTGAAGAACGAAACATTTTTAGGTCTCCGATTTCAAAAATTCCAAGACAGAAATCCGGTTCTGACATCAGGGATCATTTTTGGTTCCGCGTCTGTCTGTCGGTCTGTCGTTAAATTTTTACGAACCAACGTATCATAAAAACTGCATGTCCAATTTTAATGAAATTTGGGTGGTAGGTCATGAGTAGCCCATTGTTGGTCCCATATAAGTTTCATTTTTCTACGCTCATTTGTGTCTCTTCCACATGCGCACAAACATACATTAATTTACACCTATAGCTTCAAAAGTTCTTATCTGATTTGTATGAAACTTTTATAGTTTATCGAAAGTAGCCCACAGATAGCTCCAGATTACTTTGAACCGTCTGCGCTCATTAACTTTTGCTTAATTGATACTTCAATTCAAAGTAAAAAATCAAAACATTTTAGATAGATTAAAAAAACAGGGGGAACAATTAAACAAATTAGACAATAATGGCTTGTAAAAGCATTATATCAAAAAGACCGTGATAGCATGCGAGGAAGCTATGTGCCACACCAATTGACAGTCTATTTTAAATAATGTTCCCTTACGATAATATCTATTATACAAGACATTTATATTTATATAAATGTGACATATATATATTATATATATATTTGTTTTTGCCTTTTAGTGAAAAAATGGTAACTGTATTATCCTTGTATTGAAAAAAGGCGACTTAATACATTTAGGTAATGTTTAAAAGATAATTACATTAATATTCATAAAAGGATTCCCCCTCCCCTTTCATTTTTAGATGGTGAAGAGTGAGTTTTCTAAAAAGCATTAGACTTTTACCTGTTAGACCTCAAACCTCTCGACTACGTGATACGTTTAGACCTTCTCGTCCACAGAGAGAATTTTTTATTAAAAGAGCACTGAAATAGAGAGAGAGAATACAAGGCTTTTAAGAAAAAAAAAATTCAACGCGTGTGCTTGAGGCAAAAAAAAAAAATTTAACTAAGGCTTGAAACATGATTTTCATAAATTAGTTACATAGACCTCGCGTACCAGTAAATATGTATGTATTGAAGCCGCTTTTTCCAGACCTCTAAAAACATTAAAGAAAATTTAATTTAGACAAAAAAAAAAAAAAAAAAAAAAAACGAGAAAGGGTTGATTTTTTTTTTTTTTTTTTTCATTATTATTATCATTTATGCATTTTTTATTCTGAGAAGCATCTTCTCGACCAACAGTTGGTTTAAAAGTTACCTTTACATCCCCCCCCCCCGCCTCTCTTTTTGGTTTTCCTGTATTTTTAATGAACACGTTTTTAATTTGTCGTTTTTTTAATTCAGTGCATCCGGACACTTAATGTATTTTAATTTTTAATTATTTTTGAAGATTATTAAATTCAGGGCCTCCGGATGTAAATTTTATTAATTTGTTTAACATTATTATTTTTTTTATTTTTTTTATTTTTTTTTTTTAAATATAACTAACTTTATTATATTTATAATTACTAAAGATCAAAATACATAGTATCTAATATACTATATAGTTATGTTATTTTTTATTTTATATATAACTAACTTTAGTATATATATATATATGGTTATTCTTTAGGGATAAAAGTAAGATAATTATTTTGTATTCATTCATTTATTAGCTATATTTCGCCTACACCTGGGCATCTTCAGGCCTTGAACTGAACTATCCGGAAATAACATCTATAGTAGGTATATAAACAAAAAATAATTCACAAATTGGAGAAATCGTTTTCAATACAACGCTCCCATTTCATTGCTAACTCGTTAACAATACACGGTCGAAATGTATGCGCAAACATTTTGATATTTGATATTTGCGCATACATGATGTTTGACGAGTATGGCCTAAATTTGCCCGACATCAGGTTTGTGCAAACATTTTGCACAAAATGTTTGATCGTGTATAGGGGCCTTTAGAAATGCTCTTTGTTTGTTTACATCCAGATAACTATGTATATTAATTATTACAGGGCACAAGAATTAGGAAGTTACATATCACTTAAATTTTCAATTGCCTGAAATATTTCTCTAGAAAATGAACCAAGATTATTTTTGGTGTTCGAACTTACTTTTAGGAAAAAGCGCTGTAAGTCTCTCTGATTTAAATTATAACAGGAAGCAAGGATAAACAAAGTCACATATTACTCAAATCATTAATTAGTCTGGAATATCTATCTGGAAATTGAACCAACTTTATTTTTGGTGTTTAAACTTACTTTAAGGAAGAGCGCTTTAAGTCTCTCTGAAATGAATCACTAGTAACTTAAAATAATTAATATAATATTAATTTCCCATGGTTACTTTACTAACTATCAGTAAACGATATCGATTGCGAAAACACGCTTTCTTTAGGTTTCTCTCCTTATTTGTCTAGGGAAAAGGCTGAATGCTTTTCTGGGCGTTAATGGTAGCTTATTACAACAGGCAATGCCTACTTAATAATAATAACAATAAATATATCGATCTGGTAAAGAGCAGATCTAAGGTAGCCTCCGGCAACAGGTAGGGAAGCCATAGAAATTGAGAAACAGGTGGAAAACCAAAACGTAGAAGATGGATTCACTCTTTCCCGAGGGAGAAAACCCTTAGTTAGCTCCTTAGCCTAGATGAAAGGAAAAGGGTACTCCCTCAGATGCAGGTGCCAGCTGTCCCTAACAAGCAATCCATAAGGGAAATTCCAGGGTTGCGATTACGTATGATCTTATTGAAACTACCAAAGGTGCAAACTTCTACGACCTGAAGGGTTATATGATGTGGTACATTGTTAACTTTATAATAATGCTAGTAGGTTCAACCCAGTAAACTAATTTCACCTACCAAATCGTAATTATACAAAATATATTGTGTGGACAGGTAATATATTTTTCAAAACGGTATGGACCTCCTTGCCGACTACAGTTTCAAGGGTGCTAATTTGATCAACAAAGTTAGGCAGCTTCGGGTGTGGCATAACCTAGACTTATTCTCAGATGAATAACACATGGTCAATTCATTTGACCTAAAGCGAAAGTATAATAATTTGGTTTATTTTTTACATTTGGGTTTTAATTCAGGAGAAACACAGGTTTTCACCGAACACAAGTCTCCTCCGCAATCACTAAGGCACATTCTTATGTCCTTCTAATCAACTAAAATTAGCATGGAACAAATATCGCTTTATCTAGATCAAAGATAACATTAGTGGAGAGCATTTTTAAACTCTCGGGGAATAAAATAAAGATTATCGTCGACATTTAGATATCGGTTTTGGGGATATCAATTTTAGCATCTCCATGCAGCACATAATTTTCACTTTACTGCTTCAACACAATTTAACCTCAATGTATTGTTATTAAAATTGATGCAAGCATAAGACGTGTTTGAAAATAGAATAGGTAACAATGTTGCATATTCAATGAAGAGACCAAATTAAAAGAAATAGGTAAACGAGACATTAAACACAATTTATTTTAACCATTGACTCGAAAATCAAAACACGGTCTTATTTTTTGCTGATCCATATGCCTGCACTAAGTATTGGAAAAGTTGTATCAGTGTAATAGTGTATCAGTGATAGTGACCCATATATTGATGAAGTAATCTATAAAAATAATGCTTATTCCGGAAATAACACACATGTAGAGTAATCACACTATTAAAATACTTTTAATAATTTTTTTTTTTTAAAAAGAAATATTCTAAAAAATAATTTATCACCTCAAAACACTATTAATCGTGTACGGTTGCTGCTGTTAAAATTTAAGTATTTGACTTTTTTTTTAAATTCAATAAATTTTCGTTTAGTAGTGTAAGCAAAATGTAATGTATTTTTGTTAAGACCATGGGCTATAAGGAAAGGCGAGACGGGCGCGGCCCGACTTTAAAACAATTTTTACTTGACCTAAATATCAATCTGGGTTTTAACTACAAACTCTACCATAGTCTATAGCTTTCCACGTTATGTAATTGTTCTTCAAAATACATCCTTCACTTTATAATTTGATCGTGACAGCTTTTTTTTTTTTAATTAAATGCAATTTTATAATCTTACAATAGACAAAATTCTGTACTGTAATATCAACATAAATGTATTTTTAAAATGCAACAGTCTTGGCAATTTTAATTTGAGGACATAAATGTAAAATTTTGATAAACATTATTATAAGCAATATTTACATGAATCTGTCAACCAAATTCTTGTCTAAAATATAGAAGAATCTTTAATATTTGACTTGACTGTTAATGGGTATACAAAATTCGGCTTTGATTGTTCACTATATAAAAAGCATAAGTTAAATGAGTATCCATTTGAATCTGATATTTTAAATTCCATATTTAGGGTAAACTGGTGGTAGGGAAAATTATTCACAGGCTAGAGAGTAGCTGGTTCCCTCATCATCCCCCCTGTCGAGACACACCCGCCGCCACAGCTGAGTTAATTTTGAATTATCTGGATCACAATTTCGTAGAACTGACTAGTTAAATCAACTAACGAGGGTTTCCATTTTCAATTAAATTCCCTGATGAAGATATCGAAGATTATTTCATATTGAGTATTGATACCTTCTACTCGTAATTGCATCTTTTCCAACAATAAGTGGATAATACATTTGAATAATAATTAAAAACTTTTGAGCATCTCAGTTTAAAAGTATCATTTAAATACCAACACCAATTTTATGTTCATCCTTTAGAGTATTTTATCACTCATAAGGTCATTTTTATCCAACTTATTAATAAGAATTTCAAGGCGCACTTCTAATATGAGCAGTTTTGTGACAAGTAAAGAAACCGAAATATGTACTGCAAAATTTATCGTGAAATAGTGAATAAAACTAACGAAGAAGAAATAAAGTATATCTACAATATATATACTTTTTTATAGTAAACATTCTCTGTTTAGATGCGTAGAAAGTGATTTTGTCGTAGTTGTATTCATTTGCGCATGCGCGTTCATAATTCTTCTTTTTTCCGCCCTAGTGCGAAAAATAGAAGAATTCTTCACCTTAACGCACGATTAGCGTGTGTTTACATTTAACAATAGTACATTACGCGACTAGTGCGGAAAGTAGAATTTTGCATGCGAGTATCGAGTTAGCACCCGAGCGACCGCGAGAGTAGTAAAACCACGCGAGTAAAGCAAAATGCAATTTTCGCACGAGTTGCGTACCGTACTTTATCTACGATTGTGGATTTTAATAATAAATACAGAAAAAAAAAATTAAATAAACTTCCCGTATGTAAGTTCGTATTTCTCTTTTGATTAAAATGACATTAATTCATTAGTTGTATTTTGTACCGAATTAATTATTTCGGGAGATTAAAGTTTTCAAATATTATTTTATTATTATTTCGGGAGGCGTAGAATTCTTCTAATTTTTGTCATAATCACTTAAATCACTCATTGTTTTACACTAAAAACTCGATATAAACAGTTACTTTAATTAAACAAACAGCAAATAAGTTTTGGTAAATGTAAACGAACTCGCTAATCGTGCGTTAAGTTAAAGAATTCCTATTTTTTCCGCACTACGGCGCAAAAAAAAGGAATTCTTCAACTTATCGCACGATTATGAAACGCGCATGCGCAATGAATACAGCTACGAAAAGAATCACTTTCTAGGCATCTAAACAGAAATATAATGTTTATAATTCGTATCAATCGTAGATAACACTAATTTTCTGTTTGTTTAATTAAAGTAACTGTTCATATCGAGTTTTTAGTGAAAAACATGAGTGATTCAAGTGAGTATGACGAAAATTAGAAGAATTCTACGCCTCCCGAAATATTTTTTTCGGCACAAAATACAACTAATGAATTAATTTTATCTTCTTCAAAAGAAATACGAACTTACATACAGGAAGATTGTTATTTTTTTCTGTATTTGTTATTTAAATCCAACAATCGTAGATAAAGTACGGTACGCAACTCGTGCGGAAACTGCATTTTGCTTTGCTCGTATGTGGTTTTAATACCCCCACTGTCGCTCGGGTGCAAACTCCACACTCGCAGGCGAAATGCTACTTTCTGCACTAGACGCGAAATGGACTATTACCGTCGGAAAACAAAAGTAGCTAATGATTGATTGGTTTCAACCACCTTAGTTGGTCTTCTTTAGTTAACTGATTAATTCATTTTACTAGTGACCACCAATTAAAGTGGCGAATACCGGTCTATATGAAACAATAGCATTTGAAATTTATGGATTGTAAACCGATCAATTTCGCTCTTTTAATTTTATTAACTTGAAGTAAGTTTTATAAAACATCTCTAGAAAAAATTAATTCTGGATTTTGTTGTTACGATGGATAATCCAGATGGAATTTGTTGTTAAAATGGATAATCCATATGAAATAAATTGTTACGATGGATAATCCAGATGAATTTATTTGTTACGATGCATAATCCAGGTGGAATTAGTTGTTACGAAAGATGAGGCACATACTGCTCTCATTGCCATTTCTTTTTGTGAATTAAGAACTGTAAAATGGATTAACATTTTTCAAATAATAACTAAACATATCTAAATGCACAAGGTATAAAATATTTAATTAAATACATTTGTTTTAGGTTAAAATTCAACGCTGAATGAAATTATTAAATCGGAGATTATCATAGATAACGGCATGGAATTGAAAGCTCTATTATATGTAATATTCCATATTGTAATGCCCTAAAGGATTCGATCGATAATCCATTACGGTACGGATGGATTGGCTACTTAACGCATTAAGGGAACTATTACTAGTGCGGAACTGTCTGACTTATGGCAATCAAAGCTGACATTTAGGTATTTGGACTTTGATTTCTCATCCACACAAATCCCTAACGTATAGAATATTTGTTGTAATAATTTTATTTACAACAAAATCATCACAATCATCATCATTTCATTTTATTTTTATTTTTATTTTTATTTTATTTTATATATATATATATATATATATATATATATATATATATATATAGACAAATTCACCTCTTTAGCGAACATGCCTCCGTAGCGGCCTGATCGCTAGGGAGGTAAATATGTCTACAACCCGAAAACTGAAAAAAGTTTTTTCATTTGGCCTCTAGGGAGGTGTAAGAAATATGCCTCCGTAGCGGCCAATAATATACAAATCTCTCAAAAGGCCAATTTTATACAAAAAACACCTTCGTAGAGTCCATACCTCTTTTAAGGCCAAAATTATGTAAAAATACCTCCGTGGCGACCATAACTCCGTTAAAGCCAAAAAAAATGTAAAAATACCTCCTAAGAGACCATTCTTATTTGGAGGCAATTGCTTGTTTCTTGATTGCTTCTTATTTAATTATTGTGACAGTTATTTCATTATGAGCTTATGTATGCACAAAAGTATACATTATGGTTGTAAACATTGCACAGTAATGTATTTTATCTTCGATTGATACGAAATATAAACATTTTATCTCTGTTTAGATGCGTAGAAAGTGATATTTTTCGTAGTTATATTCATTGCGCATGTGTTTCACAATCGTGCGACAAGGTGAAGAATTCTTCGCCTTATCGCACGATTTGCGGTGTTTGTTTACATTTAACAAAACTAATTTGCTGTTATTGTTTGATTGAAGTAACGGTTTGTATAAAGTGTTTTGTGTATATTTAATGATTTTTTTGTATATATTATTAAAATCCAACAATCGTAGATAAAGTACGGTACGCAACTCGTGGGAAAACTGCATTTTGCATTGCTCGTGTAGTTTTACTACCATCGCTGTCGCTCGGGTGTAAACTCCACACTCGCATGCAAGATGCTACTTTCCGCACTAAACGCGTAGTGTACAATTCCTTTTTTTATATTTATGATACTACTGCAAAAACATCAATGAACTAACCTAGTATAGCTTTGACACTAAGTTATTATTTCATTTAAACAAATATAATCTGTAGCTGCTGTTAGGTGTTAAAGCATTATTTAATTTTTTTAATATTCGGAATAAGTAAATAAATAGTTTTGAGTTAATATGACATATCACTTTTTGAAACCATTAAAGATTTATGGCTTAGCTGAAGCAGGGAATCATATCTAACTGCTTTTTTTCTGCTCCTCAAATCCAATGATCAATTTTTTATTTTTATAACAGAATCAATTTGTTCCACTTGACTTAATTATTAATTCATTAACTAAGGAAAAATATCTGCCAAATAACTAACTTAATTTTATTTTGGATAACCAAATATTATTATCAAAATAAATTGCCCGTGTAGATTTACCATCCTTAGGGCTGGACAACCCATCTTAAAATTCTAATCATAACGGGCGCCTTCCCTATCAAACTAGGAAAGCTGAAATTTTGTACAGATACTCTATTGGACATTTCAAGGGGTTGGCTGTCTTTACTTTCTCATATAAACTACATATACTCTACATATTATATTACTAAATATACTAAAGAGAAAGTATTGTGATTGCAAAAATTCGATTTGGAGATTTTGATGGATTAACACGTTTTGAAGCCCCCTCAGTCCAAAAAAGTTGTTTTTAAAAAATGTCTGTCGTTTGGTTGTGCAGACGCTTTGAGCCTAAACTACTCGGCCGATTTTTACGAAATTTGGGATACATGCGCAGAAAAAATCATACTCTGAATTTTTACTCCAAATTTAGGGGAGCTACCCCCAAAAACGAGGAAAAAAATATTTCTCGAAAACTGTTCCGACGATTTTGATTAAAATTCTAAAACGCAGTCTTTTTAAATACGAAACTAACGATATAAGCTGTTTTCCCGGGAATAATCTATTTCCTGAGAAAATAGCTTTAAAAGTGGACAGAGAGAGGCCGGGTTCGATTCCCCACCGAGGAGAAGTTATTTGCATGATAACTTTGATAAAATGTTTAATAATAATTAAATTTACAGACGAACACTAATCAATAGAAAACACTGGACAGTAATTATGAACGCTTATATGAGAAAGTTCTCCGAGTTGTCTCGGACCGATTTCTAAACTTTTGATGTCATGCTTGGAAACCATTATTTACTCTTCGTAAAGAAATAACTAAAGGGCATCCCTTCTGCTGGTCTAATTGTACATAAAAAATGTCACCAAATTTTAAGCGATTCATAATAAAATAATTGTACGCGCTAAAAGTTTTAAGATTATTTTTATTTGTTGAATAAAGGGGAGTGGTTTTGACGTCACTTACTAGTACATAGTAGGGAAAGGGAAGAAAGCACACACACGCTAACATGGAAGGAGGGAAGTAGATAAGACTTAACACCGACTAGACCTCGAGTTCAGACATACTGACTGCCAGCTCATTCTTTCATTTCTTTATTTCTTAATAGATATAATAAACACCCAGTCTACACAAATTTTGAGTTGGCTCCTTTTCTCCCCCTAGCTCTATATTTTGTTACTTGTCTAGTCTTGTCATATTTATCCTTTATGTCCTCTTAGAGATGGTTAGAGAATAAAAATTAAGGAGAAAAAACTGTATTTGAAGTCTATATAAACTTGATTTGAAATATAGGTATACAGTAACCTTTTATTATAGGGCGTTTAAAGCGCTACCTTTCTTGCTTTTCTTTCAGCAAATGAGTTTATTGCATCATCGTAATCAATAGAACTAACTACATCACTCTCAATAGATAATATTGAAAGGTTTGAGAGTCTTTCTTAACTCATCGAACTTCTTAAATAGTTTTTAATAAACTTCAATTTGCTGAAGCTTCTTTCACATTCACTTAAAAAAAGAAAAGAAAATTGGTAGAGAAAACGAAGTTAAGGGTGGCCTACATCAGATTAGACAAGATAACTGAAATTATAATATACATATTATTAAGAATTATATTTCACCTAAGTTTTTATTATTTTTCCTTTATTTATCACTTTATTTTTTCCCCTAGTTTTGCCGCCCCCCGGGCGTGCCGGCCAGGGCGCTTGACCCCCCCCCCCCTTCCCCAGTCCCCCAAAGATCCGGCACTGGTCACAAGCAAAGACACTTACAATAGTAAGTACAATAGAAACTAATTTACCTATATACGAATATACAAATAAAATATTGTTTTATTTTTATTTTTATTTTTTTTTAGCTTTATTCGACGACGGCTCAACCGATTTTGCATTGACCCACCCTTCTATATTCTTTATTTCAAAGTTCCAATTAAGTTATAGAACACAAAAATAGTCTTCCTTAATCTGTTGTCTCGAAATCAATGAACCTGACATTTTCTAATTAAATAAACTCATTTGAAATACTTGTTAATTCATCTAGCTAGAGTGGATAAAATGGGGAGTTGCTTTTGTATATCCTCCGATGGAGGATATACAAAAGCACGCTTACGCGGCGATTTATATGTTTGTTATGTTTTTGTTAAAAGTATATCGTATATTTTTACACTATATTCTTTCAAATAGCTCAGCACGAATTAATATCCTTCATACAAGGTTTGATCTAGGTTCCTTCTATGCTATAAGCTTTTCTTGTTTTAGCCATTTTATCTAATGCAGCTATAAAGTAACATTTTAAATAATATTTTTGAATTCGCTTCGCTGTCACATAGAAAATTTGAGAGATTTTCCTTTCAACTTTGGGGGATTAGTTTTTAAGTGCCTTGATAATTTATTAATTTTTAATGATCTCTTTGCCAACATATTGCTGCAAATTACACATTGGGGTAAAAAATCTATTCCTAACTAATTAAACTTAATAAACTATTAGGACATGGTTTCTGTAGTCAATTAAACGTAAGATAGGAATAATTCCTGAAATCATGTTGGTGAGCTAATATAATTATCCTTTGTCGGAAGTTAAAAGAATTGTGATTAAAGCTTCTAGGAAGTGATATTACTCCACGATGCAATTTATCTTTTCTCAATAAGGTTAAAATACCGACATTAAATACTTTGTTCGTAATTTACATTGCACTTATTTATATTTGTTCGAATAATTTAAAGATTTTTGTGACCCTATCTATATTGGGGATTGGGGCATGCCCATAGGGTTGGGAAACCTGGTCACTCTTAACTCTATACTAACTTTTCTTGATTCATGGTCGATCTGAGGTAATTAAATAATTTGAAGTTTAAAAAAACTTGTTTCTCCTAATGCAACCGACACTAGGAGAGTCAGCGCGATGCTTAGTCTTACTTTTTATACATTTGGGAATTTTTTTATTAGGTTATTTAATGTTGTAATTTAAAATTTCCTTTCGTTCCTTTAAGTCTTCTTTGAAGAGAGACAATAAATCTTGATATAACAGAATTCTATCTTTACGATCTCTATCCACTAGACAAGTCGGAGCAAGGCTTTCTCCTTCACCCGGTGCAAGAATGGTGTTTGGTGCTAACACAGATTTATTTTTAGTATTACCAAAATCGAGAACGCGACTTGCACCTATTAAAATGGATTACATATAACATTTAAGATTTTGTTACATCAAAATAGTCGGAACTGTTTTCGGATTTTTTTTTTTTTTTTTTTTTTTTAGATTTGGGGAATAGCACCCTTAAATTTAATCATATACTAATTGCTCCATTTCGCTTTGGGCTATTTTGTTTCTGAAAATATATGTAAAATTTCATCGAAATCGGTCTCGTCTGCCAAATCTACGAGGTTTTGGCTTGGCTGCACAAGTCTGATCAGACTACAGCCAAACTATTTTATTACAACTTTTTTTGTAACCGTAAAACGAAACAACTAACAAATCGAAAACACTGGACTAAGAAATTATGGATATGAGAAAAAGTTAGTACTAGTTGTATAGGACAGAGAAAAAAACGTGAGCCAAATTTCGTTAATATCGATTGATCTTTACTCAAGTTATCGTTCAGACATCGGACCGTCACTCACTAAAGAGTCACAGACAGACAGGAAAAGGTACATTTTCTATTTAACCGTAGAAAGCTCAAGCTTTTACATCACTGCATATTTTAAATTTAGCTGCAAAAAAATTGTGTCCTATGCTTTATTACTGCAGGAATAATACTGTTAGGCCTGAGCAAATAAAATGGGGTGAAAGTAGAAAATTATGGATTCTTGTTAGATCTTAACAAATTTTCGAAGTCAAGCAGATTAATATGATTTAACTTTTTAGGAGATAAAGTACCCACTTTATCTCTTAAGTAGATATTGACTCAGCGGTAAGAGTATTAACGGATTTTTTTGTTGTCTAGTTTTTTTTTTTTTTTTTTTTGTTTTTTTTTATATATAGAGTAGTCCTAACGCTAAATTTGATGGATTTTCTCATTTTAAGGTTCCCTGAATCAAAAAAGTGTTTGCCTGTAATCTTTAGTCTGTGCAGACGCGCCTAAAATACTGGTCCGATTTCAATGAAATTTGGCATACATTTTCTTAAGAATCATACCCCCAAAATAATTATTTTAGCTCAAAATTTGGGGTGCACCTTTTCCGTTTTTTACACGGGAAAAATCTAGTTTACGAGATATTGATGAAAATAAATTTAATGAAAATGAAAATGGGAAACGCATTCTAAATAAAATGTAATGGCAACATTGGCTAAAAATTGTAAGCCGAGTTTAAATTTTTGTAGCGACACGGTAAGCGATTTTTTTACAATATGAAATACTAAGATATGTAATACAGTTTTTGTTACGAAACAGGACCAATTTTTTTTAACAATATAAAATCCAAAGACCTAAAAGAATTATTGTAAATATATTACTACAGATACGCTTGGCCGCTTGGCAGACACTAAAAATAAAGAGTACTCGAATAATGAGATGTTTAGATTAATTATTTAGACTATATCTGACTTAAATTTTTAAAATTATTTCGGCTAACCAGGGACAAAGATCAGCTATTCTGTACCGAATGACTAAAAATGTATCCAGATAAACAAATACATCATTTAGATTATCTATTTTGTTATTTTGTAGATTATTGTGCTACAAGTGTATGCTATTTATAGTAGGGCAATATTTTTTTAACTAGGTACGTATAACAGAACTCCAAAATATTTCGAATATTCATATTATAGTGTATAATTTGTATTATACTATATAATATAGGTATTAATATATTTTTAGATTAAATGATATTTCTGTGCATTTGCAGAAAAGAGCAACATTATTAAAGAAAACAATAAAGTTCTAAGAATGATGGTGTTAAAAACAGTAAGACTCAGTTTCTTGTTGTTGTTGTTAAATGCAAAAAAAAGAGAGGAACCCGATCTTATCAAAGAGTTTCCCTGAATAGTTTTACTAGGACCGACGATGAGTTCCTCATTCACACTAGAGATTCCAGAATGCGATTCCCAAATCGAAGATTCTAACTTCTACAGTTTGTCGAAAGTAACCCACAGATAGCCCCAAATTAATTTGGACCGTCTGCGCTCTTTCATTTTTGCTAAATTCATAATTAAATTCAAGTAAAATAGACTCAATTGGTGTGGCACATAGCTTTCTCGCATCCTATCACGTATTTTATTGATTTTTACTACGTTTTTATTATTAGCTTGCTTGCTTGTTTGTTTGTTTGTGTGTCCAGTACAAATCTTGCAATCGATTTTTAACTAACTGCCCGAGTAGCTAGACATTTGAAACTTTTAGAATAGCTCAGAACACGATGACAATGCATTATTTTAATAATTTTAGCCATCTTTCAGCAGAATTTAATTAGTTTTTAGCAAATTTTGCTGTTTGAAAAATTAGCTGATGAATTTATCAGAAGTAAAAGAGCGCAGACGGTTCAAATTAATCTGGGGCTATCTGCGAGTTACTTCTGATAAACTATAAAAGTTTCATACAAATCAGATGATATGTACTTATGAAGCTATAAGTGTAAATATATGTAAGTTTGTACATGTATGTTGTGCATTCTCTTTTTCTTTTTTATTGGTGGAATATTGTTTTTCTTAAGTCTCTAAAATCAAATGGCTCTAGGTAAATTTTACGAGTTTTGTTTCTGTGTATTACACATCCTAATAATTTCTTCATTGAATCTCTGTCTTTATATTTATTTTAGAGATCGCTCAGAAAATCTTCAATAGATGGTGAAGTTTTTATCAACTGGTTAAATAAAGTTAATAAAACGATAAAGGCGGCTCAAAACTCTCAGAGAAACGTTTTGCCGTTATTCTCGGCCAATATGCTCGAGAACAAGAGAGGCAAGAATATTCTTTTGCCATTTCGCGTTTCCAATTAATAAAATAACCATGAAGATTTTATTCACCTCTAACCACCTAGAGTCCAATTTAATTATTTCTTTACTTTAACTTACAATTTTTAATTTTTCGACGCCAAAGAAGCTGATTGCTGATAAATGTGATCAACTCATTAAGTAATAGTAATAATTGAAGCGAGCGTAGCGAGCTTCCTACATTCAACGAAATATGTTCCGTGTCTGTCTGTCTGTCTGTCTGTCTGTCTGTCTGTCAGTAACGTTCACGCGTGTGACGATAACTTGAGTAAAAGTTGACCGATTTAGTTGAAATTTGGTATACATGTTCCTCTTACTAATACTCAGGCTAAGTTCGTTGGACAGCGTGATCCGTCCAAGAGTTCGCGCGCAACGCTCGCGTAAACGAGAGGTACAAAAATTAAATTGGAATTTCAGGACGGGAAAAGATTTTATCATCATCTATTCGATGAGACGAACATTATTTTCAAATAACATTTTTTACTAAAACCAACAGCGACACCGCTATGACTTAATAAAGATCGCTAAAACTATTAATGCGGACCTAAACGTTTATAATAGAGAAAACAACCTTTTTACCGATATCTTACGTTCTAACGTATCGATTTTAATAAAACTTCATTTACACCATCTAATGCACAATTGAAACAGGTATGCAAAATTTCAACTTGATACAAGCAAAATTCTTTGCGTAGTGACGAGATACATTTATAATAATTGTTTAAAAGCTACCGCGGGTGGTGAAGATTGTTATAGTCGTATAGGTTTGTTTAGGAAGTAAAGCTTTGTACCGAGTACCCCCACTCTTCCCTACACTAACCCTCTTCCACTTATCTTCAACTATGACATTCATCATGATAAATAAATTTCAATATTCAGTATTTCATTGCAATACGATCGCTTCAATGATAGAGCCACGCGATGCCTAGTTGAAGCGAGCGTAAGCGAGCTTCTTACCTTCAACAAACTATGCAACTTGCCTGTCTGTCTGTCTGTCTGTCTGTCTGTCTGTCTGTCTGTGTGTAACGTTTACGTGTCCGACGATAACTTGAGTAAAAGTTGACCGATTTAGTTGAAATTTGGTATACATCTTCCTTTCACTAATACTCAGGCTAAGTTCGTTGGACAGCGTGATCCGTCCAAGAGTTTGCGCGCAATGCTCGCGTAAATGTGAGCTTCAAATTTAAAATTGGAATTTCAGGACGGGAAAAAATTCTATCATCACCAATCCAATGAGCCGAACATTTTTTTACAAATAACATTTTTTAGTAAAACCAACAACGACACTGCTATGAATTAATAAAGATCGCTAAAACTATTAAAGCGGACCTAAACGTTTAAAATAGAGAAAACAACCTTTTTACCGATATCTTACGTTCTAACGTAACGATTTTAATAAAACTTCATAGACACCATTTGATGCACAATTGAAACAGGCATGCAAAATTTCAATTTGATACATGCAGTAGTTTGTTTGTAGCAAAGAGATACAAATTATAAATATTGAAATGGAGATGAAATGGTTAGAGGAATAGTAAGAATGCGGGGTGGTTCCCCTACTACTAGCCGCTGTACTACTACCAGACCCATTATCTATCAACTCATCATGATTCACGATAATCTATTTTTTCAATATTCAATACATATTTATTACTATACGCTCGCTTCAATGATAGAGCCACGCGATGCCTAGTTTGTAGCAAAGAGATACATTTTACAATAATTGAAAAGGAGATGTGTGGTTAGAGGAATAGTAAGATTCCCTTAATACTAGCCGCTGTACTACTACTACACCCATTATCTATCAACTCATCATGATTCATGACTATCTATTTTTTCAATATTCAATACATATTAATTACTATACACTCGCTTCAATGATAGAGCCACGCGATGCCTAGTAAATAATAGAAAAATGATAAGATGTGACAAGTAAAAGATATTACTTGCATATTATTATTTGCATATAGATATATCTTAACATGTACCTACTTGCACTTACACATACTAATGTCTACATTTTTATAGGATTTATTGAATAGCAAATTTATACTAGTAGTCAATAGACGACAAACAATTGGGTATCTCGTGTGTTATCAGCTATTTTTGGATAATAAGTTTTGTTTTCGTATAATGGAAAAAAAACTATAAAAGAAGTAGTAGGGAGATAAACAAAATCATAATAGAACGTGGTGGCGGTGTCATGAAAGATTACGAGTTAAAAGGGTAACAAACTTTCTTAGAACACAGGAATAGACTTAAGCTTTTTCGATGAGAATCAGAGTTTTGTGATTTATTATTATTAATCTTTAATTATTTTTTTTATACCATAAAGAATTTTTTTTAACTAAATTAATATATAATGATATGGGTAATTATTATGACCTACTATCCAAATTTCATTTAAGTCAGACGAGCAGTTTTTAAGATAATATGTTGCCACCAACGTTCACCAACGTTAACAAGCAACGTTCACAAAAAGTTTTGACAGACCAACAGGGCTGATATTATTGATTTTGAAAACATTAATATTTCGGTCTTCGGAACGATCACAATGCTTTCGATACCTTTTTAAGCTCGGAAGAAAAAAAAATATACAGTATGTCCACGGATGGAGTTGCCTATGGTGTAAATGCAAAAAAAAAAAATTCGATAAAAGTCATTCTTTAAAAAAGCTCCTGCATCTTTTCAAATGAAGATTTAGTATATTAAAAAATTTGTATAATGTACCCTGTGCCCAAAAACAGCAATTTTTGAAAATGGGTACAAGAGGTAAGTAGGGTTAATATTGATTTTATAAGAAAAAAGTATTCTTTATAAAAAATTTTATTTGCCCTTCTTAAATAATTTTTGTTATAAAATAGCTAAAAAACGGATGCCCAAATTTACCCCCTCCCCTCCCTTTCAACAGTGTCCCGATATCCCCTTAAACCATAGTGTCCACACAATGTCGTTATTAATAGTTTTATAAAAATACCCTAAATACAGTTGTTATGTAGTCCAGGCAAATTAGTAAAAAAAAACAGCAAATGGAGGAAATAATTGAACGAGCGTAGTGAGTTCTTCATTTCAGAGACTTGTGCTTTGAAATGTTTGTCTAACGATAACTGGAGTAAAAATTGATCAATTTCAGCGAAATTTGGCTCATAGATGCATTTCAGCATTTTTGAGAACTGTATAGTTTTTGAAAATTCCTCACTAAACATTTTTAAGATGGCGGCCAATATGGGGTGGCGGGTTTTAGCCGGCATAATGTGTTATACATCGTTTTGAAGGTCTTTTAGAGAAAGAAAAGAATATGTAACTAATCAAATTTCACACTTCATATTTTCAAGATGCGGCCAATATGGCGGACGACTAAAACAAAGTATTAGTCAGCTTAAAGTATTATACATCGTTTTAAAGGCCTTTAAGAGGAGGAAAATAATATTTAACTGATAAAATTTCACATTTCATACTTTCAAGATGGCGGACGACTAAACAAAACGTTTTTAGTCAGTATGACATATTATTATACATCAATTTAAAGGTCTTGAAGTTTAGGAAAGGAATATCTAAGTATTAAAAATTTCACACATAATACTTTCAATATGGCGGACTATTAAAAAAAATTTAATCTGCTTGGCATGTAATACATTAATCTAAAGGTCTATAAAAGTAGGAAAAGAGTCAATAACTTTCAAATTTCATAATTTATATTTTCAAGATGGCGGCCAATAGGCGAATGACAAGACGTTTTTCGTCAGTATGACATGTTATACATCGTTTTAAAGGGTTTAGAAGTAAGAAAAGAGTAAATAACTATTAAAATTTTACTCTATATATTTTGAACCAATTATAGATAATTATTATTTAATATAATTATTTCATACTAAGCAGTTTAAACAGGAAATTTATTAAACGTTATTTCATAGAGGTATTGCAGGCTCGCTATAATCGCACGTTTATCCAGGAATTGTAATAATGTTATTGTTGGCTCGCTGCGCTCGCCCTGTATAGACAGCATTTAAAATTAGTTTTCATTTAACTGATTTATTGAAGGTACGCTGCGCTCACCAGTTTATTTAGCATTTCTGGATGATGTTATGCCGTATAAACTTGCGAGCTTAGCGAGCCTGCATTAATTATAATAAATAATGATAACGTACAAATACTTTATAAACAGGCGAGCATACAATAACTTTATTTAATAAATATTTACTACAAATTCTGAATCATACCGGGGAGCGTAGCGAGCCTTTTTTAATTTGATTAAATTAGGTCTTAAAAATTTTATAAACAACCATAAAGAAACATATAAATTATTTTACTATGCGAGAATATCTAGATTTTATCCCTCCCACTTATTTCTATACCCCCTCCTCTTTGATAAGCTAATTTTAAAATATCCTAAAATTCCCCCCCCCCCTAAAGTAAAATATGACAAAACAATGCATAAAAACTATTACTGTACTCTTAAAGAGCTTTTGCATCATCAATGGTATTCATTACATTGACCCCGTATTCATTACTTGTACCATACCCCTGTGTACCAAATTTAAATTTCCAAAATTCATGTAGGCTGTCATTTTCTCCTTGCTTTGAAGTTCAAGTGGGCAAATTTTTATCGACATCGAACTAAAACAGTAGATTTGTATAAAGATAGCTATTGATTTTTTATATATAGCTATAAATTTCCATTTTACCCCCTCCTAAATAAAATTGTACATAACAACAATTACTTTTCTCTTAAAGTGCTTTTCAACGATATGCATGATATGAAGGGAATCCATTACTTTGACATTTTTACTCCGTACCCCTTTGTACCAAAATTTAAATTTCGAAAATTCATGTAGACAGTGACCTCCCCCTTGCTTTGAAGGGAAAGTGAGTAAATATTCATCAAATTGGGATAAACTGTAGATTTATATAAAAGACATACCCTCATATAGACACACATGTTATATGATATAGCTATATTTTTCCATTTTACCCCCTCCTAAATGAAAATACATACGACAAAACTGTACATAACAACAATTAATGTAATCTTAAAGAGCTTTTCAACGATATGCATCATAAAGGGTATTCAGTCCTTTGACCCCGTATTCATTATTGTACCCTGTTCCCTGTGTACCAAAATTTAAATTTCGAAAATTCATGTAGACACTGATTTTTTCTTCCTTTGAAGGTCAAGTGTGCATATTTTTGATCGAGATCGGACTAAAACTATGGATTTGTATAAAGAACATACACACATACGTTGAGTTTTAGATATATTTTTCCATCCCCCCCCCCTCCCTAAATGCACGTAAAAACAATTACTGTACTCTTATAGAGCTTTTCAACAGTATGCATCATGAAGGGTTTTCAACTTTGACATTTGTATCCCGTACCCCTGTGAACCAAAAATTTAATTTCGAACATTCATGTAGATAGAGATCTTCCCCTTGCTTTGAAGGTCAAGTGAGCAAATTTTCATCGAGAACGAATTAAAACTGTTGATGTGTATAAAGACCATAAACACATTCACACATACGTTGACTTTTATAGATATACATATACATTTCCATTTTACCCCCCTCCTAAATGAAAATATGACAAAAACGAACTTAACAACAATTAATGTACTCTTAAAGAGCTTTCCAACGATATGCATCATGAAGGGTATCCATTACTTTGACATTTGTACCCCGTACCTCTGAGTACCAAAATTTTAATTTCGGAAAATCATGTAGGCAGTGACCTTCACCTTGTTTGGAAGAAAAAGAGTGTAAAAATGCATCAAACTGGGATACAACTGTAGAATTGTATAAAAGACATTCTCTCATATAGATACTCTTCTTTTTATATATAGATATAGTTATATTTTCCATAGATATAGTTATATTTACCCCCCTCCTAAATGAAAATATGACAAAAGTGTACATAACAACAATTACTGTACTCTTAAAGAACTTTTCAACGATATGCATCCCGAAGGGTATTCATTACTTTGACCCCGTATTCATTACTTGTACCCTGTACCCCTGTGTACCAAAATTAAAGTTTCGAAAATTCATGTAGACCTTGATTTTGTCCTTGCTTTGAAGGTCAAGTGTGCAAATTTTCATCAAAATCGGGCTAAAACTGTAGATTTGTATAAAGAACAAACATATACACACACACACATACGTTGACTTTTATATATATAGATTGGCAGCTAGGGAGGTATTAAACATTTATTTTCATTTTTCAAAATAATCTGTTTACTAAAATTATATAATTAATAGTTTTAACTTAATAATAACTACGCAAATAAATAATTAAGCACTTGGTTATGAACTTAGAAATTCATATGGTGTTGTATGTGATTTGTTCGCTAGGGAAGTAATACATTTTTTCAAAAAAATCTGTTTACTAAAATTATATAATTTATAGTTTTTAATTTAATTAAAACTACGCAAATAAATAATTAAGTTCTTTGGTTATGAACGTATGAATCCAAAAGGTGTTGTATGTGATTTGTTCGCTAGGGAGGTGATTTTCTATTATATTGGCCGCTAGGGAGGTATTAAAAATATTTTTTCATTTTTCAAAAAAATCTGTTTACTAAAATTATATAATTAATAGTTTTTAACTTAATAATAACTACGCAAATAAATAATTATGCACTTGGTTATGAACTTATAAATCCATATGGTGTTGTATGTGATTTGTTCGCTAGGGAGGTGATTTTATATTATATTGGTCGCTAGGGAGGTATTACATTTTTTTTTTTCATTTTTCAAAAAAATCTGTTTACTAAAATTATATAATTAATAGTTTTTAACTTAATAATAACTACGCAAATAAATAATTAAGCACTTGGTTATGAACTTATAAATCCATATAGTGTTGTATGTGATTTGTTCGCTAGGGAGGTGATTTTATATTATATTGGCCGCTAGGGAGGTATTACATTTTTTTTTTTTCATTTTTCAAAAAAATCTGTTTACTAATATTATATAATTAATAGTTTTTAACTTAATAATAACTAAGCAAATAAATAATTATGCACTTGGTTATGAACTTATAAATCCATATGGTGTTGTATGTGATTTGTTCGCTAGGGAGGTGATTTTATATTATATTGGCCGCTAGGGAGGTATTACATTTTTTTTTTTTCATTTTTCAAAAAAATCTGTTTACTAAAATTATATAATTAATAGTTTTTAACTTAATAACAACTACGCAAATAAATAATTAAGCACTTGGTTATGAACTTATAAATCCATATGGTGTTGTATGTGATTTGTTCGCTAGGGAGGTGATTTTATATTATATTGGCCGCTAGGGAGGTATTACATTTTTTTTTTTTCATTTTTCAAAAAAATCTGTTTACTAAAATTATATAATTAATAGTTTTTAACTTAATAACAACTACGCAAATAAATAATTAAGCACTTGGTTATGAACTTATAAATCCATATGGTGTTGTATGTGATTTGTTCGCTAGGGAGGTGATTTTATATTATATTGGCCGCTAGGGAGGTATTACAAATATTTTTTTTAAAGTTCTTTTTATAATATAATATAATTTTTGGTTTTTAATTTACTTAAAACCTTACATGAAAGTAGTTATGTATTTAGGTTATGCACATATGCTTTATGATGGCCTAGTTAATGACATGTTCGCTAAAGAGGTGTTTATGGCATAAATTGGCCCTCTTTGTCTCCGTAGCGGACAGGCCGCTAGGGAGACTCGAGTGGTCGCTAAGGAGGTAAATTTACCTGGATTGGCCCTCTGGCCGCTAGGGAGACATGGCCGCTAGGGAGGTATTTGTGACAGAAAATGGTCGCTAGGGAGGCAAAAAGAACCCTATATATATATATATATATATATATATATATATATATATATATATATATTATCATTTAAAATCAAAATTAATCTTCTCTCGAGAGGTCCCCTGACATTTCAAGTATTTAATAATTGCTTAGAGAACTTCATGAAGAATTGGACTGTTCTTAATGTAAATCATAAGTCACATTTATTCTTATATTTATTTAATGAGACAAATATTTATAATAGTTCTGTAGTAAATCTTATCATAATCCTCATAGTTGAAAGATTATTTGTGGTCTAACGAATTTAGACCACTTAAGTCTCTGTTATAGGATCATAAGAAATATTTTTGTTCATATTAAATAAATTGAATAGAATAACACGGTCGGTTGTTTTTACTGGTCTTATATTACTTTGCTTTGTAAGTTTCATCGCACACCTATTACCCCAATTTTGAACCACTTACCGTCATTCAATCTTACCCAAATTTTGCACATAGATACAACTAAGGTGAAGAATACAGAAACCAAAAACAAAAAAACAAAAAAACAAAATGGCGTCAAATTTATTTGCTTTTTAAGTTTCATCGCACACCTATTAGCCCAATTTTAAACCACTTATCGTCATTTAGTCTTCCCCAAATTTTGCATATAGATACAATTTAGGTGAAGAATACAGAAAGAAAAACAAAAAAAAAAAAAAAAGAGTCTGTTAGAGTCTGTGACTAGTTGCCAACTAGGCAACAACCCTTGACTCTTATAATTTTTAAAAAAAATTTTAATAAATTAACAAAAAATAGTTTGTATTAAACTTTTTGATTTTTAACACAAGACCTCGAATAAAGGTTGGAAGATGTCCCAAGTTAGGGACGAAATATCACCTTAAAAAACTTAATGAAGTAGTTTTCACTTTTTTAATACCCCTGAGGACCTAAATTTTTTAATATTATAAAAAAAAAAAGTTGAAAATAAGACCAGTTTTGAAAAATTGCATTTTTTTATTAATTATTACTATTTTATTTAAAGACAAAGTATTGTGATGGCGCGAAAATTCGATTTTGAGATTTTGATGGATTTACACGTTTTCAGGTCCAATGAGCCCAGTCTGCCTGCAGACTAAACTACTGGGCCCATTTTAAAGAAATTTGGCTTACATTTCGGAAAAATCATAAAGCCTGAGGCGAAATCAAGAAATGAATTTTAACTTTAAATTTTGGGGCGCTACTCTGCAAAATCTCTGAAAAAGACGGTTTCGACGATGATTGATTACAAGAATTCTAAAATGTAGTCCATTTAAATACGAATCTAACGATATAAGCTGTTTTCCCGGGAAAAATATAGTTCCTGAGAAAATTGCTTTAAATGCGGACGGAGAGAGACCCGAGGTTTGATGATAAATTTTAATAAAATTATAAATAATAATTAAATGTAGGTACGTACCTACGATAACTCGGAATCTAATACATGGAAAACACTGGGCTAAGTAATTATGAACTCGTATATGAGAAAGTTTGTCTGAGTTGTCTCGGACCGATTATTTTTTGTCACGAAATTAGTAAAGACACAGAGCAGAAAAATCAATGACTATACTATGTTTTGTATAAAGATTTGTAATAGAGGTACTCAATACCACAAATTTATGTGGCATGTGAGACATACAAAAAAGTACGCTGCTCATCCACAACTCCTCGAGGGTTAAAATCTCCAATGCGTCTAAAACATGTGAATTCCGATATTTTAAATGCGATATTAGGGGCGTATTAGGGTAGCTTCAATCATAGCTTGGATATAGTATTAGGATGATATTAGTTAATAATTACAACGGTTACATTAAAAACAAAAATAAAATACAGCGGTTACATTAAAAACAAAAACACATCACACGCTGTATACAAACTGACAGAACTTGTAACCAACGACTTAGACACCGGCATGAAATGTATGGCAGTTTTCATCGACTTAAAAAAAGCATTTGATACGGTATCCCACAAAATTTTACTTAGTAAATTATACGACTTGGGTTTAAGGGGAATTTGTTATAGTATTTTTCAAAGTTATCTAGAAAATAGGAAGCAACAAGTTAAAGTCAATGGTGAAATTAGCGATCCTGTCAACATGTCATTTGGAACGCCTCAAGGAACCGTGACAGCCCCTTGGCTGTTCCTTATTTACATAAATAGTCTATTATACTTAAAAGATACTTACTCAGACATAGTGTGTTTTGTAGACGATACCCTAATATACTTCAGAGGCAGAACTTGGAAAGAAGTTTTTGAAAATGCTGCTAAAGGACTTACTAAAGTAAAATCCTGGTTCGATAGCAACCTACTGACACTTAATTTACAAAAAACTAAATATATGTGTTTTTCACACAACAAAAGAGGACAACCACTGGACACAGAATCACTAACACTACATGAAACTGACTGTAATAACTTGATTTCACAAAAAATTAGGAGTAACCAACCAGACAATAACGCAACAACCACTTTTTGTAAATGTAACTCCATAGACCGAGTAAATAACATCAAATATTTAGGCGTCATTATTGACAATAATTTAAATTGGAAACAACACATATCTTGGATCACCAATAGAATTAGAAAAACTATTTACACTTTCTTAAGAATCAGAGAATTTGCTAACAAGCACATACTAAAATTACTTTATCATGCGTTCACTGAATCTATTATTGACTATTGTATTTTGGCTTGGGGAAGTGCTGCACAAACAGATTTAGAACAAGTTAGAGTAATTCAAAAAACTATAATTAAAATTTCACTTAAAAAACAGAAACGATTCTCTACTGATTTAACCTTTTCTAACTTTAATGTTTTAACTTTAGATTTATTATTTCAAAAAGCAGTATTACTGAATTATTATCAGAGCGAAAACAAACAAAGAGCACAACATTCATATTCAACACGCGCACAGACACTAGGCACAGTACAGACTCCCTTCTGTAATACAAATAAGAAGCAAAGGCATGCGTCGTATTTAGGTCCAGTTTATTTTAATAAGCTACCATTACATCTCCAAACTATTCAGTCTTTTAACTTATTCAAACATGAATTATCAAAATATCTGTTGTCATTCATAAAATAGAACCTACATATACATGTATGAATGTGTGTGTGTGTATATATGTATGTATATAATGTATGTATGTGTATCTATATGTATATATAATATTGTGTATATATGTATGTATGCGTATGTATGTGTGTGTATATGTGTATATATCTATCTCTGTATCTATCTATGTATATATCTATATATAAAATTAATAATCTTAGCACTAATAATCAACTAAACAAATAAAAAACGATTAAAAATTTAAGATTATTACAAAAGAAAGGTTGTTACCGATTAATGAAAAAAAAAAAAAAAAAAAAAATATATATATATATATATATATATAATAGAAAAATAAAATTAAGTATATAAACTACTGGCATTAACTCGAGACGAGGCCCTCACTCTAGATCCTTGTTTTTCTACTGAGGGCCTTCACCAATTACTATATGTTTAATTATTATATTTTTAATGTTATAATAAGAATTTTATGTAATACAAATAATTGTATTGAAATTGTACATTTCTAAAAAGGTGGAAATAATAAAAAAAAAAAAAAAAAAAAAAAAAAAAAAAAATTATTCTTAATATGTAAAGAGCATCGTAATATTTGAAATAACATTAATAAATATTTACTATTAAATTCTAGGTCTTCCGGTGGTGATTGCGTCATGTTCGATATGTATTGTGACATTGCGCCTCCTATGCTGGAGGCATCTTCAGGGTTGTACATGTTGTTCTGAGCGAGGAACAACATGTAAAACCCCTGAAGATGCCTCCTATGCTGGAGGCATCTTCAGGGTTGTACATGTTGTTCTGAGCGAGGAACATCATGTACAACCCTGAAGATGCCTCCTATGCTGGAGGCATCTTCAGGGTTGTACATGTTGTTCTGACCGAGGAACAACATGTAAAACCCCTGAAGATGCCTTCTATGCTGGAGGCATCTTCAGGGTTGTACATGTTGTTCTGAGCGAGGAACAACATGTAAAACCCTGAAGATGCCTCCAGCATAGAAGGCGAACATGACGAGGCACCACCGGAACTTAATGATGACATTAACCGCGCAATCCTACACAATAAGAAAATATATTTACTATTTAATCTAAATATTTATTCAGCAATAGATTTCACTTGCTAAAAAAAAAACAAAAAAAAACTAGAGTTTAACAATTAAAAAAAAAAAGTTTGAATAATCTCAAATTTTGTCACAGAGAACACATAAAATGTTAAATATTTGTAAAAATCACATATTGATCTCATTCATGGGAATCACGTAGACCCTGTTCTTATATTATATGTATTATTAAATATATACAGAGCATCGTAATATTGACATAAAATTAATAAATATTTATATACAATTTACCTTAAATATTAATTATAACAATAGATTTCACTTGCTAAAATACTTAGTAGTAGTAGTAGTACTTCCTACTAGAACGGGTAGGACGAACCACTTGTTCGAACCTTGCAATTAGGCCATCTTTTAGGCCTTTTTTACGCCCCCTGGTGGAGAGTTCCAGCTACTTCACACATCATACATTTGTACATTGTACCGCCGAAGCGAGTATGGTGTGGTCATTAGTAAGCTATATAAGCGTGCGTCAAAGCGTGGGGGAAGAGTCCCCATAAAGGGTGTCCCTCGCCCTGCACCGTCCGCGATTCATTGATGCAATTCAGAGTATCATGGCACGGGATCGAACCCACGACCTCGAGTTGCTCGACTTATTGATAGCTGAGCGAGCGCCTTAAGACGCTCGGCTACCCTGGCTCCCTCGCTAAAATACTTAAGTTTAACGCAATTCCCAAAACTAAGTTTGAAAAATCTCGAACTCTAACATAGTACACGTCAAATGTTAATATTTGTAAAAATCTCCACTTATATTACCTCATTCAAGTGAATCTCGAAGACCTAACATCACTAAGGCTTTACCCTTATCTCATATTATCCATTGTACTATACTTCGATCAGTTTGTCTATCACTATTCTATGGAAAGGTCCTGAATAGTTATGTTCTACGTATGTTAGCAGATATAATACGAAGGAGTCATGTCTGCTTCTATGATAGTTACGTAGGAGTCATGCCTGCCTCTAGTATAGATATTGTATTCTCTCAACCTATCTTATATTCTCTTGAAGTAATTTACAGAAAGTACCTTATAATGACGATAAAAAATTAAATTTGCATTGTGTAGGCATTATAAATATTTATAACAGTAAAAAGTATTATTTTTATGCATAGTTGATAATTTTTGAATTCATTTGAAATCTAAATAGTGCACATATATTATAACTACACATGAATATAAAGATTATCATTATTTATTTATTTTGTAGACTTAAAGTAAATATTTTATTCTAAAGCATTTAACTTTTAGTTTTATATATCTAACACAGTGTTATTCTATAGCATCTCGGCCCGGAGGACCAAATGCTGAAACATTTTCTTCCTTTGAGCCGGATGTTATAGATTTATGTTGGTAGAATATTTTTTTAATAAATCGCATGCATATACTATTTTGAGGATGGTAGAAAATTAAACTATCCAGCATGTAAATGAAAAAAATACAAATTATTTTTTACTTTTTTAGTTATCAATATTGAAAATAAAATAGTATTTGAGGATAAGAAGTTAAGGTGTAAGTTACAGTAATTTATTGGTAATTTTTATTAAATAAATGACTAAATAAATGGATATTCTGTCTCAATTACTTTTGTTGCTTCAAAACTTTCTTAAAAAAAATTACTTAAGATTAATTTATATTTACGCTTAATTGAAACTATTTTGATCTAACAATTGTACACTGAACAAGAATACTTTAATTGTTTCCATATAGAATGTTCCATATAATTACAATTTTTAATATATAACATTGTATAACTATTGGTGAGTAATATGGTGATTTATATGTATCAACAAATTATTTTTAAAAAATCAAATTTTGAAATACATTTGAAAATTAAAACAAAAAGCGCTCTAAAAAAAAAAAAAAAATATATGTAAAATTAATACTGATTGGACGTTCTAGTGTAATTTCCAACCAATTATCATTTACTATTTAACCAATGCATTTGTTTAACATGCATAGTAAAAAAAATAATTTCACCAATCCATATATATATATATATATATATATATATATATATATATATATATATATATATATATATATATATATATATATATATATATATATATATATATATCTATATATATATATATATATATATATATATATATATATATATATATATATATATATATATATATATATATATATATAAATAAAATAAATTATTTAATGAAAAAAAAAATATAATTTTATCAAAATATTATTTAAGAAGATTTTAATTAGTATTTAGTTAATAATTTTATTAAAATTGTTTCGTGAAAATGTATAATTCATGTTAAACCAATACATTTTTAAGCCTTGTCGTTATATTTCGTTGTTTTTTTTTCGTTATCTAAAGATATAGATAGCTTAATTAGAAAAATTAACATTATATTAATTAAGTGTAAAAAATATAAATAATATGTATGACATAAATATAATTTGCGCTAAAGTAGGTACATATGTATTATAATATGTGTGTGGTGTAGTATGGGTATTAGCAGTGGTTTATTGTGTACAGTGTTTGTTTGTGTATTGTAGTTTACAAATTTAAAAATAAGAAAACGAGATAAGAAAGAAATTATATAAATGTATGAATTGTTCCTTTATGGAAGTTATTTTGTTATTTGATTAACGAAGGTAATGTATTTGTAGTTTTAAGGGCAGCTGTGAGACACGGAGATGTGCCGGCTTATAAGGCACGTTCTCTTTATCTGACCAGAGATATCTAAATCACTCCACATCTAATAGATATAGATTTCCTACAATCGGATAAATTCTCTCCCGACAGTAGCGTGTATCGGTGTCATCGACGTTATCGGATCTCCGGTAATACACCTAGTTACGGATACGTGACCGAACTAATAAATATCCGGAGGAATATTTGTGGCAAGCCGGTGGGTTCGTCCTCCCTATAGGCTCGTAAAAAGCCTGGCGTGACTCCCGACCGGTAATATTATATAAAATCACGTCAAATATTAAACTCTTTTTACCGAGCTATTTCAAGCTAATGATCCCTCGGTCATTTTAAAAGCGATAAATGAGCCTTCTGCGAAGCCGTCATAATGAGCCGGCAAGTCGTGTATGTTTACCCTAGCCCGTTATTAGCTTATATCAAAACCGATATCGATGAATCTGTGATTCGCATGGAAAGAGGTAATTTTATACCGTTCTATTACCTTTCCCTTTAATTAATCAATCTATAATATGCTTCGGTTATCAGTATGGCTTTTACAAATAAATTATAATTGTCTTGACCTCATAACATTCATAAAATTTCTGTTACTACACGAATATTAATATTTTGAATTATAATCAAATGGGTAGATCAGTGGATAGTAGGATTATCCCATACATTGTTTTCTTTAACTACTTTTGAACGAGAAATTGTAATACTCGTACATTTTTGTCAAACTAATTAAGGCTTATCCCAACGCATGATACATAATATATTTTCTGTTTATCAGGATTCAGAGTCCCGTTACAGAGGAGTGTAGTATGAGGTTCGAGATTCACTGGAGAGGGTTTAAGGGTTGTTTCGTATATTCCGGTGGAAGGTTCGGACGAGTCCGCTCAGGTTTTATCCGTTTTCTCTCACCTTGCCCTCAAGAGGCGTTGGCCCACACTATCTGGCTTAATCCAATCTTATTTTGTACCTTTTAATTTAAAACTGTATACTAACCGGTCTCAACTAAAGAAATAGTTTTGAATAGTATACAATTTTATTTAGGTATGACTTAAATTATAATTTATCTGGGGTAAAAAATTTAAAAAACAAACAAAACAACTGATAGCACGTAAAAGATGTTCAAAAACGGAAGAAAGGATTAGCTGTTGGAAGTGTGAACCAACTCTCTTGTAAAACGGGATTAAAAGAGAGTTATCCCTTGAAAACAATATAATATTATTTTGGTACTTACTCGTTATGAGGAATATCCTCGTCTTGTTGGCAGGAATAGGGAAGCGCCTGAATTACAAATAGGACATAAAAGATGGAAGCGAGTGTCATGTTGGGGCTATAAGAAGTAGATCGGATCGGCCGGCTGGTTGAAGGCGGCATGTTCGGACATAGCTCGGTCGCGCCGGGAGTGACCCTCGGGGCTGGCTGTTAACTGTCGTACGGCCGATGAACACGGAGGCGCGGTTCTCGGCCGGGATACCGTCGGCCGGACCGAGACGTAGAAAAGCTGCGACGGGTAAACGGGGGCGGTGGGTGCAAACGCTCGCGGCTGTCGGAGCCGGGCTTTACCTACCTCCCGAAGCGGGGGTGCGCATGCCTCCACACACTCGCAAATTATTGATTGGATTCTGCTCGGGAGCTCACACCCCACCGACCTACTGCCGACACTTCCTTCTCTCCTCTTACCTTAACTAATCGTCCCGACTCCTCCACCCTTTCTCCCGCCCCCATAAATATCCTTATCCTTACTCCGATAACCCCACATCAAATATTTATATAGCTCTGCAATATTAAAAAGAAAAGTCTCAAATCCAAGCTCAAAAATATATTAATTGACAAATTAAAGAAATAAATCCTCCAAGACTCCTTTTGAGAGAAGAGACGAAGAAAACCGTCCGTTTAAATAAAGCCCTTCCGATATTAAAATTCGGACCGTCCGCTACTTAGGATCTCCTTTGTTTTCGATGTCCACTAATATTTGCGAGACTATGAGATGGGCTACGGCAAGGCGGGAAATAAAAGCGGACCATCTGTTTGAGCCTTAAATAGACAGCTCGGGGTCGTTACCCTCAGAAGAGACCAGCCCTTTTCTTAGATTTTCTTTCCATTTTATCGCTACATCATCTCGTGCACGAACAATTCTTTCTAGACATTCTTGTAGGTAAACTGATACTTCCAATTTGTCTCGAAGCTTGTTATACGGTAAAAGGTAATATTTCACAATCCTTCTCTGACATTTTGCTGCAAGGATGAATATTAAATGTATCATTTATTCCTCGGTCATGAACTGCTTCAAGGCAACATCTGAAAAAATCTTTACCCACATCACTTTTTCAAAGAATGAAAAAAAAACCTATATATATATATATATATATATATATATATATATATATATATATATATATATATATATATATATATATATATATATATACCACTTGCCTGATCGTAACCTTCGATATCTTTTATTAATAGAAATAAAAGATAAAAAATAGAGTTATATACACCATTAATTAACTGCTCTTATTCAAATAGCAATATTGCATTAGTTTAATAGAAATAAAGTCATTTAAATTTATATATTGCCAATTTTACATAGGATTTAGGTCTTACGTCTCGGCTGGTCTACGGCCAGTCTGCGGCCGCCTAGTTGCCAGGTACATATAGGCCAGGTAATTCTATAAAAGCTGGTACTTGTATAGGACCTGATACTTTTATTGGATCAGGTTATTTTTATAGGAGTTATTATAATATTACTAGGTTATTCCAACTTTTAACATTGGTTGCTGCATGTTATTTATTATACATTAATAAAAAATAAAAATAAATAAATAAATACAATAGAAATGTATTGTATTTTGCATAATACATTTCTAAAATAATATTGATGTCTGTTTCCAGTCGGAACATATTAATAATTATAGATTTTAGCAAATTAGATTTGATCCACGGGGGGAGGAGGCATAGATATTAAGGGGAAGGGATTTAGAATACTTTGTGAAAAATAGATACTCTCGCTTTGTAAAATAACGTTATAGATTATGCCAGGTAGTTTATGAACTCATCAAATTAAAAAGAGAGAGATATATATATATATATATATATATATATATATATATATATATATATATATATATATATATATATATATATATATATATATATATATACTATTCCGTACCAAATTATTCCAAAATGGCGGCAGATAGTAAGTTGAAATATGGACGACTTATTTATCTGGCACTTCTTTAGATTGTTACTCCCCTAATAAGAAAACAGAGGGGAATAACAATCTATAGAAGGTGTACGGAATATTCTTTTTTAGACTGCTACTCCCCTTATAAATACAGAAGTAAGATATTCCTTTGTCCCAAAGTACAGTGGACTAAACGTCCCTTTGTCTTAATAGTTATTTAGTCAAAGTTATTTATATTCTAAAAAAGCATTGGGGAGTAACAATCTAAAGAAGAACCACTTATCTTATAGAAAGGTACAATTGGTGCAAATTTCAGCTCAATCGGCGAAATTATTATTTAGCGTCAAATTTTCAAAATTCAAAAATCTATATTTTCAAAATGGATTTATAGGTTGAATACTTTTTGGAGATATCTGACTAGGATACAGATACAAAATCTTATTTGTTATTTTATTACAAAGTCTTCAGCAATGAATAGAGCTTTCCATCAATATTTTATTTGAAAATAACCCAGATGTTTCATTATATATACCTACTAATAAAACAAAGTAGGCATATTATATCGATGGCCACAGTGAAGACGTAGGTAAGTGGAAAAAATCAAATTTTACAGGAGAGCAGTTTTAAAGTTTGTCATTTCTTCCAAAATCAACTAAACATGCTATAAAAATATGCTTGTTATCACAAAACATTTTGTTTCTTCCAAATATTAATATAACAATTAAATATAAGCAAAATATTGGTTATTCTTGCTTTTATGAGACTTACCTAATTTCGTCCCATTGACTTACCTACTTCTTACCGGAATTACTGATGTGTTTTAGGGAAAGGAATTTTAAATATAAGGGAACACAACATATTGAAAACTCAAATCTTGTATTGCTTCCGAGCTTACCGAAGGTAGCGGAAGCTAAGTATATGATCGTTCTGGAGAACGAAAATATTTAATGTCTCCGATTTCAAAAATTCCAAGACAAAAAGACAAAAATCTTTTTCAGGTATCAGGGAGTATTTTTGGTTCCGTGTCTGTCTGTCGATCTGTCTTTTAATTTTTGCGAACCAAGATATCTAAAAATACTGCACGCCTGGTTTAAATTAAATTTGGATAGTAAAAAGTAAATTAAAATTTAAATTAAATTTGGTTCCATATAAGTTTCAATCTTCTTCAACTTTCTGGGCACATTTGCTTCTCTTTCACATGCGCACAAACATACATTTATTTTCTCCTATATCTTCAATAGTACTCTTCTGATTTTTATCAAATTTGGATGGTTTGTTGAAAGTAGCCCGCGGATAGCCCCAGATCAATCTCAACTTTCTGCGCTCTTTAACTTTTGCTAAATTGATACTTTAATTCATGTAAAAAAGGAAAACAATTTGACAGATTTAAAAAACGAGGGAAACAATTTAATAAATTAGACAATAATGGCTTGTAAAAGTATAAAATCGATAAAGTACGTGCTAGAATGCGAGGAAGCTATGTGCCTAAATTGGCTACCAATTGGCAGTCTATTTTTTAAAGAAAAATTACACAAAAATGTTATGCATTTAAGATTTAATAAATGGACTTTTCATAAAAATAAGACATAATTTTTATAATAATCAATGGGACAACAAACTGGGGAAAGTTTTTTTTTTATATTAAATTATTATACTCAAAATTAAGACAATATCAAACAAAATATTAATAACAAACAAGAGGTGATTTTACTGAGTGAAACAGTAGAAAATTCCAGTGAAATATTAAAAAAAAATTTACTATTCAAGGAAAGATAAAGATGTATTTAAAACTGTTGATAAAGATGAATTTAAAATTATTATTAAAAATGTATTTATTGGTCCAAAATGATTACTGACTATAATCTTCTGGATTGATTTCCTCTAAGTCAGGATCTATGGGATCACTATTATTGATTTTATTGTTCCTATCAAAGTCTTGGAACGTGGTGCGATTAATGTGGGCAAATCCATTAGATCTTGTTTTTGGACACTGAACTGTTTATCAATGGTAAAGAAATGGGTTTTAAAATTTGTTTTCTGCGACGTTGAACATTTAAAATTTTAAACTCTTCATCTTCCTGTAAAGATATATCTACTTTACTGCAGCCATTGTATTGGATGTCAAATAAACTTTCCCCCAGTTACCATAACTTTTCCAGTAAAATTTTCAGTAAAAAGTTCGGTTAAAATAAAAAAAATAGTACCAGGAAACAAACACATTATCTATAAAAACGTTTGATGTTTTCTCACGTAGAGTTTTGGCATACCGAGGAATAAACGTGATTACAGTTAGTTAACAATTAGACAAATCAAATTACCTATTTTTAAACATTTCTCTGTTGTTGTGAATAAATGGATAAGTCGTCTTAACTAATAAGTAAGAGCTCTCGTACAAATGTGAAAAAGTAGTCATGTGACTTACTGATTAATTCACAATATTCAAATGTTGCAGATTATTGACTATATAAACTTACCTAACAACAAACTCAAATATTCAATACATCCAAAAATGCACATTCCTTTTATGGCGGTTCTGTAATCGATAGGACTTGCCTACTTCTACACTAGACGGAAAACGGCTCTTTCTACGTACCTTCGTACTTACTTGAATTTGCCCAAAAAATCGACTTACCTACTTCTTCACTGTGACCGTCGATATAATTTTAAATGATGTCCTACTATTAATGTTAGTGTAATTGCAAATTAACAATTAATAATAATGACATAATAGTTATATCAATATTACTTTTGATCACTGCCCATTTATTTTTGTAATTTTCATCCAATTTTTCACTTAAGTTTCCGCTGAATATAGCGAGAATGGTACCGGTTGTTATTATAATATTCCCACAACTGTGATTTACCATAAACGATAATAATTGATTTTTTAGTCTCCATAATCATGGGAAGGGTTTCACTAGTAAGGAAAGGAAAGGACAAAGTAGTGGAGCTTAGAGACGAATTCACTCGTAAATCCTATTTTCGGGGGGATCAGTCGCTCTACACCTGTATGGTCGCTTGAAGACAGTCGTTCAAGATTACTTGCAGTGAACGCTGTTCAACGTTCAACTACGCTCGAACTGTTGTACCCGCTTCCAGTGGATGACCAGCTTTAACCCTAGAATGACACCGGGGGTCTGTATGACCCCAAGTAAAAGAGCTTAAGCGCAGATCTTATTTCAGTTAATCACAGATGTTTTTTTTCCTTGTCTAAATACTCTTTACCTTCCTGGCCCCCTATTTCACCAATCAAAGGTATCAGTTTCTGTATAATATTTGAACAGTGAGCATGTCAAGTGCTTCTGGGGTCTAGCTGACCCCACGGTGTAGCTCCCCACCAACTTTTTTCAGCCAACACTAATTTATAGTTGCTCTAATCAACCCTCCATCAAGATGATTCTATCGATTCCTGATACAGGCAACCCTGAAATCATCATAAGCAATAATAAAACAAAATGTGGGACAGATTCGTTTGACCTGGAGGTGGCCTCAGCGGTTTTTCTTTGGCATATATGCTTGATCAGGCAGGGGTCAACGCTGCTATTCTTCATTGTATGGCCAACTGGCAAAAGAAACTACCGCGGAAGGATTTTATTTTTGAATTAGGCTTTTCCCTAGTCAAACCATGTAGGAAAGGATTAAAAGACAAGAATGCTATGCAGTGATTGCCATGGTGCTATTTGTGATGAGCATCGGTCCTACAAATGCTTAGAATGCTAAAAGCTTCACTGAGGACATTTTGTATAATTTTGTTATTTTTTTTTGTCTTTTATTAGTTTCTTTTTATAAAAAAAAAAAATAGTAGGAAATTTGTTAGCTTGCCATTTTTATGCTAGATTTTAATTTTTAAAACCAGCTTTGTAAAAACGAAAAGTTACTTTTTTTCATACCTTGCTTCGTTGTTAGCATTAGTTTATAAGTCAATACAATTTTTTAAATTTTAATTTTCTTTCTTCTGTTCATTATATTGGCCCTGTAGATTGAAATTAATATTTTAATATTACAATATATTTCACGCGTTTCAGGATAGAGCGGAAAACCTAGGTGGGGTCATATAGACCCCACGGTGTCTGATTAGAATGTGGAAATAACGGTGTCATTCTAGGGTTAAAGGTTATTGCGATACATACAGTAACGAAAAGTATACTCTTCTTGCCTACCTACCACATAATGTACCTACCTACCACGTAATGTACCTACCTACCACGTAATGTACCTACCTACCACGTAATGTACCTACCTACCACGTAATATATACACACCAACCAACTAACTTACCAGACGACTAGAAACTGCTGGATGTTATAGCTTTCCACAATTTTATAAGGACTTTTTTAACTGTTCATGAACGACATTATTTATTTTAAATACGATATTTTTTTATTTAATTGCTTAAGAAATGTTTTAAAGACGCTTAGCTGGTGGCTAAATTAAATTTATTGTAATTTTCCGGGGGGGGGGGGGACTTGTAGTAAGAAGTTGATGGTGAAGATTGTAATGTTAGTAAAGGTTGGGTAAAAAATTACAGTTGGAAATAGGGAAGGAAGACAGTGTATTTTGTCATTCCGTTGAATGACGCACCTGCTTCCCCCCTCTAAATCTTAAGGCTTATGTAGTCTTTAAGTTAACCATTTTTACCTTCGAACAAACCATAATTAAAATTCATTCTTCCTATAACGAGTTAATAAATCATCAATGTAGGAAGTTACAGAAACAACGCATTGCTACAAACATAATATCGAAAAAAAAAAAAAAAAAAAATCAAAAAATGTATTTGTAACAATCAGTGTTGGATTACTATCAAGGCCTAATCCGGAGAGCCCTTACTAACCTATTGAGAAATGATTATGATACAACTATTGACAGGTGAACTATAATCAGAATGATTGACAAGAAAATAATAGATTTTGTGTAATAAATAAAAAATAAAAAATTGGGAAATTATTATGACAAAACTATTGATAGGTGAACAATAGAAAAAAAGAGGAATTGAATTATATAAAAATGAATATTAGGAGTACTTTCATACGTTTTAATGATTCACAAGAAAATTTATATATATATATATATATATATATCTATATATATATATGGGATTTATATATAGTAGGAAAAGGGGAGAGGGAGAGGGAGAGGTAGAGATAGAGGTAGGAAAAGAAAAGAGAGAGATAAGGCTTACTTGGTGCTGCGTAGGTCGTAGGTGCGAGATGGTGATGTCCCAGGCCTGGGTTGTTAGCAGAGGATGTTCGATGGTGACTCCCCACAAAACTGTCCAGCACTTTGAATTTAATGAATTTAAACTAGTTTACTATATATTAGTAACTTTAACAAGGAAAAAAACTAGAGAGGAAGAGGTGCCGGTGCGGGCATGGTGAGAGAGGAAGCGAAGGGAAGGGAATAGGGAGGTTATAGATGGCGAACGAAAAAGCGCCGCCATGAGGAGGCAGGAAAATTAAATCCAAAACCCAACATATATTATATATATATATATATATATATATACATATATATATATATATATATATATATATATATATATATATATATATATATATATATATATATATATATATATCAGCAATGTAATACCGTGTTTTTGCACACTGCAATAAGGTACACAATTTGTGTAGTGAGAGACACCAAGGGATGTGCCACGCACTCGTGACACATAGGAACTGTTCCAACATTAGACTATACGTCACAAAGATGTTGGCTCGGCATTACGCCATGTCCTGCATCGTTTCGTCGCGTCCGACTCGTCAGGGGCCCGACGATGCCCACCCAACTCTGGACCTATACCAACTCAAGAAGATCAGGTATAGGCTTTATCAGAGACGAGCGTGCTCTCACACCGCCATTCTTGCTTGGCTGGCAAAACAAATCAGCAATGTAATACCGTGTTTTTGCACACTGCAATAAGGTACACAATTTGTGTAGTGAGAGACACCAAGGGATGTGCCACGCACTCGTGACACATAGGAACTGTTCCAACATTAGACTATACGTCACAAAGATGTTGGCTCGGCATTACGCCATGTCCTGCATCGTTTCGTCGCGTCCGACTCATCAGGGGCCCGACGATGCCCACCCAACTCTGGACCTATACCAACTCAAGAAGATCAGGTATAGGCTTTATCAGAGACGAGCGTGCTCTCACACCGCCATTCTTGCTTGGCTGGCAAAACAAATCAGCAATGTAATACCGTGTTTTTGCACACTGCAATAAGGTACACAATTTGTGTAGTGAGAGACACCCAGGGATGTGCCACGCACTCGTGACACATAGGAACTGTTCCAACATTAGACTATACGTCACAAAGATGTTGGCTCGGCATTACGCCATGTCCTGCATCGTTTCGTCGCGTCCGACTCATCAGGGGCCCGACGATGCCCACCCAACTCTGGACCTATACCAACTTAAGAAGATCAGGTATAGGCTTTATCAGAGACGAGCGTGCTCTCACACCGCCATTCTTGCTTGGCTGGCAAAACAAATCAGCAATGTAATACCGTGTTTTTGCACACTGCAATAAGGTACACAATTTGTGTAGTGAGAGACACCAAGGGATGTACATAGGAACTGTTCCAACATTAGACTATACGTCACAAAGATGTTGGCTCGGCATTACGCCATGTCCTGCATCGTTTCGTCGCGTCCGACTCGTCAGGGGCCCGACGATGCCCACCCAACTCTGGACCTATACCAACTCAAGAAGATCAGGTATAGGCTTTATCAGAGACGAGCGTGCTCTCACACCGCCATTCTTGCTTGGCTGGCAAAACAAATCAGCAATGTAATACCGTGTTTTTGCACACTGCAATAAGGTACACAATTTGTGTAGTGAGAGACACCAAGGGATGTGCCACGCACTCGTGACACATAGGAACTGTTCCAACATTAGACTATACGTCACAAAGATGTTGGCTCGGCATTACGCCATGTCCTGCATCGTTTCGTCGCGTCCGACTCATCAGGGGCCCGACGATGCCCACCCAACTCTGGACCTATACCAACTCAAGAAGATCAGGTATAGGCTTTATCAGAGACGAGCGTGCTCTCACTCCGCCATTCTTGCTTGGCTGGCAAAACAAATCAGCAATGTAATACCGTGTTTTTGCACACTGCAATAAGGTACACAATTTGTGTAGTGAGAGACACCCAGGGATGTGCCACGCACTTGTGACACATAGGAACTGTTCCAACATTAGACTATACGTCATAAAGATGTTGGCTCGGCATTACGCCATGTCCTGCATCGTTTCGTCGCGTCCGACTCATCAGGGGCCCGACGATGCCCACCCAACTCTGGACCTATACCAACTTAAGAAGATCAGGTATAGGCTTTATCAGAGACGAGCGTGCTCTCACACCGCCATTCTTGCTTGGCTGGCAAAACAAATCAGCAATGTAATACCGTGTTTTTGCACACTGCAATAAGGTACACAATTTGTGTAGTGAGAGACACCAAGGGATGTACATAGGAACTGTTCCAACATTAGACTATACGTCACAAAGATGTTGGCTCGGCATTACGCCATGTCCTGCATCGTTTCGTCGCGTCCGACTCATCAGGGGCCCGACGATGCCCACCCAACTCTGGACCTATACCAACTCAAGAAGATCAGGTATAGGCTTTATCAGAGACGAGCGTGCTCTCACACCGCCATTCTTGCTTGGCTGGCAAAACAAATCAGCAATGTAATACCGTGTTTTTGCACACTGCAATAAGGTACACAATTTGTGTAGTGAGAGACACCAAGGGATGTGCCACGCACTCGTGACACATAGGAACTATAAATTGAGTTAATGTTTTACTTCTTCATATTTTTCCTATGTGTGGGTCAAAAAGTTGCGCCAGTGTGTTCAATTTCAATTCTCTGGCTAGTTCGCGAGATATGAACCTAAGTGCGACGGACAGAAAGATACATCACCCTCGGGCATAAGGGTTTCGAGAGGGATCTACGAAACCCAAAAACTGGAGGTAAATACAATCAACACTAACATGCCACAATATTTGGCTAGAAAAAATAGAAACCTGTCCCTATGATCTACAAGAAAACAATACATATTTATACAAATATTGGAAATGGAATTAAATAAAAAAATTATGTATTACATTAATAATTAAGATTTAGGTGGAAGTGTAAGACCTCATGTTACAACCTAGTATGTGGGATCTATTGGAAATGAATAGTTATTTATGCACCTAGGGAGTAAAGTAAGCCATTATTCCCTGAGCGAAAAAGTTGGTTCTTGAGGCGAAGCCGAAGGAACCACGGTCCCTAAATCCCGTGGCGAAGCCGAGGGAATAACTCTAATTAGCTCCCGAGGCGCAGCCGAGGGAGATAATTATCGCGAGGGGAATAATGACACTTTACTCACGAGGTACATACAATATTTTATCTCCAGTAGAAAAAAGATACACATTTTCGTCCATTACACAGTTTTTATTTAATATTTTAATAAATAACAATAATTATTAGCACTTTTAATAGCAGATATAAGAGATTCAATATTAAAAACAAATAAGAATTGGAATTAAACTCAAATAGAAGGTTATTTAGATGCAGGTTATAATGTTGTAAACAAAGATAAACATGGTCAAAAAAGTGCAGTGCCGCCAACCTGATTTCGACAACTTCATTACATTAGCCATACATTTTCTACTATTTATAAAATAATTAAGTTGCCATCTTTACTTTTTTGCCCTACTTTTACTTTTTCTCCCTACTTTTTGAGTTCAGGGATGAAAAGACCTGTTTTAGTCCCTCTAAACTAATTTAAAATCATAACTTTTTTACCCTACTGGAGATAAATTTCTTCTTTTTTTTAAAGTTCACTTTATATGTACGAGTAATTTCTAGATAATTAGTTTTAGTTTGGTCAAACAGAAAAATATTTCTTACAATATAAATTGATTGCATTTTTTTTTTTTTTTTTTTTCTAAATGAATTATCTATTTATTTATTAATGTATCTCCGCCAAAAACTAAAAGGAAGTATTTGAATAATGCACGGTCTGAAAAAATATACTTTTATAATATTAAAAATTTATAAAAAAAAGACTTTAAGCTGGACAAGTAAGCAGACGGAAAAAAGTAGGAAAGAAAATAAAATATCCCTAAAAAAGGATTAGGTGGTAGAAATAGACTTTCCAAGTTTCCTCAACTGGTAGCCATCATTAAAAGTTACAAAATCAATATTGTTGTCGTCAAGTTTATAAATTAAAATATTACTTTGAAAATTGTAAAGTTTGAACAGATGCAAGAAAAACTAATTCATTTATTAGCGTTAGGAAAATGAGCACTCTGTTTATAACTAATAATTTATTTATAAACTTAAAGTCAACTTTTCATGGGAAATGCTTTCAAATTACCGGAGCAATTTTCTACTTCGCAGCTGCTTCGGTCGGGTATTATTTATTTATTAGAAGATAATGAAGTAGGAAAAAAATGTTTGAGTAGAAACTGTATTTATAAACTTCGATACTTTGCTTTAATTTTTTTTTTATTGTTCTGATCTGTTGATTGAAAATGGTGTCATATATGATTTTCTGTGGACAATAAGAAACTAAAAGACTAAGGTCAAATTAGGTAAATTTGATTATGCGTATTGAGTAGCAAGTCCTCAACCAAAGAGTGGTTAATTTACAAGCAAGTGTCATTCGATCATAATAACTATATCCCATCTAGTGTCACTCTCAACAGACATCTATATCGAACTCCATGAAAAGACCTATAGCGATCGTTACAATAGGTGACATCGTGTTGGCGATATGTTTAAGGCACCGGACAAAAGATGATAATACGGAGAAGGTGGTAGGAGAGTCAGAGTGAAAACGGATCTGCTTGGAAGGGGGCAGTGGGCCGGTGTGGACTACTGGGTCGGCTATGACCAGATCCTTGCTTCCTGGCAGCCAGTCGCACAACTATCTTCATCCGGCATGCATCCAAGCCATTGCCCTACTTAGGTACGATACTTTTCATATCATTTCACTATCTATACAATATATTTGCTTTTCTTAAGTGGTATGTCAGAAAGATGACTGCAGAAGTTACCGTATCCTTAGAAGAATCGATCATTTCGTCTCAACGCCACTTCGTATTTTGTGCTTGTGAAGTGCGTCTACTTAATACCGGATCAGTACGTAAACAATGATAAGCCATATTTATAATGTGTGTATAATCTTATAGGTTTTCGACTAGAAGTACTATTTAAACATTCACCAACATAGCCAAGACAGGTCTGAAACTTTGGCCATTCCAGAAGAAATTCTCTACCCTGATACCAGTAGACGTAGAAAGTGGTGCTAGTTGAATTTTAGCCAACGCATTCAAACCCTTTAAAAGTCATTCTGTTTTTTTTTAACATTTCAGGTCTAATGAAGTATTTAAGGTCCCATACACGGTCAAAATGTTTGCGCAAACATTTTGACCGTGTATGGGGCTGTTTGATGTTTGCGCAAACATGATGTTTGACGTGTATGGCCTAAATTTGCCCGACATCAGGTTTGCGCAAAATTTTTGATCGTGTATGGGAGCCTTTATGCTTCATATGGATTTATGTTTTTTGTTGTTGTTTTTTTTTTTTTTTTTTTATAAAATGTTTAATATATTTCCATTTAATTTTAAATATGTAATGTCCCGGTAGGATTTTCGTATTAAGTTAAAAAGGATTAAATTTGTTGATTTAACCCTTTAGCTTTCAAATGCTTGATAAAATCAAAATTACTACTTTTAATGATTACAAATAGAAATAAGATACAAAAAGTATTCGCAGTAGATAATATTTTAAGTCTGTTAAAAAAGTTATATCAAATGTAATACTACACAATCATTTGATTTTAAAAATTTATTTTTATGCTCTTCAAAAATTAAAGGGGGAATATAATTTTGGTATATACATATATGTTCTTATAACACATTGAAATAAACTTCAAAAAGTAATATAAAGGACCACTTTTGATGTCTACATAATCCCTGAATAAAAAATAAAGTTATATACTCGAGATAAAAATCTCTTTACTATGTTTTGCATTAATGTGCTAATGAAATCCTAAGTCAGCGTGATATCGAGGGTCTTGCATATGCAGAGAGGAAACTATAGTCATTTAAATTCTTGAGATAATAAATAGTAAATATCATTATAAATAATCCTTTTTATATATTCTTTAACGTATAATAAATATTCTTGAAAGTTCAAGTATGCCCTGTGAGTAGGTATATTAATGAAAATAAACTGACTGTATACGTTGATAATATACTGACGTTTCGTATACGTTGATCTACTATTACATTTTCTTATAGAAGCGCATTATTTTATTATAATTGAATCTGTTTGAGATTATTTGTGTTTAATGTTAAATTAGCCTATTTCAGCCTATTTACACAATAACTGTTAATTGCTCAATAGGCTAAAATATGACTGGTAACATAAAATATTTCGTTTGCCATCAAGTAGATGATTTGTGTCTTGCCTATATATCTCTTATTCATATTTACTGTTATTTTAAATTTACCATCAAGTTATTACCATCAATCAGATGATTTGTGTCTTGCCTATATATATCTTATTTATATTTTACTGTTATCTTATAGCATAGGCTTCCGCGGTTAATGTCATCATTAAGTTCAGGTCTTCCGGTGGTGACCGCTTCATGTTCCAAGAGTTTTCCGACTATTTTAAAGGGATTTATTTAGTAGATCGTTAAAACTTAATTTCATTTAAGACGCTTCGAGAGCAGGTAACTTTTCCCATTATATCAAACATACAGGTGATATACGTTTCCTTGCAAGTCTTATAAAATTATAACCATTTTGTTGGTGTTAGATTGGTTTAAAAATTCAACCCACAGAATATAAGAATAAAATAATAAGAAAATAAATACCGTGGAAATATTATACAACGAAATTGAAGGTATATTTAAGAAAAAAACTCTAAATATGTATAAACATAACCATAAACTAAAAACATAAAAAAAACTTCTCTTTTTATAGGAAAAGTAACTTGTCATTAATTTTTTTTTAATAGGGTTCACGATTTCCTCCAAGACATATTTTGCGATAAAATGAAATAGTAGCAACAAACACAGAACAGCGGCTGACCGGGTTATTTTCTATAGTTAATTTTATCATTTTACTTTGTAGATTTCATTAACCATGGAATGCTAATGGTAGTCGAATCGACGCGCAAAGTTTGACCCTTAACCTTGCACGCTAGTTTGTGATGGTGAAGGGTACCCCATCCTTCTGCAGTGCTTGTACTGGTTAGTAACACACCTGCTAGTGTAGCAGTAGACGTTCTTTTAAGCATACCCTCGTTTTCTGGTAAATTTCCAGTCTACTAACGTTTAGTAATAAACGTAATTATTTGGTCGTTGAATGGGCCTGTGGCTTGGGCAATGGGCCTAGGGTAAGGGTTTATGGGCCTAATAATTGGCCCAGGATATTGGCATTGGACCAGAGGTAACTTGGGGACTGGAACATTGGGCATACGGGCTTGTGGCCTGGTGCATTATGTTCACTTAATTTCAGATGTATTCTAATGTCCCTACTAAATCATTTTTCATCAAATGTTCTTATATCTCATTTAAAAAATTTAATAATGAGTTCTTAATAGTTTTCTGTTTATAAAAGTGTAGTTTCAACCCAATATTTTTTCTTTTCTACGTATGTTACTCGAATTCACGAAGGTTTAGTTATCAATCCAATTACCATTTGCATTCCAGGGTTAAATTATTGGAGATACTTTAAGCAGAAGCTAGAAGTGCAAAGCAGTATAAAGAATCGTTTCTTTGAATTCTCATGACGAAAAACCCCCGCTAAATTAATTCCAAAGAGTTCAACTGGTTGTTTCTTCCATTCTAGATCTTTTTCGATTTCAAGTAGGATTAAATTTGTTTTAAATGTGCGCAAAAGTTTGAAATATCAAGGAACCAATTTTGGGCTATTTTATATGTACAGATTTTTTGTTTTTTGTTGTGTAGAATCATTTGCCTACAAAAATATGTTGGGAATTAACAAAAAAAACTTTAAATACAGAGTTTCTTACTATAGAAATTCGTTATAACGAGGTCCTGCTAAATCGTAAATTCTTAATTCACTGCTATCATTTCTTATCTGATCAAATCTTCTCATTTCCGCATCGTTGCAGAATTATTATCTAGATCAATTTTTCCGAGAATGTTCTCTTCCATAGTAAGTGAATAGGAGCAGAAAGTTCTTTGACTTAGCATTCTAAATGTCACAAGATAGAACCGTGACAGATAAATGTAGCCGTTTGCATTGTCGCACTGACTGTAACTCTACTCCCCTCCCCCTAGCTTAATTGGCAACACACTCGAAGGAATCTTTCTCGTGTGTCATTGTACGCGATTGATTAGCACGGAGCTTCATGAGCGTTACTAATTAACAAGAACCATACGCAATGCGTACTCATTAAGTTAATAACATGCATACAATACCTAAGTAGTAGGTACTTGAGTTCAGAAAAACAAATGATTCTGAAGATCCCGCCCTATGTTTAAATGTGTAGTAAATATATTTATAAAGTTTATTATTTTTTAAGAATTAATAAATTCATTGTTAAGTCCATTAACAAGTTTTAGTTGTGTACCACAATGAAATATTATTTACACTATAATTACCTTTACCCATTCATTAAAGATTTTATTTATTTTTATTTCACTTTAATATTAAGAAATTTTGTGTGTTCTGTATTAAAAACAACCAAAAAGATAAAAGTCGAATGTTAATCGATACAATTCAACAAACGAATAAATTGACATGTTATTGTGAATAGAAATCAAAAGAAGTGTGGCACATAGGTTCTTGACGTCCTATTATTCGACCAATTGTCCCATGGTGATGATCATTGTTACATCATTGTACGAATGGTACAATGATGTAATACCACAGGGAATCAATAAGTTAATGTTATTATTATTAGCGGGAATATTATTAATGAGCGAGATTGTTTGGACCTATTTCCATTTCTAGCAGGATCAAATTTGTTCTTAAATGTGCGCAGAAGTTTGATATTATAATGGGAAGAAAGTTTCATAGAAATCGCATGAGTACTTATAGAGACATAGCTGTTATTTTAAAAAAAGAAAATAATGTGTAAATATGGGACATGGGAAGTAATGGGAAAAGAATTACATTTATACGGGACCAACATTGGGCTATCATCAAAATTTCAATAAAATTGTAAGCGTTTTTTAGGAAATTTCGGTTCGAAACAGAGTTGAATGGTCTTTAGCTAGTCGATATTTTCAATCAATGCTGTCTAACTAATGTTAATTGTGCTCACTAGTAAAATTATCGTAATAACATTGTGTCAATCCTGAACTGTTCACGCATATTACATATTAATAATGAAATGTATGCAAATGCGTCCTGTAAATGATATAATATTGTTAATTTAGACATAAAGAAAGTATTTGAAAAACTATTAATAATATAATGTGAATATACTAACAATCATCATAATATCATATGCATGCGAGGTGTGTAACAAAATTTATATTTTTGTTCAAAAGTTTTTTTTAACTACAAATGTTTTTTTCCGTGGAATGCTCGTTAGAATAAGTGACCTCTCAGCTTAAAAGGTGGATTTAACTAGATCCTTGTTAGGTCACTTACATTTAAGAGGGCACCTTGAATTGCTCTCCAATTATTGTATGGTTTCAAAAGCATCTATTCAACGAGAAAAACACGAGGAAGTGTACAGTACACTTGCAAAATTTCCATACATTTGATTGCTTTCAGAATGTAAAAAAAACCTTTGAAGTATTGAGAATTAAAAAGATTCATCTCTGAAGCTCTCTGCCACAACCTTTTATTGTACGTATTTTCCTGAAGAGAAATATTTTACAAAAAAATCACGTTCATTCCGATTACCACCTTTGTCATTTTTTGCTTCGGATTTTACTTTTGAAGTAAAATGTCTGTTAATAATTATTTATTTGTTGATAAATACTTTTAGAAGATGTCCTAAAACATACTTTTCAACTGAATATAATACAAAAGCAACTGCTCTAGCATATTTATTACTTTAACAAATTCAGTGCAATGTCTAAACTTTCGAAATTTGATCGTGATTTCTTATTTCTTTATTCCTTATCCAGCACTTCTCCTAATCGAGCATTATAAGAACTGGAGCAAAGAAAATACAAAGTAGAAACGCCAAAACAACAATCTATCACTAGTCGATGCTGTTCAAAATATTTGAGCGAGCAGTAGTACTTAAACAAACTTATAAAGTTTCTAAAGCCCAGACTTATATTTGATACCTTTATAAAGTTAGTGTTTATGAAAAACTAAAATTAACAGTGTCACACCAATTTATCGATAGGTTAGTTTTAAATGTAGATTATGCCCTTTCTGTGTAATCAAACTTAAATGTGTAATCAAAATCAACAGTTTCAAATCAATTTATAGATCGGTTGGTTGTAAGTGTAGTTTATGCCCTTTCTGTGTAATCAAACTTAAATGTGTAATCAATGTCATCTAAATGTGTTATCATAATCAACAGTTTCACATCAGTTTATCGGTAGGTTGGTTGTATGTGTAGATTATACCCTTTCTGTGTAATCAAACTGTAATTGTAGTCAATGTGAACTAAATGTGTAATCAAAATCAACAGTTTCAAATCAATTTATAGATCGGTCGGTTGTAAGTGTAGATTATGCCCTTTCGATGTGATCCAGCTCAAATGTTGATCAATGTGAACTAAATGTGTAATCAAAATCAACAGTTTCGTATTGATTTATACGTCCATTGGTTGTTAGTGTAGATTATGACCATTCTGTGAATCAAACTGAGAGCTTTATACTTCTGAAAATTGGCTACAAGGAAAAATCATTAAACCTTAAAACTGTTTTTAGCGTAGAACATGTCCCAAAAGTATGAGAATGAATTTGGATACATTTGACGGTAAAAATTGATCACTGGGGAGAGCCTACAAGCTCACGGACACACTGTCCTAAGATTTTTTGCTTCCGAGCTTACCGAAGGTAACGGAAGCATTGTGTTCACTTTTGAGAACGAAAAACTTTTATGCCTCCGATTTTAAAAATTCCAAGACAGAAATCCGTTTCAGACATCAGGGAACATTTTTGGTCTCGTGTCTGTCTGTCGGTCTGTGTGTCCGCGAATTATGAAACGTGCGACGATAACTTGAGTAAATGTCAACCGATTTTGATGAAATTTGGTAGGCATGTTCATTTTACCAATGCCCAGGACGAGTTCGTTGGACAACGTTATCCGTCCAAGCGTTCACGAGCAACGCTCGCGTAAACAAGAACTTCAAATTTAAAATTGGAATTTTAGGTTGGGAAAAAAAATCTAACTTCATCTATTCGATGAGACAAACATTTTTTTCAAATATAATTTTTTAGTAAAACAAACAGCGACACTGCTATGAAGTGTTAAAGACCGCTAAAACTATTAATACTTTTTACACAATAAACAATATAACAATAAAGTACATGATAGGATGCGAGGAAGCTATGTGTCACACTAATTGGCAGTCTATTTTTATATATAATGTTGAAAGATACACAATTCGCAGTCATAGCTTAAAGAGGTTTGACCAAGACTACTCGGACATAATTATTTAATCGTTAATTTGAAATTTTCTGCTATTACCATGGAGTGCATATTTGTTTATGCATAACATGAATTAATTCATTACATTTGCATGAGTTAATGAATTACATTTGCATGAGTTAGTGCATTATATCAGCATGAGTTAATACATTACATTAGCGTGAGTTAATACATTATATCAGCATGATTTAATAGTATATACATTACAAATACATAATAGATTTTATTATATAAAGATTATAAGATGGAGCTAGCTTGCTGAATTTAAAACAAATTAATTATCTCAAACAACATTTATAGCATTTGAGACAAATATTTCTAACTGTTAAGTGCAAAGAGTTTAAATTTTAATTAAATATTTATATGTAAAACCAGGTCTTTGATGTTCTCTGCATCTAGACACCGTGCATTACATAGGGACGTTACTCCGGAACAGACCCATGGTAAAATACCAATATTGAATTTATTTTTTATCAAATATAATTTAATATTAATTCGGTTATTAGTTTGAAATTATAATGGAATTATATACGATTTATATCCTCTGATGCATATGGTATGGAACAGGTTTCCTGTAATTGTACTTCGAAGCGTTAATGGATATTATATAATAATTAGACCATAATGCTTGAAGTATTATCGAAGGTACCTACTTATTACAGAATTAAATTAAAGCATGTAATCATATCCCCGTTTTAATGATATCATCTTAATTGCTCAGTTATTATTTCAGATAACTAAGGACTTCATTTTCATACCCCATTTATTATTGCTGTACAATACCATTACATTTTTAATCAGTTGTCGTACAATTTTAATGTCACATGTTTCGTATTAGCAATATTTATATTATATATATATAATAAAATCATTTCAAGCTGGATATAGAAAAATATTTGTAGAGTGAAGAACGTGGTTTCGGCGAGTGAACCTATGAACTATTCTATTGCCAAACATTTCTTCTTCAGAATACCAGTTTTTCTTAACTAAAAATCAGTCAAAAAGCGTTTTTAATAATTCTATGATTCTGTGACGCTGGAAATCTTCGGCCTGTAAGATATCTGTCTGAATAATTAATTTTGATAATCTATTCAGAGAGATGCAAATCTCTGTAGCTCATTGATTATCAATTTTTATTTGATGTCAGTAATACCTACAACAATAATCTATTATTCTTGTGTATTATTTACTGGCTTTTTTTAAAAAAAATATTTTTATACACCCATGTAATAGATAAATATTTTATAAAATAAACCTTCTACTTTTTTGCAGTTTATAATCATTAGATGAATTGTTGTAATTATTCGATTTTTCTCTTGTCCCAAGTTTTCGCATAAATGTGATTCATGGGCTTCAAAATCCGTGGCTCTATTAGTGCCACTTTCGCCACCGTTGACAAGAGACCTTTATAAGAAAACGAAACGAAAGGTACGCTCAACTATGTGCGAGTCAAAAGGCTAGTTATAAAAACTTCACGTGGAAAGTGACTGTGTTTTACCGTAGAAATAAAGGTAGAGAAGCTTCTCGGGCCCGTGTGTCTAGCCGACCGAGTTACCACGCGGTCGTAATAGGCATATAATAGTCGGCTAGTAAGCCATCTAAAGCGAATAATTGGAGCGAATACAAAAAAATAACACTCACCCTTTCTGCCTAACACCTACACTTAAGTTGACTTTTTGATACGCACTAAAAGTAAATAATAGTTGTTTCGTGGGCACTGTGACATTCTTTATCATCGAACGAAAGTCACGCGATAGTCAAATGAACATGCTTAATTCGCACGCTGGCTAATCGAGCGTATATCATAAAAATGATATATTTATGATAAACATAACAAGCGAGCGGTATGAATTATACTCTTAAAAAATTAGGGGCTACCTCACTTTTTTACGTAATTTTTAAAGTATATAGTAAGGTCACTGTTATTTGTGGGACCTTGGTCACTGCATAATAGTATTAAATTATAGACATGTTATTTTAAAGCGAAAGCCGAGAGAAATCGTAGGTAGTCTGTAATGAATCTGAATATTAGATATGTGAATAATCCATGAATTAATGATACAAGTGTAGGAAAGCAACGAAGCTGAGTGGTTGCTGTACTCCCAACTAGCTTGACTCCTATGCTCAAAAACCGACATAATATTGTGATGAGAACTGACGATCACATCGAGTAGATGTGTCAAGTCCTGTAATAACCTAATGTTGAGTTGATCGGGTTATCAAGAATTATTACCTTCATGTACAAATCCCTGAGAGGAGGCATGCTTCACCCTGACGATCACATCGAGTAGATGTGTCAAGTCCTGTAATAACCTAATGTTGAGCTGATCGGGTTATCAAGAATTATTACCTTCATGTACAAATCCCTGAGAGGAGGCATGCTTCACCCTGACGATCACATCGAGTAGATGTGTCAAGTCCTGTAATAACCTAATGTTGAGTTGATCGGGTTATCAAGAATTATTACCTTCATGTACAAATCCCTGAGAGGAGGCATGCTTCACCCTGACGATCACATCTAGTAGATGTGTCAAGTCCTGTAATAACCTAATGTTGAGTTGATCGGGTTATCAAGAATTATTACCTTCATGTACAAATCCCTGAGAGGAGGCATGCATCACCCTGACGATTACATCGAGTAGATCTGTCAAGTCCTGTAATAACCTAATGTTGAGTTGATCGGGTTATCAAGAATTATTACCTTCATGTACAAATCCCTGAGAGGAGGCATGCTTCACCCTGACGATCACATCGAGTAAATGTGTCAAGTCTTGTAATAACCTAATGGTATCAGAATATTTAAAATCATCACCTACATGTGAGAACATTGCTTAATAATTTGTATTTTTCCATGCTCTTCCAAATTAGTTACTTAACTAAATTCTGCAGTTGCTCAAAGCAACTTAATACTGGAATCTGACTCTTACTTAAGATGATTGAGTTAACATTCAACATCCCTCAATATGCTAAACATAAATATAGTCGTTGCCAAACATTAGTCCTCTCATTCTTCAAGATCATGGCTTCATTGAAAAACTGATATTGATAAAAAGACCGCAACGTCACTGATATAATAATAATAATAATAATATTGTTTATTTCCACATCTAGAAGTATCTACATATTACAATTTATTAATTATACTCAAAGAGATGAGAGCCCTCGGTAGTAAGAGAATACTAGAGTGAGGGCTCTGCTTCTGGCTTTTACATCATAGCTTTTTGGCTTTTTGTATCATAGAATAAATAGATAGAATGTAAATATAATGTTATGTCAAAGTATAGTAGACTATTGATGTGTTGGCTTGAATATATTTTAATACAATGATACTCTTATTATCTACTTTATAAACTCAAAATACATAAAAAATAAATAATCAACACAATCATATAAAAAACAATTTTTAACGCAGTAGTATAATAAATACTACATTTAAAGTAGTAATAGATTAGAAAAGCTAAAATATCACAATGTTTTAGGTATCGCAAATATTAATCTAATATAACCAAAAATTATTTATTAAAGCTAGTTTACCAATGACTATAGCAATTTCTTATCATGTTATTATAGTTACCTATAACGTACCTATTTAATATACGTACCTATTTAATCTTGGTAATTTAACTGAAGCAGTTAAATACTTTAAATTCAATTTGATCAATAAACACTAAACTCAAGGTTATGAAAATAAAATAAAAGGAATTACAATATCTTCTAATCAATGACTAAAAGCTGTTAAATAATCTAAATTCAATAATCACTACACACCAATAATAAATAATACAATAATACACACAACAAATAAACACTAAACTCAAAATTACATACATAACATAAAACGAATGATTATATCTTCTAAACAATGGCTAGAAGCAGTTAAATACTCTAAATTCAATGTTACCAATAAACTCTAAACTCAAGGTTGCGTACATTAAAAAGAGTCAAAGAAATTCTTGAATGGTAATAATCAAACATAATTTCAATAAATTAAGTGAGCTAAACAACATTATACCAAATCAAGAAGAATGTGAGTTAAAAGTGAAAGAAGAAGAAAAAATCATCCTGGCAAAGGTATATGAAAAACCGGTAACCGGATTTATCCTGTAGAAAAGGAGCTGAAATCGACCCACTTGTCATATGATTCTGACCTGGATTCAAGCACATCTTGTATCCTATGAACTAATGCATACTTACCCTGCCACTTAAAATTAGATGTACTTCTATATTAGGTAGACTATCAGTACTTTCATCAAAACATCGTCATATTAAAGTCATTAGTATGAAAATTCCAACTATAATCAATCATAGTTATTTTTAAATCACTTTCTTTTTTTTTTTTTAGAAGTCCAACAAAATTGTTTATTATTAAAAAAAAATTGGTAAAAGTGGATTGTTTCTAAAACTGGGAAAAAAAGTGAACTTTTCATCCTAGTTTACAGGGAGCAATAGTTATTTATGCACCTAGGGAGTAAAGTAAGCCATTATTCCCTGAGCGAAAAAAGTTGGTTCTTGAGGCGAAGCCGAAGGAACCATGGTCCCTAAATCCCGAGGTGCAGCCGAAGGAATAACTCTAATTAGCTCCTGAGGCGCAGCCGAGGGAGATAATTATCGCGAGTGGAATAATGACACTTTACTCACGAGGTACATACAATATTTTATCTCCAGTAGGAAAAAATACACATTTTTGTCTATATCACAGTTTATTATTTATTATTTTAATAAATAACAATAATTATTAGAACTTTTAATAGCAGATATAAGAGATTCAATATTAAAAACAAATAAGAATTGGAATTAAACTCAAATAGAAGGTTATTTAGATGCAGGTTATAATGTTGTAAACAAAGATAAACATGGTCAAAAAAGCGAAGTGCCGCCAACCTGATTTCATCAACTTCATTACATTAGCCATTCATTTTCTACTACTTATAAAATAATTAAGTTGCAATCTTTACTTTTTTGCCCTACTTTACTTTTTCGCCCTACTTTTACTTTTTCTCCCTACTTTTTGAGTTTAGGGATGAAAAGACCTGTTTTAGTCCCTCTAAAATAATTTAAAATCATAACTTTTTTTCCCTACTGGAGATAAAGTTACTTATTGCACCCTGTCATGTTGATCAGGGAGTAATGAAAAATTAGGGAATCATGAGAGTTCATGATTTCCAGTGTTGTCCTAGATAAAGCACAAGTAAGTAAGGTTGGTGGTAAATACACAGTTTCATTTATTAACTATTGTTTAATGTCTAAGTCTATAATACCATTTCACACATGTCATGTAACCTCCACAACGGTTATCATGGTAATTCATCAGTAAAAAAAAAAAAAAACAAATTAAAGGTGAAGTCATAATTTCTAAATGTAGAACTACTAATCTATATGCTTCTCTATTATTTAGTGGTATTTAGGGAAATCCCTAAATACCACTAAAAAATAGAAAAGAATTTTTAATCAAAGGGATAAATTGAAGAATACACTAATCTATATGTGAATTACATCAGTCGGCAATTCTATTCAATACACGACTCAGCTACCAGCTGATTCTCCCATCTAATTTTAGTATTGAATTTCAAATAATTACTATCAATAATTCAATATTGACGTAATTAAACTTATTTAGTGATTTTTTTTTATATTATATCTAGCTTTTTTTAGTTAAAATAAATAATTTTAATTTATTTATTTATTTGATTTATTTTTAGGGTCCGTAGGCAAAACCAAGGACCCTTATATATTATTTTCCTGCTTGTGTCTGTCCGTCCGTCCTGTCGCATGCTCTCACGGCTACACCTTTTGTCAGATTACTTTGAAATGTGGCATGTATGTGTCTTGTACCTACCCACATATTTTAAAAATATAGCGACTTAAAAGAATATTTTTCAAAAAAATTAGGTTAAAAAAACTTAAGGGTTAAATTTTTTTTTTTTTTTTCGACACCGTGAGGGGGGTATCATATGAAAGGGTACGTCGAGTTGATTACAAAAATATATAATTCTTTGGTTATAACTTTGATAGGGCGAGCGTAGGCGAGTTTGAAGTGGGTGTGCAACGTGCCCCCCCCCCCCCCACTATCTCGCTTATGTGAAGTGCAAAAAATCTGAAAAAATTCCTGAACATTCTTCGACCAAACGTAAAGTTACCACTTTTTAGAAATTTCGAACAAAATATTATTTAATTTTTTATTGACTAAATACGCTTTTTTATAAAATTATGGTCTTTTTGATGTATTTATATGGTTGTAGTCCGGTTCAGTGGCAAAAAAATACTTTACCGGAAGTTTGTTTATGTGTTTTGAGAATATCAGACCCATAGGATAGTTCAAAGTAAGCTTTTTAGCATTTTAAAAAACACCATCAATAGGGTACTACTTAAACTATACAGTGTGGCCTACGGACCCTCGCTGTGTGCTGACTAGAACACACTTGACCTGTTTATTAATTATTTATTATAAATAATTTTTCTTTTTAATTTTAAAAAATTAAAAAGTTTAAAACTAAACTTTTTTTTTCGGCGCTTCTGTATATAAAATCTTGTATGCACCTCGGGAGTAAAAATAAATTGTTCTTGAGCGATAATTAACTCCCTCGGCTTCGCCTTAGAAACCAACTTGATCGCTCAGGGTACAATGACTTACTTTACTTCCTTGGTGCGTAACTAACTATTAAAATCGAAACAATCAGCATATAACAACATCAAACCAGAGAAAGAAAGTAAAGACATTTATTAATCATAAATATTTACAAGGGTTTGTAATTTGGGTTGTTGGGGTCACTGTTGTATAGCTTCGGGGGGTGAGCGCGCTTACATTTGTCTTGATTCAACACTGCTTTGCTTAATATATCCATAAAAAAAGAAAAGTAAATATATAAAATAATCTAAATAGAGGAAACTCCGACTAAATTAGGTTATAACTTGTTACATAAATTTATAAAAAAGTTACACAATCTAAAATAATAGTACTAACAAATGTATTACAGCCAACAGGTAATTTTATTATTGTAACAGTGAACAAATATTTTATTATTATAATTAGTAGCTTATAGCTTTGTAATTATTATTATTATAATTACTATTGACTAAACAATTCTATTATTATGAGGGATTAGTCTAATAATATAAAACCACTACAAATAAATACTTTTATCTCCAGTAGGGAAAAAAAGTTATGATTTTGAATTAGTTTAGAGGGACTAAAACCGGTCTTTTCATCCCTGAACTCAAAAAGTAGAGAGAAAAAGTAAAAGTAGGGCAAAAAAGTAAAGATTGCAAATTAATTATTTTATAAATAGTAGAAAATGTATGGCTAATTTAATGAAGTTGTTGAAATCAGGTTGGCAGCACTGCGCTCTTTTGACCATGTTTATCTTTGTTTGCAACATTATAACCTGCATCTAAATAACCTTCTATTTGAGTTTAATTCCAATTCTTATTTGTTTTTAATATTGAATCTCTTATATCTGCTATTAAAAGTGGTAATAATTATTGTTATTTATTAAAATAATAAATAAAAACTTCAATGGACGAAAATGTGTATTTTCTTCCTACTGGAGATAAAATATTGTATGTACCTCGTGAGTAAAGTGCCATTATTCCCCTCGCGATAATTATCTCCCTCAGCTGCGCCTCGGGAGCTAATTAGAGTTATTCCCTCATCTGCGCATCGGGAATTATAGAGTCTAATTCCCTCGGCTTCGCCTCGGGATTTAGGGACCATGGTTCCTTCGGCTTCGCCTCAAGAACCAACTTTTTCGCTCAGGGAATAATGGCTTACTTTACTCCCTAGGTGCATAAATAACTATTTTGTTTCGATTGCTTCTTTCGTAACATTTTATATCGCCCGGTACATTCAATTTCGTTATAATATAGTTAAATATTGGAAAAGAATAGAAAGAAAAGAGACTTGATTTGTAAATCTTTGTATAGTTTTCTTTTCTTTTAGTACTCATTCGACAACACTGTTTATAACCTGTCTTACAACATAAAACCTCATTGTTTGCGTGTTTTTATTTTTTATCAATATACCTGATGAAAAGTTAAGTAAGGCTCGAAAGCTTGTATTTGTAGTGTTCTTATATTAATAGACTAATTCCTATTAATTATACAATTTTTTAGTTCATAATAAGTGGTCAATAACCTGTTGATTATTATTATTATTATTGTTTCATTTTATTTTTTTTCAATAATTATTCCATTATATTTTTTTAACATTTATTTATTTTATAATTATAATTATTATTCATTTCTTTTATTGTATTAGTAGTATTAGAAGAGTTATTTTCTTGGTTGGTATTTACTCGAATTAATTTTCTATTATTATCCTATAGTGGCAGGCTTCTTTACTAAAGGATATCAGAGAGGTGCAATTTTCCTGTTCTTTCAGTAACTCTATTTGAATTTGTCGTATATCAACTCTTTCACTCCTAGTTTCTTTTTTCTTATGTACCTACCCTAGCACTGGGCATTGTGCTATAAAATGGTAAACATCTTGCTTTGCAACTTGCTTGCATATTGACCATACAGCGTACTTCCTTGCTTTGTTATTAAGCCCTAAAACTCCACTTCTAATCTTAAAAATCCACCTCATGTCTATTAGTGACAAGTAGTCTCTAAAGTATCCCGCTCCCTTTTGTCTCCTTAATTCCTGCACGAGCTGCCTCTAATGTTCGCAATATATAGAACTCCCTGCCCGCTTCCAACTGTGGTAGCTCTCATTCTTCTGAAGCCGCCTTGATGATGGAATCCCATTCTTTCGACCACTTTGACGCATTTTCCCATCCTTGGCTAAAATTAACCTTATGCTCATCGAAAAGCTTCCTCCATTCCTAGCACCAGCCTAGATTGATTCTTACAGCAGAAACAGCTTTCAGAACTAAAAAAACGAAATATGTAACAGGCTTTCTTCCACTTTCGTAGTTTCAAGTATGTACTAGTGCATTCTTAGCGATATAAAATATAACAGACTCATGAACGTTGTTATTTGCAGTCGCATTATCATAGCTTTTTAATGAAAATCTCCGACATCTATCCAATTCCTCAAAATTATAGAGGTCCCATATCTCGCATCTGTCGGTAATAAATGTTAATATCAGATAAAAAGAGAATGGATTTGCTACCTAACCTATTTATCAATATGATCTTTGGTGTGGAATTTATAAATAATACTAGCCCATAAAAACATTTTTTTTTATTATAAATCATTTATACTTAAGCATTTTGATTGTGTGAATCATCGGCAGTTAATATTTTAATTAATAAATTTATTAGTAAATAAAATAATAAATTAATTAATCGAATGTTTTATATTAATATTAATTAATTAGATAAAAGTTTTTTGTATTAGTACATAGTCTACGTGCCTAGTTTCGGCTTGATTGGAAGAGGGTTGATTAGCCCTCTAAATATTTTAATGACAGACATAAAAAACTAACAGAATCGAACAACCATCGTTTCTGCAGGAACCAAATTTTGATGATTGTATGTGTTTATTGTCCCAGGACTCAGCAGAAGTGTTTTAAAATATAGTTTTTATAAATGAGCACAACAGGATCAGGAGTCACTCAAAAATAGCTTTATATCATTACTATACAAAGGTCATCTTCAGTGCCGTAGAAGTGTGTAAAGTAAGTGCAAAAGTTAAAAAAGAGGTTTAATCTGCGAGTCACTTTGAAATATCTGTGTCAACTTCTCCGCTGACTCTTCCTCTTTCATATTTCTAGATATAAGATATAAGATATAGATATAAGATGAATTGCGTAAATCGAAATAAAATCGTGAATTCATGTATTAAATAAACATTTCTAAAATGTGTACATGTGTTTTCGTCATATCCTCTATGAGTATGTAAGTTTTACTTCCAAATTTCGAGCTTAATTAGCATTAGAAAATGAAACATTTGTGGTGTGTCCCCCCCTTGTTGTGCGAGCCCCTAGGCGGCCTAAATCAGGCCCTGATTTAAGCGACTGGCACTTATCTTTATTAACTATTGACTCATCCATCATCCATATCTTTAATATTATAAGTTCAGGTATTTTTGATAGCACAGGAACGCAAAATCACATATACGATCAACTCAAAAAGTTGTTCTGATAACAGTGCTAAAACCTACCACAGCAAACAGTTTGGTTCGAGAAAGGAGCGTTCCAACAAAAACGAAATCACAAATCAATTCCCAACGGTCAATGATCGCGCATGCGCATTACGTCAATCACGGACTAATCCGAAACTGGTAGTTGGAACAAACCTATTGTTTCTCTAAAAACTCGATATAAACAGTTACTTTAATTAAACAAAGAGCAAATAAGATAGAATGTAAACAAACTCGCTAATCGTGCGTTAAGGTGAAGAATTCCTCTTTTTCCGACCTAGGACTGAAAAAAAGAGGAATTCTTCACCTCATTATGAACGCGCATGCGCAATGAATACAGCTACGAAAAGAATCACTTTTTATGCATCCAAACAGAGATATAATGTATATATTTCGTATCAATCGGAAATAAAGTAAGTTAAAATACCAAAAATAATGTTGGTTTAATTTCCGGAGAGATAATCCAGACTAATGAATGATTTGAGTAAAATGTGACTTTGTTTATCCTTGCTTCCTGTAATAATTTAAATCAGAGAGACTTACTTTTTCCTAAAAGTATTTTATAACACCAATAAACAGGTCAAGTGTGTGCTGGTCAGCACACAGCGAGGGTCCGTAGGCCACACTGTATAGTTCAAGTAGTACCCTATTGATTGTGTTTTTTAAAATGCTAAAAAGCTTACTTTGAACTATCCTATGGGTCTGATATTTTCAAAAAACATAAACAAACTTCCGATAAAGTATCTTTTTGCCACTGAACCGGACTACAACCATATAAATACATGGAAAAGACCATAATTATAAAAAAGCGTATTTTGTCAATAAAAAATAAAATAATATTTTTTTCGAAATTTCCAAAAAGTGGTATCTTTACTTTTGGTCGAAGAATGTTCAGGAATTTATTCAGATTTTTTGCGCTTTACATAAGCGAGATAGAGGGGGGGGGGGGACACGTTTCACACCCTCTTCAAACTCGCCTACGCTCGCCCTATCAAAGTTATAACTAAAGAATTATATATTTTTGTAATCAGCTCGACGTATCCTTTCATATGATACCCCTCACGGTGTCGAAGAAAAATGTAAAATTTTTAACTCTTAAGTTTTTTTACCCTAATTTTTTTGAAATTTTTTTTTTTTAAGTCGCTATATTTTTAAAATATGTGGGTAGGTACGAGACACATACATGCCAAATTTCAAAGTGATCGGAAGAAAGGTGTAACCGTGAGAGCATGCGAGAGGACGGACGGACAGACACACGCAGGAAAATATAAGGGTCCTTGGTTTTGCCTACGGACCCTAAAAATCGATACAATCGTAGATAAAAGAAATTGTTTACTAATAATATTTGTCTTTCAGACATGTGTGTTTTACTTCAATGTTATTAAATTTTACTTTCTGTAGTAATATAATCCAAAGTGCAGATATACATTACACCAGTAGCAATTATGACTATAAAGATCATACACTGAAAGTATAATATTCATGAATTACACAGTCAATGGACTTAATGCTGCATTGGATTGAATTAAAATAGGTGTAAAAGGGAGATCACTTTCAATTGCATATTATTATAAGAAAAATGACACAATAATTTTAATCTAGATAGATAATAGAGAGAGTAACGCAAACTAGATCATCCAAGTATAAAATAGCTAATTATTATGCGTGGATTTTTCTTCGTACTAATTATACTAGTATTTACTCAAGCGTACCTTTTTTTTATACTTGGATATTACACACTTATATCTTGTAAGTCTAGTTCATTCATTTAATTGATTAACTTTCCATTCAAAACATTCTGCAAACAATTTCCACTTATATTGGTATTTAAGTGAACTATATTTAAAAATTAAATTAAAATCGAAATTGTTGGCTGCATTTACTTTGCAATTATTTGGATGATCAATTTTTTAGATATGCATTTTATATCTATAATATTTTCTCTGAATATGAAGCCTAATAGTTTTACTTTTTAATATAATAAATAAGTATGCCAATAGATGCCATCATTAAACATAATCATGTTTAGCTTTCTCCTCCACCGAAGTACATTGAAATTGGTAGTTTAGGGTCTATTTCTGCACAAACGACATCTAACAAACATTTTTTTAATAACAAACTTTCATTTTTAAGTTTTAGGTAGTATTCATACTACGGAAAGTTTAAATATTAATATAAATCAAATTATAATTATTAAACAAAGGGAGACAGATAGAGAAAGACTCCAGCACCGGGATTCGAATCACGGGCCTCGATATAGTATATAGAGGCCCGTGGTTCGATCCCAGCGCTGGAGTCTATTTTTCTCTGTCTGTCTCCCTTTGTTAATAATAATTATAATTTGATTTAAATTTACAATTTTTTTGGACTCAGTGGAGCTTAAGAAGTGGAAATTCATCAAAATATTGAATTTAAGAGGTCATTAGTCAAAATATCTAAGTATTTCCATGGTAGTTATGATTGACCGATTAACTCAGTTCGACAAAAGTGTTAGTAATTTTCTTAGTGCCTGTAAAGGGCGCCCCTAGTTTTAATGTTCGTGCCACGTGTCTGGAAGTAACGTTAATTAGTTTAACGTTTCTTTTTTTTTACAGTATTATAAAAAATTGTAATTAACAAAACTTCATTATTACTTATTTATTATTATTGACGTTGTCAGAATTACTCATAAGCACGAAATATGGAGCAAAATATGTCTTAACAAAGAAAACAGGGTAGTTGGGAACATGCATTCAATTTTTTTTTCAAATCTGATGGATTACCGAGTAAAAATTAATTAGGACTTTAAATTTGTCAATATAAATATGTAATAGTAACATTTACGAAAGTTAATTTCCTCTCTGTAACTTCGAATGTTAGTAATGAATACATTTTTTTTTTTTTTTTTTTTTTTTTTTTTTTTTTTTTTTTTTGTTATCAGTTTAAGTTTCATTTTAACTACTAAATCATGTTATGGCCCCCGTGACAAAGAAAACTTACATGAAAAAAGAAGAATGAAATTATACCATAGGCATTTAAAAGAAAATGTACATAAAAATTTAAATAAAGTCAGAAAAGCCAGCATCAAATTAATAATAATAATAATAATAATAATATATTTATTTGTTTTTAAAGCTTAATGCTTTATACAAAGGGGTTACAATTTAAAGATTAACATTTTAGTTCATTTATAAACATTTTACATCTTATTAAAAAAAGAAACTGAAGAAATGAAAGAAGTAGAAAGAGAAAATAAAACAAAAAACAAAAAACAAAGATACCTTTGATAATGGAAATTAATTTACTACTCAAATAATAACTAATTATTTCTATTAAAAACAAAATTATTAATAACAACTGCTTTATTTATTTATTTTTTATTATTATTATTTATATATATATCTATTTATTTTCTTTAATTTTCCTCTCTTTTTTTCTTAATTAATAACACTAACGATTTATTCATTTAAAATAAATGACCTTATTTTTAAAATATTTTGAACAAAATAAAATAAAAATTGTGCTTGTTTTGAAGATGCGATTCCTAAGAGTATTGCTAAGTTCGTATCTTCGCTCCACTCGCTACTAGTTAGTTGCATTGATATAAACGCTTTCCTTTGTGGTTGGTAAATAGGGCATCTTAACATAATGTGTCCAAGGGTTTCAATTTCATTCATGTTACATACTGTACATGTTTCCATTGTATTAATTTTATATAATATGCCATGTATATTTATCTTTAGAGCTAGATTTCCTGTTGTTCTGATCTGTGCGATTAACTTTTGAACGGCGTAAGAAAGATCGAATTTCGGGCTTAAATAATTCTCATCTTCATGGTTGAAGCTATTAAGTATGGTGTAAATCTTATGGTTTTGCGATAATTGTGTGTTTTCGAAGTCTACAAGTTTTAGTTTAGCACTGTACTGTTGTGTTAAATATTTTATGTCGGATTTGGTAAAGCTGGATTGAAAAACAAAACTAGTATCTATTTCTATTGTCGCAAGTATATGTTTTATCTGTGATATCCAGTTATATTTCGATGTGTTATTTGGCGTGGAGTCTAAAACTAGTAAGCGATTATAACATTTCTTCATGTAGGAGTTTTCGTCAAGTGAGTGGATTTTATTGATGAAAGAGAGAGCCTGTTGAAGAAAACTTACTGCAACATGCTCTAGATGAAACTCTTGTCGAATTATATGATGAGGCGTGTTGTACTGTAGAGAGAAATAGTTTTTGTAAAAATAATTTTGTGCGATTTCTAATTGGTGAAGGTATCGACCGGCCCAGACAGGAGACGCGTACAGTAATGCACCGAGAATACAAGATCTGCATACTTGTTTGACAGCTTGAAACGAGCGGTTTGATATCTTTGCGAGGGTTTCCCTTAGGACCCCCGACATGACTCGACTCTTTGCCACGGCCTGCTTAGCAGCTTCCTCGAACACTCCTTTTCTAGTGAAATAAACCCCTAAATAATTGAACATATTTACCTCCTCTAAGACATTCCCTTTATAATAGCATTTAGGTCGGTTTTCTGCAAGCTTCCCTTTAGAAAATATTAATACCTTTGTTTTGTCCGTATTCACCGTAAGGTCGTTTAATTGGCAATATTCTTCAAGTATTTTCATAGCTTTGTTTAATTGAATTATCGAATCGGCAAGTATCGTCAGATCATCTGCATATGCTAATATACTAATACAAGAATTGCCATCAATACTTATACCTTCATACCCCTTGCTGGAGAAAAACTTGTCGATGTCACTAATAAACATATTAAATATTAAAGGTGACAATATTTCGCCTTGTAAAATTCCTTTGGTTATGTTGACCCGCTTTGTCGTTAAATTATTAAACATTACACGAGTGTTGGCTTTTTCGTAAATACTTATAATAATGTTTAATATTTTCGTACTCACGTTTAAGGATTTTAGTTTTTCTATTACTAAATTATGATTTAAACTATCAAAGGCTTTCCTGAAATCGATAAACGCAGCAACCACTTTACGCTTGGGTAATCTCAAATGATTTTGTACTACGGCGTTTAAAATGAAAATATTGTCCAAACAACCCTTAGAGCGTCTAAATCCCGCCTGTGATTCCGGTAATAAATTACGCGTTTCTGTCCATGTTATAAGTCGACGGTTTATAATAGATGTAAAAATTTTTGACACGCAATTAGTTAGTGAGATTCCTCTATAGTTATTTAAGTTTTTTCTATCTCCTTTTTTAAACAACAGTTTGGTGATACTTTCTGACCAGTCTTCCGGCGTGGCCTCTAAAACCATAATGTCGTTGAAAAACTTTTGTAATATCTGTATCCATTTTTCTGGTAAGTGCTTATAAAAATTGTAGCCAACTAGATCGGCTCCAGGGGCGGAGTTGTTTTTGGATGAATGAATAGCATCAATAATTTCTTTTGTTGTCAGAGGCGCGTCCAGGTCAAGGTCATTTACTCGAAGTAGCACAGTTTTATCTTCCAGTGTCTTGTTTGAATGAATTTGTAAATAATAATTTTCCCATTCACTAATTGATATGGAATCTGTAATGATTTTGTTATTGTTTTTGTTTTCGTTTATTATCTTCCAAAACTGTTTATTATCTTTAATCTGAGAAAGCTTGTTTATAATATCGGATTTGTACTGTATTTTTTTAGCTTTTACAATATTCCTGTAGTCTTTTTGCGCTCTTATTAATATTTCTCTATATGGTTCCTTGAATTTTTCTTTTTTACATTTTCGATATGCTCTTCTCATTTCCAGCTTTTCTGTTTGGCATTCCTTATCGAACCAAGCTTTATTGTTCAGTTTCCATAGAGACCTATTTCCTGTTTTAAGTTTAATAATTTTTTTCATGTTCAAGGTTTCGGCTACTGCTTTTATAGAGCTGGTTATAAGATCATTCATATTATTCAGGTAATTACTGTCCATAATAACTTCATTTGTTTCTAATCTATCTATAAGTAGTTCCTTATATTTATCGCTTAAATAAGGGTTCCAATTATATTTTACAATTTCAACTAAAGAGGATTCGGTAGATGGGTTTTCGCAGCAGTCTTCCATAGTGAGCAGCAAAGGAAAATGATCAGAGCCACTACTGCCGTCTACAACCTCGAGATCTCTAATTTCTGACAGGCCTGACATCCTGCACCAAACAAGATCCACTGTGCTGGCTCCGTTAGCATTTAAAAAGGTAAAACTGCCGGGTGTGTCCGATTTTGATCTTCCATTTACCAGAACGAAGCTTAGCCCTTCCAAAAGCTCACAGATCTCCTTGCCTCGTCTGTTTACCGTTTCATCTATTCCTTTCCTTATTTTATGCAAACCTCCTTTATTGTCACCATCTGGAAGTTCGTAATTTAGATTTCCCACCCTTGCATTGAAGTCTCCCCCTATTATAAATATATCACAGTTTTGGTTTTCAATCGCTGACCTAATAGTTGTTTCAAAAAAATCATACACAAACTTCATTTCTAGATTAGGCTTAAAATACACATTTCCTATAACCGCACAAAACTTCCCTAACGAAATTTTTAAAAAAATCCAAAATTCATTGCTATCAATTACTGTAAAGTGAAAACACGTTTTGACGAAGACCGCCAGCCCTCCACTAGCTCTTCCTCTGCTTTTTTCCTTTAAAGCTGGTGATGATATTATGCGGTGATCGGTCCACGGCCCCCATGGTTTCACCTCTTGCGCTTTCCAGGTCTCACTCAGACATACAACTTCATACTCGTTCAGATCTTGGCCATTTTCTTTAAGATTGTTAATGCCTCTACAATTCCAGAAAGCAATTTTTATATTTTCAAAAGTCTTTTCCCTTTTAGTACCGTTTTCTCTGTCCGTTTTCCTTTTTTTCCTTGAGCGTCATTCTTTATAGGATTCCAAGAATTTAATTACAGATGACATGTCCAAGTTTGTTAGATGTTTTAGATGTTCTACTCCGCATTTACCATTGTGTAAGATCTGTTTATAATCATCAGAGATTGTGAACTTATTCCCTTCGATTAATAAATGATCCAGTACAATTTTTACAGAGCACCGAGATTTAGCTTTAATTTCTTTTCTCAAGGCAAATAACCTCGCTCTTTTCTCTCTCATGCTTCGGCTAAAATCCCTTTGTACACTGATATTGGTGTCAGCTAATTTGTGACAGTTCTTTAGAATGTTATTTATATCTTGGTCTTTCGGGAAGTGAGCAAAAACGGCGCTATTGGTTGCATTGCGGGTCCTAATTATATGTGCTCTGTTAATAGTTGGCTTTTCTTCTAGGCCTAATTTATCGGTGCAGAATTGTTCTACTAAATTCACGCAATCTGATGTGGTTGCAGGATCTAGTCCCCAAAATATCAAATTATTTCTTTTTTCTCTATTTTCCAATGCCATCACCCTTTTATTTAGCTCAGTATTGATCGTTTTTATTTTATTTATTTCTAGTTTTAGCTGTTTGTTGTCTTCTATTATATTGTTTAAGGTTTCCATTAGACCAGAAAGGTCTTCTTTGGTGGCAAGTGGTTGGAGCTTTTTATCAAGTAGAGTTTCAATCGCCGATAAATCCATAGCTGTTTTTTTATGAACCGGTGATTTAGTATTATTGTTGGGACTATTTTCCTGCCTAGGTCTTTTAGAAGATTCGCAGTCGGATCTCATTCGTCTGTTAATCTATACCTCTGGTGCGCTCTTGTGATAATTTATTCAATTAACTGATTTATGTCAGTCCAGGTCCAGGAAGTGCTGCACTCTGACGTGATCTTTGAAAAGCCGATTCAATGTCAAACGCCGATTTGTACGTCTCTACCTGTAATATATATTACCCTGTATAAACTTATCCTCCTTTTTGCCAAAAACTGCTTTTTATTTTAAAGTGGAAAAAAAATCTTACCTTATAATATAAGTAGAATGTTGATGCATAAACAGATAGAATACTTTGTAATGTCTCTTTCTACACACTTTCACTACACAAAAACACAATAAATCTATATAAAAAACGTTAAAATAACGGAGCACGATGTGAACTGTTTACAGCCAATATGGCGCCCCTAGTTTTAATGTTCGTGCCACGTGTCTGGAAGTAACGTTAATTAGTTTAACGTTTCTTTTTTTTTACAGTATTATAAAAAATTGTAATTAACAAAACTTCATTATTACTTATTTATTATTATTGACGTTGTCAGAATTACTCATAAGCACGAAATATGGAGCAAAATATGTCTTAACAAAGAAAACAGGGTAGTTGGGAACATGCATTCAATTTTTTTTTCAAATCTGATGGATTACCGAGTAAAAATTAATTAGGACTTTAAATTTGTCAATATAAATATGTAATAGTAACATTTACGAAAGTTAATTTCCTCTCTGTAACTTCGAATGTTAGTAATGAATACATTTTTTTTTTTTTTTTTTTTTTTTTTTTTTTTTTTTTTGTTATCAGTTTAAGTTTCATTTTAACTACTAAATCATGTTATGGCCCCCGTGACAAAGAAAACTTACATGAAAAAAGAAGAATGAAATTATACCATAGGCATTTAAAAGAAAATGTACATAAAAATTTAAATAAAGTCAGAAAAGCCAGCATCAAATTAAAGACAGGAGCAATGAAAGAATAGAGAAGTGAATAAGGTTAAGTTTGACATTTGGTAACAGCGCAGTGTGGTGGGAAGAATAGAAACTAATAAAAACATCATCCAAAACAATACGCCGGGGAAGTGTGACGTCACTTACGTAAAAAAGTGTGTGTTGTTAGGTTATCTGGCTCATAACATTGGATATAGGTGGGGTTTATCAGTCCTATTTTATTTTATTATTATCTTTTAATCAATTATTTGTTTTATCATCTATAATGTATACATTTATTGGCTTATTAATGATGTTACTGATATATGATAAGGTTAAAAACAGTTAAAAAAGCTTTTAATAGAGTAAAAAGAGCACATCTGTAAGTAAGTTATTTTACATCTTATTTGAGTTATTTGTGAGAATTATTTGTTTTATCATCTATAATGTATACATTTGTTGGCTTATTAATGATGTTACTAATATATGATAAGGTTAAAAACGGTTAAAAAAGCTTTTAATAGAATAAAAAGAGGAAAAAACTATAAAATGCTTAATGAACTCTAGTAAACAATGGTTTGTTATGAGCCAGAAAAGATAACCTGACGAAAAATCGTGGAGGGCGCATGACGTCACAGCAACCTTTGTCACTTTTACATAACCTCTCTGACGCGACGTATGGTCGACGATATAAAATGAATAGCAGCTTTAAACCAGTAAGATATATTTAAAAAGAAAAAGAATATTATATATGTGAAAAAAGTAACCATGAAGAGCATTAACACACATCGGATTTAAGTAAGTACTTATACAACTCACTAATACCAGATACATCTGACCTGTAGTCTAACGCTATTTTCCTGTCCTTGATATAATATAATATTTTAAAGATATGGCGTTTTTGGGTGTTATTTTCAATTCTAAGAGTTTTAATATTCCTAGGTTCAAGGTCGGCTCTAGAAGGAGTTCGCTCTTTTTTTTCAATTGAATTTTGGTGAGCGTTTTTCTCTTAGCGAATTAGTTCGAGGATTCTTCGATATAGAATCACAGCAACTAATCTGGTATATTAGCCTTGATTTCTTTATGATAGATATTTTATATTTGGTAGGAGTGAACAGGTCACCAACATTTCGAGTGGTGTTAGCGTAGGCTTTATCAGGTATTACGTTCTTAAGTGTTCTCGCCAGATTCCTTTGAATATTAAGAAAATAGAGAATCATGTTGAGTTGATAATTAAAGAGTATGACTGTAGTAGACTATTCCACTAACCCACCCTGTTGAGGTTAGTTGAATAATAAAATGCAGTTACTATTCCTTTTACTACACATCTCCTTTTCAGCTATTATAAAATGTAACACTTTACTGCACAAAAACTTAGTTAAAGCAGATGGTTGTAGAGAAGAAAAGAACTGTCCCATCAGACTCCGTCGGTGGTATTACTCCATTTAAAATATTAAAATATAAAACATAAATCACCAACACTAAACAACTTCAGCTTGTATCAAGTTGAAATTTTACATGCCAATTTTAATTGTAATTGAGACGATGTATGTGAAGTCTTATTAAAATCGTTACGTTAGAACATAAGATATCGGTCAAAACGTTGTTTTCTCGTTTTCTCGTTGTCTGCTTAAACGTGTAGGTCCACTTTCATAGTTTTAACGATCTTTATCACTTCATAGCGATGTCGCTGTTGGTTTTACTAAAAATACTTATTTCAAATAATGTTTTTCTCATCGATTAGGTGATGATAGAATCTTTTCCCGTTCTGAAATTCGAATTTTATATTTGAAGCTCGCATTTGCGCGAACTCTTAGACGGATAACTCTATCTAACGAACTTAGCCTAAGAATTAGTAAAAGGAACATGTATACAAAATTTCAACTAAATCGGTCAACTTATACTCAAGTTATCGTCGGGTACGTAAACGTTACTGACAGACAGGCAGAATTCATATTTTGTTAAATGTAAGATGCTCGCTTCAACTATGTTCAGAATTTCTACTGACATTTTGCTAAGCTCTCATATTAGAGAAAAAACTCTAAGAGGAACATTAATAATTAATTACTATTTTACTGATTTATAGATGGTCGTAATGGTTCGTTGTTTCGATAAACGAGTCACCAAAATTATACGGTTCTTTCTACCTATCCACCATTTTTGCTTAAAGCCCTCATAACATTTCCTGGATGATGTAGCGTATCTGGGGCATCACGTATAGAAATGGAAAAATTAATAAATATAATGCACATATAATTATAGTTTTCCCTGTATATTGATAAAAATTGCATTATTTATGGATAATTTTTCATTGCATACTCTCTCGAAAAACCAGATACAATACATCGAAGCCCAGTTAATCATACGACCAAGATTCGCAAAATCAACCTGTATACTAATGTGTGTCTTAAAATACTGGACTGAATATGGAAAATCTATTAAGGGAAAACTAATGAAATGAAAAATATCTATAATTGGTGCATTTTTTATCAATCTACTGAAAAGACTTTAATTATATGTGCCAGTTGTCTTCATTTCTATACATGATGCCCCATATACGCTACATTAACCCATTCCCTAGCCAAATATTAACCTTTAAATGATCCCATTGTATCAAGATCGGATAATTTGTTACTCATTTATTCCCAGTTCGTTCGAATGCCTGTTTATTTGCTGTTAGTTTCTGACAGTTGAGAACTGGTTCATTAGGGATCCTGCAAAGGCAAAGAGAGATTTCAAATGCGGTTACAAAGGGAACGATGAACGTTTGCTCAAAATGATAATGAAGGAAAGAGAAGGATTGACTCGTAGGTCACCTAAGGGGGGGGGGGGGGGGTGACACACTTCGCCACCCAGGTAGCGCCACCTGGGTGGCGCCCACCTGGTTGATGCCACTTGCTCCCGCCACCTGACTTGCGGCACCCACACTTATATGAGGGATGCAGTCAGCCCCTTATTTGATTTCCCCTATATTTGATTGAAGGAGGGGGGGCTGAGTGGTAGGGACTCGGGTGGCACCGTGTGACAGGCTCAATTGAAAACAATGGGTTGTCCGGGTGGCGGCTAGACCGTTGGACGGTCGACCGTGTAGTGCCCCCCGGCTGGTGGCGCTACCTTGTGTGACAGGTTCCATCTATTCTCATTGACGACTGGGTAGCGCCACCTGAGTGGCGCTACCCGGGTGGCGAAGTGTGTCACCCCCCTAAGGCTCAGTGACCTACAGATAAACAGCCTAACTATAATTTACAGAACACTGTCACCTTACCTCGGATCCACCTTAACTACGGAGGGTTAAGGGAATAAGGGCTAATATTTCGAATCCTTAAGTACTAATAACAGTTATTATTGATTCACATCATAAGCACCGGTTAGGAGAATAAACCTGAAGTGGCAATGAACTGCCCTATTCTCAAAAGCTGTTCTCTCTTGAATATTCAAGCATTATTTATTAGAAATTGAAAAAAGGCTTACAGTTAATTCTCTGATAAATCCAGGAAGGCTACTAACTTGCGGTAATAATCCTTGTATTTACTCAGAATTATGTATTATATTTAGGGATTCATAAAATATATAAATCCGTTATAGACTTCTTTTTTTATATTTATTTGAATAATTCAACTTCAATAGACCGCGGGAATAGACCGGTAAAACAGACTGTGGACTAGTGGATTATAATGGCCCAAAAGGGTATCATGAAAAGTTTGTGGATATGGCTAATTCTCGGACAAACAGTACTTTGAGGTGTTATGAAGCATACAATTTTGTACTAAGAAGGGAGCGTCAGCTATTTTTTCTAAGGATCTTGGATTTGAGAGATTGGATGCGATAGGAATTGGAGGGTTTGGTGATCCCCAGAGTTCTTTGAAATATGTCTATGTGGGCTTAACTGTATTAAATAAGTACTTTGTTCTGCTTGTTGAGTTTAGATGTGTTGTGTAAGACTCTATATAGGAGTTTATAGTGTGTAAACAAAAATAAATATTTCTAAAAGCGATTCTAATACCCTTTCTTTCTATGCACATGTGAGAGAATCAAAAAGTTGTACTTTATAATATATATTATCTGCAGTAGTGAAAAAAAGTTATGATTTTGAATTAGTTTAGAGGGACTAAAACAGGTCTTTTCATCCCTAACTCAAAAAGTAGGGAGAAAAAGTAATAGTAGGGCGAAAAAGTAAAGTAGGGCAAAAAAGTAAAGATTGCAACATATATGTAACACTAAGCACTACTGGGTTAATTATTTTATAAATAATAGAAAATGTATGGCTAATGTAATGAAGTTGTTGAAATCAGGTTGGCGGCACTGCGCATTTTTGACCATGTTTATCTTTGTTTACAACATTATAACCTGCATCTAAATAACCTTCTTTTTGAGTTTAATTCCAATTCTTATTTGTTTTTAATATTGAATCTCTTATATCTGCTATTAAAAGTTGTAATAATTAGTGTTATTTATTGAAATAATAAATAAAAACTGTGCTATGGACGAAAATGTGTAGTTTGTTCCTACTGGAGATAAAATATTGTATGTACCTCGTGAGTAAAGTGCCATTATTCCCCTCGCGATAATTATCTCCCTCAGCTGCGCCTCGGGAGCTAATTAGAGTTATTCCCTCATCTGCGCCTCGGGAATTATAGAGTCTAATTCCCTCGGCTTCGCCTCGGGATTTAGGGACCATGGTTCCTTCGGCTTCGCCTCAAGAACCAACTTTTTTAGCTCAGGGAATATTGGCTTACTTTACTCCCTAGGTGCATAAATAACTATTCTCTCCAAATTATGTAGACCTATTAATTATGTTTTTAAAAAGTTGGTTGTATTGACTGAGATTTTGTGGTAATCAAACATAATGAATCGTTTATATCACTTGTTGTAAGAAATAAAACACAGTAATTATAAAATTTAAGTTTATTGGTCTACACCACCATTTTAATTTATTACAAATGAGACCGGTTTCAGCCTCTAAAATACTAAAATATAACAGTTTATAAAAATATCAAAGTTTGACGGCTATATTCAGTGACTTAAATTTCTAGACTTTCTAGTCAGTTTTTTTAGAAATATAAATCACTGAAGATAGCCGTCATACTTTTATATTTTTATAAACTTTTATATTTTACTGTTATACATTCTTACTATTATATATTTTTATTATCTGTTATATATTATTTAAGTTTAATTCATTTAAAGACCCTCTCCCATTATTATAGAATTTTTATGCACATTTAATTAAAGAACTGTGACAGAAGATGACCCTATAAAGGGTCCAAACGTCTCATAAAAGAAAAAATCGGTCCGAGACAACTCAGACAAACTTTCTCATATACGAGTTCATAATTATTTAGCCCAGTGTTTTCCATTTATTAGATTTCGTATGTAAATTTAATTATTATTGAGCATTTCATTAAAATGTATCATAAAAATAACTTCTCCCGGGCGGGGAATCGAACCCGGGCTCTCTCGGTCCGCGTTTTAAGCTTTTTTCTCAGGAACTAGATTTTTCCCGGGAAAACGGCTTATATCGTTGGATTCGTATTTAAATGGAGTATATATTAGAATTTTTAAATCAAAATGGTCGGAACCGTTTTCGAGAAATAATTTTTTCTCACGTTTTTTCAGAGTTTTTGGGGGATAGCGCTCCTAAATTTGGAGCTAAAATTCATTTCTCGATTTCGCCTCGGGGTATGATTTTTCTGAACATGTCTGCCAAATTTCTTCAAAATCGGCCCAGTAGTTTAGGCTCCAGGCGTCTGCACAGACGACAGACGACAGACAGACATTTTTTAAAAACCACTTTTTTGGACTCAGGGGACCTCAAAACGTGTAAATCCATCAAAATCTCAAAATCGAATTTTCGCGCCATCACAATACATTCTCTTTATATGAGAAAGTAAAAAGAGAATAAATTGCTACTTATTACACCTAGCCATCTATCAACATAAAAAATACAAAATAATTTATTGTATATAAACTTAAGTTTGTGCAAAAATAATTCGGACAGTTACAAATAATTTACAATAATCGAATAATGTTCTACAAATAATGCATGGAACATTAATTTAACTTATAATTCAACCTAATCATTTACATAATGAAGAAGTGTCCCGACAACGACGCGACGTGCCTCGAAATGATTTGTTATTCATAGCCAAGGCAACTACATTTATTCCAATACAAATAAAAGTTTGTTTTGATTTGTTGCAGTCTTCAAATAGATATAATAACTTGTCTATATTAATTTACTTTCTTTTTATAAAAAATAAAATTAAGTCTTTTGCCACAGGCTTAGGGGCTCGTCTAAAATAATCCTATAATGTTATTAAGACAATATAAGCAATAACAATTAATTTATAATTCAACTTAATTATTTATTAATATTAAATAAAAAAATTTTTTTTTTTTAAGTTTCGAAAAATGTATTTCTTTTCTCAAGGTATTAACAAGAAAGGTGTTATTTTTGGCTGGTTCTCGTATTTGTAGGTTTCCGTTGGTAAAAACCAAAAAAAGGGACCCTTATGGTTTCGTTTCTGTGTCTGTCACTCTGTACGGTTCCATTAATTTTTAAATCAAAAGAGATAAACAAATGAAACTGCAATATTAAACATTCTTTTTGATACACACACTGATAAAAAATATCCAATTGAAAATGGCAGATAACTTTCTTTTTTTTTTTTAATTTTGAGTGGGGTAGGTATCAAATGAAAGGTATTGAAAAGTACATTACAAAAATATATTACACTTGTGGATAGTTCTGGATATATTTCATTCTATTTTGTCAAAAAACATAAAGAAATTTCGTGTTGACCCTCCTCTAAAACTGTATTTCTGCTGTTACTAAAAAATATGCAAAATGTGCGATCTACTGGGCCATAGAGAATATAAGAATAGCAATTTGATCTGATTACCTGGGAATCCAATATGGCGGATAATTATGTCACGCGAAAAACAAAATATTGTTTTGTAATTTTGAGTGGGATATCAAATGTAAGGTATTGATAAGTAGATTACAATAGTACATTACGCGTCGAGTGTGGAAAGTAGAATTTTGCATGCGAGTGTGGAGTTTGCACCCGAGCGACAGCGAGGGTAGTAAAACCACACGAGCAATGCAAAATGCCGTTTTCCCACGAGTTGCGTACCGTACTTTATCTACGAGTGTTAGATTTAAATAATAAATACAGAAAAAAATAAACTTGCTGTATGTAAGTTCGTATCTCTCTCTTGATAAAGATGGCATTAATTCTTGAGATGTATTTTTTGCCGAATTAATTATTTCTGAAGGAGTATAATTCTTTATATTTTCGTCGAAGTCACTTAATTCACTCATTGTTTTTCACTAAAAACTCGATATAAACAGTTACTTTAATAAAAGAACAGCAAATTAGTTTTGTTAAAGGTAAACAAACTCGCTAATCGTGCGTAAAGCTGAAGAATTCCTCTTCTTTACCGCGCTAGCGTGGTAAAGAAGAGGAATTCTTCAGAACTATGAGACGCGCATGCGCAATGAATACAAGTACGTATAGAATCACTTTCTACGCATCTAAACAAAGATATAATGTTTATATTTCGTATCAATCGTAGATAAAAAATAATTACACATGTGTAAATTGTTTAATTTTTCACACCATTTTGTGAAGAAACACTTTCCGACCCCCCTTATTCTAACTAATTTCATGTTGACAATACCTTACGTAAGACTTCACTTACATCCATTTTATTACATGTAGTTTGAAATATTAAAACACAAATAACCGAGCTTGTATTTGTCACGAATGTAGAATTACGCAATTGGTATTTATTGTCTGTTCTCTAACTGGTATTGGTTGATGGTCACTGATAATTGTTTAATAAGACCTTCCCAAGTGTACTTCCCAATATATATTAGTCCTTCTAATTTATTCCTAGTATGTTTCAAATGAATGAAAACAGAAAATCTCTCGTGAAATTATTACTTAGTGTAATTTTATTTGTATATATTAAATTTTCTCATCAGTTTAATTCGCATTAGAACCATATTATAAATTTATAACTTTTAAACAATAGTTAAGTTTAAACAATAATGGGATTTATTGGGAATAGGATATTTGCATTATTGTTCTCGGGTTTTAGTCACGTACTAAGACAATGCTTGTTCTGAAATGTATGATAATCTAATGAGATTTCAGCTAGATTAGCTTATTTCAAATACCCAGAACATGCATTCATGTTAACCCAACAACTTGGAGATGCTTCAGTATTATTAACAATATATTAGAATGGGTTTATTAGCATGCATTATGTCTGTATTGAACAAGATTAACTAACTCGACTACTAATTATATAGGAATGCACAAATTACGGAGTTACAATGCACACGCACACTTTTGTCAGAACATTAATTGGATTTGCCTAATTATTTAGTTTCTCACGACGATTTAAATTAAATTTGACTTACATTATAGATTGTTACCTGGTGCCGAATATAGACTATAACAGATATCCGATGTATATTTCCGTAACTCTTTATTTTTAGGGTCCGTAAGCAAAACCAAGGACCCTTATATTTTCCTGCTTGTGCGTCTGTCTGTCCATCCGTCCGTCTGTCGCCTGCTGTTGTTGACAAAATGGCGTAGAAAATTAAACGCTTTCCACAAGTGTTATATATTTTTGTAATCTACTCTTCAATACCTTTCATTTGATACCTAACTCAAAATTAAAAAAAAAAAAAAATTTCCCGTGACATCAATCAGCCGCCATCTTGGATTCCCAGTTAATCCGACCAAGTTGCTATTCTTATTTTTTCTTTGGCCCATCAGACCGCACATTTTGCATATTTTTCTATATTTTTAGTATGAGACGAAATACGATTTTAGGGGGGGGGGGGACACGCAAAATTTCGATGTTTTTTGACAAAATGGCGCCGAAAATTGAACACTTTCCCTAAGTGATAAATATATTTGTAATCTACTCTTCAATACCTTTCACATGATACCCCACCCAAAATTTTAAAAAAATATTTATTTTCGTGTGACATGAATTATCCGCCATCTTGGATTCCCAGTAAATCAGATCAAATTGCTAATCTTATTTTTTCTATAGCCCACCAGACCACACATTTTGCATATTTTTCTATATTTTTATTATGAGCGGAAATACGATTTTAGGGGGGAGGGGGGGACACGCAAAATGTCGATGTTTTTTGACAAAATGGCGCCGAAAATTGAACACTTTTCCTAAGTGATATATATATATTTGTAATCTACTCTTTAATACCTTTCATTTGATACCCCACCCAAAAATTAAAAAAAATATTTTTTTCGCATGACGTGAGTTATCCGCCATTTTGGATTTGAGCAGCTGATAATTTTGAGTTCACTATATTTTTCCTGTGTGCGCGTCAAAACGATCTTTTATATTGGAAAGTTTTCACGTTTCTATCTCTTTTTATTCAAAAGTTATTGGAACCGTATAGAGTGATAGACAGACAGACAGACAGACAGACACATGAACGAAACTATAAGGGTTTCTTTTTTTGGTTTTACCAACGAAACCCTAAAAATTAGGGTAAAAAAACTGAAGGGTTAATTATTTTTCTCTTTTGGACACCGTATGGGGTATCATATAAAAGGGTACGTTGAGCTGATTAAAAAAATATATCATTTTTGGTTATAACCTTGGATAGGACTAGCGTAGGCGAGTTTGAACTGGGTGGGAAAAGTGTCCCCTCCCCCCTCTATCTCACTTATGACAAGTGCAAAAAATCTGAAAAAATTCCTGAACATTCTTCAACCAAAAGTAACGATACCACTTTTTGTTTATTTTAGAATGTGTAAAAAAAAAAAAATAATAATAATAATTATATGAATGTAAAATGAAAGCTCTTGAAGAGTTGTTTAAGAATATATTATTATGTTTTAAATAGATTGTAGATTTTTCATGCTTATTTTAATAATTGTTTTAAAATATAATCTGTCGTTGGTGAGGCACATAGCTTCCTCACAGCATTAGACGAATTGACACAAGAGATTTGGATTCGTTTCCATTCCCAGAGGGGTCAAACATATTTATAAGCAAAATTTCCGTAGATAGCTAAATTTATTATGGAACCAACAAAAAATGTCCTACAAATTTGGGTCCACATTTTACTTGTATTCAAGTTATTAGCATTTTTTTTTTATTCTTTAATTTTTTCCATTAATTTCAATTTACACTTAATATTTAAAAAGTAAAGGCGATAGAAAGTCACAGTGCGTTAGTGAAAAGTTCATTCAGAAATTTAATGAACTTTTCATTAAATTAACTTTTCAAATTAAATTAAGTTAAATGTGGACCCACATTTGTAGGACATTTTTCGTGGCAAGGTGTTTTATGATAAGAAGTGTATTATTTGAGAATTTTAATGAAAAACGTCCAAAAATGGTATTTTGCGAATATCTCGAAAACAAAGCTTTTCAGGAACCATGTTTATAGGAACTTTTTTGTTCAGCGTCAAATTTCCTATAAAATACTCGAAGTGTTGTGGTTTCGTTCGGGGAAACCTTGTTTGCATTTGTACAAGAATTGTTTGTGATTCTAACCAAAAGAATTCTCGTCTGGTAACATTCAATCCAACACAATTCAAAAACTAATCCATTGATCTGAAATTTTAATTATACCATTTGAAAGCTTATGAAATGCAGAAGTTTTTCCTGAAATTGCCACACTTCTAGCATCCCTCAGTTAAGAGTAGAAAGCTCAGGAATTTCGTGGTCAATTTTTTAAAAAAAACAAATTTTTAAATGTACCCGGACTTAAAAGATGCTTATAATTTGAAAATAAATGAGTGACTCTGAAAGGTTTTTTCATGCTCTTTAAAATTGTTCCTTAGCCTAATTTCTCTATCTCATTTAGTTTTTGAGATATTAGGAATTTTTTTAAACTTTTCGTGAAAAACTTAAAAAAAAAAAGAAATAAATCGATATCTCGAGAACTATTGAGAAATGGGCATATGCTTACTCGACATTTTTTGTTCCAATTTGACCATAGTAACTAACCATGAAGTTTGGCTGATTAACTTCCGGTCACCCTGTATATATATATATATATATATATATATATATATATATATATATATATATATATATATATATATATATATATATATATATATACATATATATATATCCTCGTTAAAACCTAATTCAACAAAATGCATGATAAATACATCAACGTATCCTATATATATATATATATATATATATATATATATATATATATATATATATATATATATATATATATATATATATATATATATATATATATATATATATATATATATATATATATATATATATATATATATATATATAGGATACGTTGATGTATTTACCATGCATTTTGTTGAATTAGGTTTTAACGAGGATACTATTGTAAACATATTTGCCTGTATTACCAAGATGTCATGTATAGTTTGCGAGAAGGAAAATAATTTATAATTTAATCAGTTTCATCCGACCATACTAAGAGATTTTGTGTTAAACGGATTCAATGTAGGTTCTGCAGTAATATTATGTGTAGCTTAAATGAAATTATAACTTTCCTTCACAAACTCTGTAATTGCATTATACTAAAACTTCTCTGATGCACAGGGGGAAATGTGACAGGGAAATATCCAACTTCATACAACATAGCTCTTTAACTCAGTTATCTTTAGAGTATTACCGTTTGGAATTCAGTTACAAATGGTAATTTGATTTTCTCCAGTGGACCACTTCAAATTGATCATTTCATACAATTCCCATTTGATTTTCTAGATTTGAACTAGGAATCAATGATTAATCAGTGGGATTTGGAAAACTACGTATAACACTTTAAATAAAGGAACTATTCAAAAGTTCCAAAATTAGGCGATGCACAAATCATGGTAGAATCTGTAATACAGTCATACATTCATTATTAGGGTTTTGTAGATACTTCTCAAAACCCTTATACCGAGGGTGATGTGTCCGTCCGTCCGTCGCTCTTTGGTTCATAGGGCCCGAACCGTTAAGCGAAAGTACTGAAATTTGAAACACTGGTGCAACTTTTTATACAGAAGTATACAGAAGTTCATAATTAGATTAGCGCATGCGCAATTCGAAAAAATGTGGTAAACTCAATTTTTTTTTTTTTTTAAATTTTTGAGTAGGGTATCAAATGAAAGCTGCTGAAGAGTAGGACACAAATATATATATGGTTTTTTAAATGTTGCATTCCTTATTGGTTAAAAGAATCAAAATATACCCAAAAAAACTCCCCCCCCCCTCCCCAACCACTATAGATCGGCTTTCGCTAAAATTTTGAAATAATTCATGCTAATATCTTATTGTGGGGCGATGAAAATTCCGGGAGTTTATTCTAAATTTTCAAAAATTGTTAATTTTTGGCACGAAAAAGTGAAGTGCACCCAAAATTTTATTTTTTGAAAATTTTGAGTTGGGTATTAAATGAAAGCTGCTGAAGAGTAGGACACAAATATATATATGCTTTTTTAAAATTTGCATTCCTTATAGGGGAAAAAAATCAAAATATACCCCAAAAATATTTTCCCCGCCCCAACCACTATAGATCGGCTAGTGCTAAAATTTCGAAATAATTCATACTAATACCTTATAGTGGGGCGATGATATTTCCGGGAGTTCATTCCCAGGTTTTAAAATTTATTAATTTTGTGAGCGAAAATTTGGAGTGCGCCCAAAATTTTATTTTTTAAAAATTTTGAGCTGGGTATCAAATGAAAGCTGCTGAAGAGTAGGATACAAATATATATTTGCTTTTTTAAATTTTTAATTCTTCATTGGTTTAATAAGTCAAAATATACCCTCAAAAAAATCCCCCCCCCCAAATTTTATATAAGGGCTGGTCTTAAAATTTTGAAATGATTCATGGTTACACCGTATGGTTGGGCGATGAAAATTTCCTAAAAAATGTAATTTATCTTGTCGTTATTACCTATAAAAAACATTGTGACCTCCCGGGGGATCGAACCCGGGACCCTTAGGATCGAAGAAAAAAAATCATAATCACATAACGGGTATGCTTAATCATCTACAAAACCCTAAAAAGTACTTGGACGCAAGTACTTCCCTGTGATTTTTTTTAGATATTTATAATTTCTTAACTAATTATTATCTCGATAAACGAGATGAGGAGATACGTAAACATGTAGGTGTTTGTGTTAACACTGTAAATGTTTTACTAGCATTCAAGAATACAAGAAAAGCATAATTTAGAAAAAAACTTCAACTCAAAACATCTCAATGATAATCGGTTTCGGATAATTCTCTTATTAACATGGTTTCAATAGATCAGATGATATTTGTATCCTCGAGATTTCATTTGAGATCAGTTGTATTTCTTTCTGTTGATTAGATTCATGTAAACGTAATTAATTATTCATAAATGTGGGAAATTTAATATATAAATATATATACACATTTAGTCCTGATATGGCGATTTCTAGACACATTTATTCTTTTACGAACATTACTAGGATTTTTGTTTAGGCATGTAAAAATCATGCTTCCGTCAGTAGAGTTTATTTTTTGAGGAGTAAACACATTAAATAATTTTTATTGATGGGTATTTAAATTAATAAATAAAATATAATAATTTTTAATTTAACATCTAGGATATTATTTATTGAAGCGAGCGTAAGCGAGCTTCTTACATTCAACGAAATATGCATCTTGTCTGTCTGTCTGTGTGTAACGTTTACGTGTCCGACGATAACTTGAGTAAAAGTTGACCGATTTAGTTGAAATTTTGAATACATCTTCCTTTTACTAATACTCAGGCTAAGTTCATTGGACAGCGTGATTCGTCCAAGAGTTCGCGCGCAATGCTCGCTTAAACGTGAGCTTCAAATTTAAAATTGGAATTTCAGGACTGGAAAAAATTCTATCATCACCTATTCGATGAAACAAACATTTTTTTCAAATAAAATTTTTTAGTAAAACCAACAACGACACTGCTATGAATTAATAAAGATCGCTAAAACTATTAAAGCGGACCTAAACGTTTAAAATAGAGAAAACAACCTTTTTACCGATATCTTACGTTCGAACGTAACGATTTTAATAAAACTTCATGTACATCGTCTAAAGTACAATTTAAACAAGTATGTAAAATTTGAACTTGATACAAGCAGTAGTATTTGAGTAATAAAGTGATACATTTATAATAATTGTTTAAAAGCTACGACGGGTGGTTAAGATTGTTAGAGTCGTCTTGTGTGTAGGTTAGTTTAGGAAGTAAAGCTTTTTACCGAGTACCCCCACTCTACTCCACACTGCCCTCTTCCCCTTATCTTCGACTATGACATTCATCATGATTAACAAATTTCAATAGTCAGTATTTTATTGCAATACGCTCGCTTCAATGTTAGAGCCATGCGATGCCTAGTTTTAAATAATATTTATATTTTTTTTTGTTCATAAATATATATATATATATATTTTTTTTTTGAAGTCTGACTTATATAGATGTGTTTGTTGCAGATTTGTTTTTGAGTAACGAGGAAGGAGTCAATATGTGGATCGAAAAAACATTTTTCAGCGTTCTAGTATTGGCCGTCCAATGTCTAGCAGATTCTGAAAATATTTCAAAAGGTGACTTCCTTCAAGCAACGATGTACAAAATTCAAAGAGAAAGATTAGGAATGATAGAAGAAGAATCTACGCATAAACCTGAAGTTCATTCAACCACCTATCAAACACATCAGGTAGGCAATAAAGGAAGATATTTCAATACTCTTTGGCGGTTTTATGATGTCCAACTAGTTTACAGGCCAACAAGGGTTCCAGGCCATTAGAACATAGAGAGCAATGCTGTTGTTGAATAGTTAGCACTTTCAGCCATTGTGGCATAAAGGGGAATAATCATTTTAAATTGCTAGTCAAAAGAGTATCCAACTTTATCGGTAATGCTCCATAAACAACTATAGGTGTGCCACGTTGTGGAGTGAAAAATGCTTAAAGGGAAGGCTATTGTTAAATAGCTAGTACCTCTAGCCATTGAGGCATATAGGACAAGGCAATTGGTAAATTGCTAGCCAAAAGAGCATCCAGCTCTATCCCAAATGCACTATAACCAGCTATAGGTGTGCCACTTGAGGAGCGAATTTTTTTAAAGATCTATTTAAGGGCAAGGCTATTTTTATGTTAAATTGCAAACTATAGGTGTGCCACGTTGTGGAGTTAAAAATGCTTAAAGGGTAAAAGGGAAGGCCATTGTTAAATAAGCTAGTACTTCTAGCCATTGAGGCATAGAGATCAATGCTATTGTTGAATAGCTAATCAAAAGGGTAACCAACTTTATCCCAAATTTTACTGAACTATTTACAGGCTGTTGTGGATGAAAAATTATTAATGGATTTTTAATGCGTAAAATACCTTCATAGAATATGGAATTGTACTGACAATGATCTAAAACTCTATGAACATCTGCAAACAAATATTTATAATTTGTGTTCAGAATGGAACACAAATGGTGGATTTTGGTGGTGGTGGATTTTGTGTTTGTCTTGCAGAAAATTTTTGTTTTTTTTGTGACGGGTATTCTTACAAAGCCTGTCAGTCCTGATTGGTCTGGGTGAAAGCCCAATGTGTAGGTTATGTTAGGAAGTGAAGGAAATATCTTCTCACCTTATAGGTAGATGTGCTGCATTATCTCCACGTATTGGGAAACCAATAAATTATGCTTTAGTGGAAAAATAACGTAAACAAAAAAAAATACAATAATAGTTTTTTTTTATACTTTTTTAAGGAAACATAGTTTAACAATCGTTACTGCTATATTGAATTTTAAACATAAAATCTCTAATACCAATTAGAGATCTTAAACCCCAAATATTAACCACATTTCTCTTCTTTTGAACAGTTTTTGGGTTACGCTATTTCTCCATCAGGAGCCTCAAATATATCATGTATGACAAAACCATTCTGCAGATTATCGGGTAGCTTTTTAAGCTATTTTATAAAACTTATCTTAATGTTCATTTTCATTTCAATATTCTGAAGAAAAATACGTGTGGTGTCGCGGGACACCCGGTAGGAACAAAGTTCATTACGCTTTTCATTAAATATAAATTATAAAATCACAGTCCTAAGTAGGTATACGATACTAACTACTTATACATGGCGGAGTTAAAAAAGAGATAAAATTAAAAGTAACTAACTGTTTGTACTAGCGGAGTTAAGGCAAAATTAACCGAAAAACTTTTTATTATCTTTGAAGAGATTGTCTTACAATAAATAATGTATTGTAAATTGAGAAAAAAGTTAATTTTGATGAGTTTATATAGTTAAAGCAGATGGTTGTAGAGAAGAAAATAACTGTCCCATCAGACTCCGCCGGCGGTATTACTCCAATTAAAATATAAAACATAAATCACCAACACTAAAAACCTTCAGCTTGTATCAAGTTGAAATTTTACATGCCTGTTTCAATTGCACTTTAGACGATGTGTAAGAAGTTTAATTAAACTCGTTACGTTAGAACGTAAGATATCAGTAAAAACGTTGTTTTATTTATTTCAAACGTTTAGGTCCGCTTTAATAAATTTAGCGATCTTAATTACTTCATAGCAGTGTTAGTGTTTGCTTTACTAAACAAATGTATGTTTGTCTCATTAAATAGATGAAGTTAGAATTTTTTCCCGTCCTAAAATCCTCATTTTAAATTTGATGGTAATCTTTTACTCAAGTTAGCGTCATCGGTAGATTTCGGGACGCTTGGTTTTGTGACGGTGATTTTGGTGTTTTTTTTCGGATTCACTCCCGGGCTCCAGAACGTGCCATAAGGAACTTCGTTCCCAAAATTGTTTTCATTAACTATCGCTTATATAGATAAGTAAACTAACCGATTCCACTTTCGCGTCGTTTAATCACCTAATGTATTTTGGACGAAAAGAAAAACTTGAACTGCTTTATTTTTTTAAATTATCGTGCTAGATTTAAATGTTAATTAGGTATATTATGCTTTTAAAATTTAGATTTTATTTGTTGTGTCATTTTGCTTGCTCACATTTTACTTTTCATTTAAGTAGTACATATTAGGAGAAAGTATCGTGAGGTCACGAAATTCAATTTTGATGACTAACACGTTATTCCCAAAAAAGTGTTTTTTTAAATGTCTGTTTGTAGTCTGAGCAGATACGGGGAGCCCAAACTACTGGGAGGATTTCGATGAAATTTGACATACATGTCCAAACAAATTTTTCCCCAAGGCGAAATCATGAAATGAATTGCAGGCCTATATTTGGTCTACCCTCTTCCCCAAGAAGAAACGTAAACAAAATTATTAGGAAACCGGTTCCAACAGTTTTGATTAAATTATTTTATTTAAATACGATTACATACCACTTTTTCACGGATAAAATCAATTTCCTAAGAAAATAGCTTCACAAGCAAAGGGTGAGGTTGGGTTCGATTTCCCGTTAGGAAGAAGTTATTTTTATAATAAATTTTGACAAAATATTCGATAATAAATTAATCAATCATAAAGGACTAACAAGTGGAAAAGACTGAAGCAAGTAATTATGAACCCGTATATGAGAAAGTTAAGAACAAGATGTATCTGAAGTATTTTTTCTCTTGTATAATCTTTTAAAAATAGAGCTAAATACATATTTAGAAATTTAAATCACAGCTATATAACTAAGTAAGGTTTAATCGTAAAGGGTAGGACAGAACTGAATATATATTTTACTAGTGTAAAAAATATAGCACCATGAGTTCAAAAATTAATTAATACTTATTCCAATAACACCAAACCTTTTTTAATTTAAAATTATTTTCTTAAGTTACCGAAAAAAAAAAAAATCAGCATTAAAGAACAAAATAATATTTGAACTCAAAGGTCCAAGAAGAAAAATTATAGGGTCTAATTTATGATGGAACAAAAAGTAGGGGAAAAAAACTAGGGGGTGGAACTAGGGCAGGCGCCTAAGTTTCATAAGACGTGCTAGTCTAACCTCCCAGTTGCGACGTCCCAAACTCAAGAAAATACTAATTGTTTTAAGCTCTTGCCATTCTTGTCACACAAAAAACTCAAAGAGTTCAAGGGATAATGAAATCAGTTCTATCATATTTGCTGCTTAAAACTATTTAATGTAACTATGGGCGTGACCATCTCGGTCTTACAAAAAACTATATACACACTTAAATATATATTTTATTATAAAAAACATATATTTAATATGAATATAATGTAATGATTCTGGATGTAAGATTGAATAGTATGAATTAGGTGGAACTCGAATTCGGGGTGTTCATATGAAGAGGTCAGTTATTACATTGCAATTGAAATGATTTCTCTTAATTTATATTTCGTTTTTGATATGAGCACCCCGAACCATATAATTTCCCACCCCTCCCCACATCAAAAAATCAAAGAACATAAACATAAAAAAAAAAAAAAAAAAATGGAACTCACTTGATTTTGGAGGCTAACTCTACTTATAATAATTCTACTTGAAGGGGTTCTGATTTAAATATGTTCAGTAGCGTACCATCTCCAAAGTGTCCTCTACAAGATAGGATACTTTCCATTCGGTTTGGTCTTCACGTAAGATAAGAAGTACTCGCGTTAACAGGGTATTCTATCAAAAACACAATTTTGGCACTTGAGGCGCTGGAGAGATTGTATATAAAAATAAACAGGTCAAATGTGTGCTAGTCAGCACACAGCGAGGGTCCGTAGGCCACACTATATAGTGTTTAACTGTAAAGTGTATAAACGGTGTTTTTTTAAAATGCTAAAAAGCTTACTTTGAACCATTCTAAGGGTCTGATATTCTCAAAACACACTCTGATAAAGTATTTTTTTGCCACTGAACCGGACTACAACCATATAAATACATCGAAAAGACCATAATTATAAAAAACGTATTTTGTCAATAAAACATAAAATAATATTTTTATCGAAATTTCCAAAAAGTGGTATCTTTACTTTTGGTCAAAGAATGTTCAGGAATTTTTTCAGATTTTTTGCACTTCACATAAGCGAGATAGAGGGGGGGGGGGACAAGTTTCACACCCACTTCAAACTTGCCTACGCTCGCTCTATCAAAGTTATATCCAAAGAATTATATATTTTTGTAATCAGCTCGACGTACCCTTTCATATGATAACCCCCCCCCCCCCCCCCCCCCTCACGGTGTCGAAAAAAAATAAAAAAATTTAACCCTTAAGTTGTTTTACCCTAATTTTTTTGAAAAATATTTTTTTTAAGTCGCTATATTTTTAAAATATGTGGGCAGGTACAAGACACATACATGCCAAATTTCAAAGTAATCGGACGAAAGGTGTAGCCGTGAGAGCACGCGAGAGGACGGACGGACAGACACACGCAGGAAAATATAAGGGTCCTTGGTTTTGCCTACGGACCCTAAAAAACCTTTCTGCGTCACTTCAAGCCCTACAAAATAGGCTAGTTAGTGTGTTATCAAGAGTTACATTAAGTCAGAAAAATCGCATGTACAAAAAATCAGATTGTGTACATATTTCATTTGAACACACAAAAATATATTCCTAGTTTCAGATGTCAAAATTTAGTTCTGCAAAACTCTTTTTCAGAAGAACTCAGTTATCTTTAATAACTTAAATGTTAAATACTAATAGAAATTACATTTATTATTAAATTTGCTAATATATTTTAGAAGTTAGTGAGAATTGTCAATGAAATTAATGAGTTTATAGGAAGTAGTTAATCTCTTAGTTAAGTTGGAAGGCGCTTAAGTTAGAAGGTATGGATCTAAGTTGGTGGTAAGACAGAACAACTGAACAGAACTTGAAGAGATTAGGATAGGTATCTCTAGTACTAGAAATAAGCTAATGATAAAGAAAATTTTAATCTTAAGTACTTAAGTCTTAGAAAGGATTAAAAAGCTAACTTTTTCGATATTTCTACCTCTCATTGGGGATTCTCAAAGCTAATAATGTATGTAATTAGCCCTACCCCCCTCGCTGGGCTCATGCTGTGAATCAGTGGCTATGTTTCCTATTATCATATATAGGCCAAATTAATTAACTAATTGAGAAAAATTAGTTCAGAATGAATTATATTTAAAGTACACCCCATGACGAAGTAAACAATATATGAACGAGGATATTAATGGTGCAAACGTAATAAAAACAGGGAGGAGGGGATAGAAAATAGTAGTTTTAAAAACTATTTTTTGTTTGTTGTAAAAATCAATGACCACGATTATTTGTTAATCAGGAAACAAAGCATTATATCATGCACCACATGTTAGCGCACACCACTGCGTTGGGAGCCAGCGTGACCGAGGTGCTCTAGGCGCCGCCCAGCTATCAATAAGTCGAGGCGACTCGAGGTCGTGGGTTCGATCCTGTGCCATGATACTTTGAATTGCATCTATGAATCGTGGACGGAGCAGGGCGAGGGACACCCCCTATGGGACACTCTCCCCCCCCCCCCCCACACTTTGATGTGGTCCGATTGATGTGGGTCCGATCCGTGTCATGATGATGTGATTTGTATGGACACTATGGGGCACTCTTCCCCCACGCTTTGACGCACGCTTTGACGCACGCTTATATAGCTCACTAATGACCACACCATACTCGCTTCGGCGGTATAATGAACAAATGTATGATATTATGCGAAGTAGCTGGAACTCTCCACCACAGGGCTAGTAAAATGGGCCTAAAATATGGCCTAATTGCTAGGTTCGAACAAGTGGTTCGTCCTACCCTTTCTTGTAAGAAGTACTTGATTATTACTACTACTACTGCACCACTGCATAAAAATTAAGTTTTGCGCCCATGAAATCTGTCACCTCAGGCTACAGAGACGTACAAACTTGAAAAATATAATGTATACAGACACAGTCAGGATGGAAGTTAATGCTGGTATATTCGCAGTATATTACCCTTTATATCTATACTATGCTTATTCTTATTAAGGTCTGTAGGGTATTAATAACTTGATTCAACCCATTTTTTTTGGCTATATTTCACCTCCTTTGAGACCTTAACATCTTCATGCCTTTAACAATTCCTCCTAAAACATTTATTCATTTTTCTTAGCAATTTTCTCTCACGATAATCCACCTGCGAGTCTATACATAGTTATTATTTAGTTAAATCCGTTTCCTTTCTTCACTATAATTTAATTAAAATATTGATTTTCATCGTAGAATAAACAAGTCTGTCGTATATTTATGATAATACTGATCTCTGGTTAATGCTGATTTGGTTTTTGTAATCTATTAAATGATTAAGTAACCAAAAACATTTACAATTCCGATCAGTGTATAGACAAAAACATTCATTTTATATACATAGATAATAACATAATATTAATACATAATAATCAGGTAGAATAACAATTAATTAATTTTACTTGAAATCAAAGCATGTTATAATATAAATATGGGCTGACTAGATGAAATTTTGTTATTTATAGTGGTGTCATTTAGGTAAAATTAGTTTTAATCAATGATGATTCTGAATACAACCATCGGTGGATTCAAAAAGAACTTGGTCATTGTTGCCATTTTATTGTTATTGCCGCTGTCTCCATTCTCCCCGTTTTCTTTTCCATCAACATATTTTTATTTTTATCTTCGTTCTCAATCATTTTTTCAATCAAAATTCCTTTTTTTTTCTATCATTGTGCACCATTATCTCGAGAAAATGTTTTTTTTTTTCAGGGAAGCTACTAATATTGTTCCATTAGTATTGAAATGGACTATATTTTTTTTTTTTTAATCAAACTCGTCGTAACCATTTTTGAGAAAACGTTATTTCAAATTTTTTCTAGAGGTTTATTTATTATTTATAAATATGTATCCATTAAAAATTTGATCAAAAGTTTTCCAGTTTAGGCTTTACGTACATGAGGACAGACTTAGAATGACCTAAGGAGAACTCGAAATATCCTTGTGCTCTTCATTTTTAGGATTTCGAAAAAATACTCAAAAAGAAACTCTTGTAGTTTATTTCCTGTGTCTGCCTGTCTGCCATTCTGTATGGTTTCAATAACCTTTAAATCAAAAGTGATAAAGACATGAAACTTTGCATTAATTAAAGATATTTTTGACACGCACAAAGAAAAAATATAGCAAACTTAGAATTATCAGTCGTTCAAATCCAAAATGGCGGATAATTCATGTCAAGCCAAAATTCTTTTATCTACGATTGATACGAAATATAAACATTATATCTCTGTTTAGATGCATAGAAAGTGATTCTTTTCGTAGCTGTATTCATTGCGCTTGCGCGTTCATAATGAGGTGAAGAATTCCTATTTTTTTCAGCCCTAGGTCGGAAAATGAGGAATTCTTCACCTTAACGCAAGATTAGCGAGTTTGTCTACTTTCTAATTTGCTGTTTGTTTAATTAAAGTAACCGTTTATATCGAGTTTTTAGAGAAAGAATGAGTGATTTATGTGATAATGAAGAAAATGAGGAGAATTATTATACGCCTTTCGAAATAATTAATTCGGCACAAAATACAACTAATGAATTAATATCATCTTAATCAAAAGAGAAATACGTACTTATATACAGGAATTATTTTATTTTTTTCTTTAATTATTTAAAATCCAACAATTGCAGGTAAAGTACGGTACTCAACTCGTGCGAAAACGGCATTTTGCTTTGCTTGTGTGATTTACTACCCTCGCTGTCGCTCGGGTGCAAACTCCACACTCGCATGCAAAATGCTACTTTTAGCACTAGAGGCGTAATGTACTATTTCTTTTTTAAATTTTGAGTGAGGTATCAAATGAAAGGTATTGACGAGTAGATTACAAAAATGTATAACACTTGTGGAAAGTGTTTAATTAATCACTCCATTTTTTCAAAAATCATTTTGTGTGTGTGCCCTACCCTAAATCCATATTTCTGCCGCTTCTAAATATTTAAAAAATATGCAAAATGTGCAGTTTGCTGGACCATAGAAAAAATTAGAATATTAGAATGATCTGATTACCTAGCCCTTAGAAATTGTTTATTTATTTATTTATTTATTTATTTTTTTTTTTTTCAAAGTTTCACGTTCATTTTGTATTTATTTTATCGGCAGTTCCTCTGACGATTAATTACATGTTCACAATACCTATTTACGTAAGACTTCACTAACAACCGTTTTTGAACATTCACACTTAAGTAATATTTCTAAATAATTACATAAGATTAAGAAAGTATATTTTTATTTTAATCTAAATCAAATTATAATTATTATTAACAACGGGAGACAGACAGAGAACAATAGACTCCAGCGCCGGGATTCAAACCACGGGCCTCCTATATTTGATTTAAATTAAAATTTAAACTTTACGTAGTATGAATACTACCACAAACTTAAAAATTGAATTTCTAATTGATTGTACTAGGTACAGGTACTAAATGGGTACTTAATAAATTATAGGCGTTATTTCTCGGTCTAGTTCTATTATCGTAAATGACGATTCCTAGACTTGTGGAAAAATGTAAAGCTTAATTCGGGACTAGGTATCGTTAACGACAGAGGAAATTATTCTCCAGTGTAGCTTAGTTGGCTAGAGCGTCTATACTGGAAATATAGGAGGCCCGTGATTCGAATCCCGGCGCTGGAGTCTATTTTTCTCTGTCTGTCTCCCGTTGTTAATAATAATTATAATTTGATTTAAATTAAAATTCTAACTTTCCGTAGCATGAATAATACCAAAAACTAAATAAGTATATTTTTATGTTTATTGCTGCGATCGGTAAAGGATTAATAACATAAAATAATCCTGAGATAACGTTCTTTCTTGTAATAACGAATGACGTGACTAATGAAAAATGACTTGACATGATGTCATTTGCCATTTATTCTTAACGAAAATATTACTTTGAGAAATTACGGATCGATGTCATCTTTAACCATTAAAATAACGATTTATAATAAGTCTGACACCTTGAAGCTATTCAATGTTAATTATACTTGCTAATTTTGAAGTTAAGTATAGAGAAAATATGTAAAATATTGTAAACATCATAATATTATAATGATGAATTGTGTCAGAGTAGATAACCATGTCAATACACTAATATCTCTAGTTCGATCGCCAGAGAGGTCAAACAACTTTCTTATTGAAATGAGTAAATAAATAAATAAAATATTAGAACAAGCTAAATTATTTTCACAAATAATTACGAGCCGTTAAGCCCGTCGCAACGGGCTTAATTTTACATTTAAATAAAATAAGTAAAATTAAGTGAAATAATTTAGATATTATCTATTGAGATAAGTTATTACATCTATTTGAAGACTAACAAAACAAAAAATTACATTAATTTTTACTGGAATAAATGTGGTTGCCTTAGCTTAGTAATAACAACATCATTTCGAGGTGAGTCGTCGCCGTCACTGGGACACAACTCGATTATATAAATGATAAAAAGCATTACTTTACTTTCTATTCTAACTTCTGTTTATTTTATAGACAAAATAGTTTTATTTCTTTTTATTCCTATTTTTTCTAGTTTTGTAGGTAAGAATATTTCTCATGCACATATTTTACAATTCATTGTAGAAATAGGTTTTAATTTTAATTAATTCACACATTTTCACTTTCCCACCTTTATTAATCCTACTGTAGTTAGATACTAATGATTATACAGCTGTTTTCTAATTAACAATCAGCTTGGTTATATTTTATTTAAATGCAATCTAATCGCCGAAATTAGTTAATATGTCATGTAATTTCTAGTCAGAACTAATTTGACAAAGCGCTTTCGTCGAAACCGATATTAAACAGTCAAAACCGATGATAAACAGTCAAAACCGATATTGAACAGTCAATACTAAACTTATCTATTAATATCATATTAGATTTTTCTAGTTTAAATTAGTTTTGACTGAAAATGATCAGTTTATTTGGCATTCAGTCGACACTGAACTATATTCAAAAGAAACTTTATGTTTTTAAACTTTAATTTGTGACTTTGATAAAAATAAATTCGTAAACTCGTATTATTTTATGTTTCATCTAGCTAATATAATGACGTCATGAACATAAAACCATTAGGTATGTCAGAGACGTAGCGAAGACGATGTTTTATTTAAAAATTTCTTGCAGCGCATAACTAAATGTTCTAGGTCTTCGTAATACACTGTTCATATAGTGCAGAGTCCCTTTTCCAAATCATATGTAAATATTTATTGCAAAAGGACTGTCGCAACTAGCATTATTTACTTCTTGTTTCGTTCAACAACCCGATCCACCGCTCACCTATTGCTCAGTCAAAAGACTCATCAGAGCCCATTATAAAGAAGAAATTAAGGCTCTACCGCTCTTTGAGGTTAGGAAAAACAGTAAAATTACACAATTATACTGGTTCTAAGCAAGATATCAAAAATCTAATCACAGGCTTCATTCCTAATTTTAATTCTGCACAATTTGAGCCCTATTTCAACTTTCTATGATAAATAGTACAGGCGCCATTTCAATACAACGAGTTTTATCGTTGTATTGAAATGCCGCCTATACTATCTATCATAGAAAGTTGAGATAGGGCTCAAATTATGCAGAATTAAAATTAGGAATGAAGCCTTGTGATTAGATTTTTGATATCTTGCTTAGAACCAGTATAATTGTAATTTTACTGTTTTTCCTAACCTCAAAGAGCGGTAGAGCCTTAAGGAGTCGCAGCTAAATCAGGCAGAAGGGAAAACGTGGCAGAGTCTGGTGGAGAACCCAATCCCACACACAATCAGGAGAAGAGAAGCTGTGGCAGGCTTTCGTTTAAAGACAGGACATGATTATCTACAACGGCACTTGTACAGGATAGGCGTGGTGGAGAGCCCGGTGTGTCCTCTATGCCTAGCCAATGAGATGGATGGCCAGCACCTCCCAGTATGTACAGCATTGACAGATGTCATCGAGAACGACAGAAACAATTTAGACTTAAATATATACAGTGCCACCATGACAGGACATGATTATCTACAACGGCACTTGTACAGGATAGGCGTGGTGGAGAGCCCGGTGTGTCCTCTATGCCTAGCCAATGAGATGGATGGCCAGCACCTCCCAGTATGTACAGCATTGACAGATGTCATCGAGAACGACAGAAACAATTTAGACTTAAATATATACAGTGCCACCATGACAGGACATGATTATCTACAACGGCACTTGTACAGGATAGGCGTGGTGGAGAGCCCGGTGTGTCCTCTATTCCTAGCCAATGAGATGGATGGCCAGCACCTCCCAGTATGTACAGCATTGACAGATGTCATCGAGAACGACAGAAACAATTTAGACTTAAATATATACAGTGCCACCATGACAAAACTTTATTGGGCTGCAAGAAGCCGAATATGCCTTGTTGCCAACGGCATAGGCGTTAGTTAAAAAAAAAAAAAAAACTTCTTGTTTCGTGCTTTATGATGAATAAGAAAAATCATGCAAAGAAGATGTGTAAGGAACGTTCCTTGCGGTAAATCTTTCAGTTTAAAAAAGGACTCAATATTCTGGAATGGCGCTTGAGATTTATAATAAGTCACACCCCTTTCATTTAAAAGAAGAAAAAGAAGCAAAATCTTTGGTCCATTAAACCCTTTTGCTATATAGACCTTTCAATGTTTTGGAGATCTGTGGAATAATTAAATTTGTTTTGGCAAGTGAACCTGTGAAGTATTTTATTGCCAAACTTTTTTAGGGAATCAAAGTTTTTCCCAACTTAAAATCGGTTAATACGTGTAATCACCAGACTAAACTGGAATTAACTAAAAAAAACATTTTATTGAACCCCAAATTATTACATTTTACAATTTGAGACAGGCAAAAGTCAATATCATTTTTGAAGAAAGCGCTTTGGCAAAATTAGTTCTAACTAGGGAATTCTAGTTTTGATTTATTTTGGGTTTTACTGTAACATATATTACTAGTAATATGTTGCTGTCAAAACCAGAAATCATGTATATATAATTTTAATTTTTTGTTTATTTTTTATAGGATGAATACGAAGTTAGTGCATCGGACGGTATAGAACAGTTAGCTTTGGCAAAAGAACAGTTGTTGGCTATTTACAATGCAGCCGTAAACAAAGGTTCTAAGTTGAAGTTAGGTGACCTTCCGCCTTTTCACTCGAATCAGGACGGTAAGCTAGACACAAACTATAGATCTAAAGGGATCAGAATTTTCTCAGATATACTTATTAATAAGTAAATAAACTCGATGCCTTACCATGCAATCTTACTTTTAAGAAAGAGCTATATTTGAGAAAAATCAATTGTAACACGTACTTCAATGACCCTTATGATAAAATGCTACATGAACGATACCCTTTTGAGACGCAAAAGTCGATTATACTCGTATCTCAAATACGTCCTTCTTTTAAAGTCATGAGAGCTTCTTAAATCCACAAAAATATAATACAAATAGAAATGAAGAGCAGAGTAAAGAATGTCTTTAGACTTAAAAGATGCTTCTGGGAAAGCGAAGTCCTGGCTTTACAAATAAATCCGCTCTAAGGAGGCTACATGAGGGGGTAGCGAACTTCTGTTTGGCTGGGGAACCTATTAATTGTTTTCTAACAAAATCCGCTCGGGAACCCTTTTCTCCATATAAATTAGATTTTGCCAAGGGGCGGCACACAGTAATGTCTTTCTTGTAGATATTCCAAATTCGGTCCTATTCCAATCTTGAAAGAGAAGAAGTATACTTACCGAACATTTTATTCCCCTTTGAATTTATTTGTTCTTAAATTATTTCAAGTTGAAGTCAAGTAAATATTTTTTTAAGCTCTCAACACAAATAATGCAATAAATGAATGAAACGTGAAACTTCTTTGATGTTATACATTCTCTTAGTATAAATAAATGGGTTATTTGATTTATAAGAATGAAATGTGACTAAGTAACGTGGTAAAGGAAAACCGAGGTCTAGTCACTTGTTGACTTAACAAACAAGGTTAATGAGGTTTCTCCCCTTCTTCTCACAAACCAGGCTCATCGATTCACAGAATACTAATAAGTTTATTTTGAGTGTAGTTTCGACAACTCCTTTACATCAAAGGTCTGAAGACACGGTAGAGATGGCAACATCTTAGTAAATTAGAAGGATTTCAATACTTCTCTCTGAAGAGACACAACAAGGTACCTGAAGAAGTTTTTGAAAGTGGTGTCTATAAATATTCGGTTAGAAGATAACACACACTAATTTGGACTAATTATGTCTTTTCACAATGGCCCAGAAGTTATGCTTTTGTAATTTTCTTCTTCTGGGAATTTACCATCCATTAATATGAAATCATCATCCAAATTCTCACGATACAATAGTTTATCTCCTTCTGAAGCTAAAGGAGATAAACTATTAGGAAGCTAGCTAATGTACCAGTCTGTTACCCTCTATCCTACTATAACTAGATACCTCAGCTCAAGAAGCTAGTATTGAGCCTTCATCCTTGCGATTTCATTAAGAAATCTAATGCAGTTTGAAACCAGCAGAGGAGTCCATCTAGGCATTGCTAACGACTTAATAACCGTCTGACTATCAAAATAGATATTAATCCGTTTTCCCGTTAAAACCCTTCACAGAATTACCTAAATACATGCCAAGATAGAATAAATCTCCGCTTGATAGATAGAACAAAACTCTTCAAGGTTCATATTATTTTGTAGTGCACACCTTTTTCACCACAATTTTTGAACTTCTTCAGGGCTCTGAAGAAGTTATTACGCAATATATATATATATATATATATATATATATATATTAAAAAAACACCATGAGTGAGCTCTTACAACTAATATATGATTCTGAACACATATTCTATTTATATTACTTTTAAATCCACTTATATATCAACTTCCTATGGTTAAATTACTCTCTAATAAAAGTTCTTCTTCGTCAAGATCTTGCCTTTATATTCCTACAGTTAAACTTCATCGGAGGATGAAGTAAAGAAACTAGGATATAAAAGTAATATTATCGTGTAGTCTAATTTTTTTTTGTACGTATTATAATTATTCACTTAAAACTTTAAAACACAAGAATTAATTTAACTATTTTAAGTTTTCGTCGGTGAATACATGATATATTAATAAGGGAAAGGAATTTAAATTATAAATTTAGACTTAGCATAACGTAGAGTGGATTGTTAAAAATTTAAACCAATATACTGATAATATACAGGGTGGTCCAAAAGTCCCCCCCCCCCCTCATAAAATTTGAATGGTTTGAGATAAATTAAATAAACTTAGGGAATCTGTACCATGTAAAGGGAAGTTTGTTTAAATGCAATTGCGCAGTAAGGTCAACACCACCAAATTTTTCCCCAGGCCACCTAACTTCAAAATTTCAAATTGGAGTGTACATTTCTGATGGCAACTTTGGATTATACAATGAAAAATAAGAATATTTTTTACTCCTAACTTTTTTTTCTACCTCCAATAGTTTGCCCCCTAAATGGGGCAAAAGTATAAAAATGGTAGATAACAGCACCTGGGGGCAAAATGGGTGGTTGCCCCTAGTACACACTTCACTTGTAGAATCCAAATATGCTATCAAAAATATTCATGGTACGGATCCTCCAAGTTTCATTAATTTATCTCAAACCGTTCAAAAGTTAAGAGGGGGAGGGCAGACTTTTGGACCACCCTGTATATATATAATACTGATAATATACACAATATATATGTTACAAGTTACCTTTGAGTATATGTATTAACTTTCTTCACATTTTAACACTTAATTTTAATAATTGCCACAATTCCTACAATAAATTATAAAAATTAATTAATTTTTTGAGATCTTTGCTAAACAACTTCGCTTAAGAAGAACCTACAACATTTTTTGGCATAATTATGTATGTATTCTACCCTTTAGGATAGGTTTAATATTGCTTATGTCAGTACAAAGTCTAAATTACATTCTTATATTTATAATTTTCTTTATATTGTTATAATATTATTGTTTTTTTGATTCAGATGATAATTATTGTTAATAATTATAATTTCAGACGATTCGACTCTTATCCAGTCGACAGAGCAAGGCCAAATACCTGGATACTACTATTATTTCTACCCTATCAAAAGTTTCATGACAGACATGATGAAGGAACCGGACACAAGCGAAACAATGCACACCAAAAACAAGAATAAGGACATGATGCACGAAGACATACCTAAGACTATAGAGCCGCTATTCGCAGCCATGGCGAGTTTCGTCGGAGTAGCTATGATGTTCGTAATGACCATACTCTTCTTGCCCAAATTCGGAATACTTAAATCAAGAGGCATCGTTTTCAAGGAAGGCTCGGAAGAATTGATCGCTTTCACAAGGATCCTGAGCGACACTGTTCAGGGGAAAGATTGCAGTCAGAAGATAGCATGCCATGTCGGCAAAACTTTAAGAAATATGCATATGGGAACAAATACCATCAAGTAACATTTCATAATTTATCATTATTATCACTTATATATATATATTTCTCACTAAAAAGAGACCTTTATCTACGATTGATAGGAAATATAAACATTATATCTCTGTTTAGATGCGTAGAAAGTGATTCTTTTTGTAGTTGTATTCATTGCGCATGCGCGTTTCTTGCTTTGCTCGTGTGGTTTTACTACCCTCGCTATCGCTCGAGTGCTAACTCCACACTCGCACTCCACTTTCCGCACTAGACGTGTAATGTACAATTATATACTACCAATATGTGAATGATCCTGTTTATGAAGTCAAGATGGCAGACCAGTATTTAGTCAATATAAACTGATTAGTTACAAAAAAAAAATCTTATCACTCTGTGGCTCAAAAGCCCGTGAAAGGTCTAGGCCTGACAAAGGGTCATTAGGAACTTCGTTCCAAAATACGTTTCTCTCCAAAGGATATTATATGTCTATTTCACTAAAAGAAGAGTTAGTAATCTTCGATAATTTTCAAATTTATCAGGTAACTAGGGTCAGTCATTCTTTTTTCTAGATCCATTCAAAATGCTAATTCTTCTGCTATGGAAATACAATTTTCTTTCCTCTTCAAATATGTAACACCAACATATATTTTTTTTGTATATATATAATTTTTTTTGTTTTCTTCTGGGTTTTAGTCCCGATCAACTGCCAGGGTTATTACAGGATATTTATATTATATATATTTATATTTATATTTATATTAATATTTATATTTATATTTATATTTATATTTATATTTATATTTATATTTATATTTATATTTATATTTATATTTATATTTATATTTATATTTATATTTATATTTATATTTATATTTATATTTATATTTATATTTATATTCATATTCATATTCATATTCATATTCATATTCATATTCATATTCATATTCATATTCATATGCATATTCATATTCATATTCATATTCATATTCATATTCATATTCATATTCATATTCATATTCATATTCATATTCATATTCATATTCATATTCATATTCATATTCATATTTATATTTATATTTATATTTATATTTATATTTATATTTATATTTATATTTATATTTATATTTATATTTATATTTATATTTATATAATATAATTATTATTATTTCCAAAGTTGCTTTACCAACCAACGTAAACAATATTATCTGCTTTCAATTACAAATAAATATATATTTTTAAGTTTATAATAATTATTAAGTATACATTACTTTAAAACACGATTATTTCATAAATAAAGTTCTCTAAAAAGGATTATTTATGAAATGAGATATTGGATGCGCAAACTTGATGCATTCACTGCTTAGCCTGATGTGTCCTACTTAGAAACTAGTTTTTGTAAACAAGCTAACATATTATATTCATTTTTTCTTGTGTATCTATTACACTGAAAATGAAAGTTGTTGTATTCGTTATTAAAGAATCTTTAGATTCGTATGGTGATTATTGTACTTTCATTGACTTCTTAATAGCATAGCATTGCAGAATATATAATTCGGCCTAGTTTATGAGCACATTAGATTATTTCATATTTTAATGGATGAAGTTTCAAAAGTTTTACGTATTCTTGTACGATACTTCGTAAATTTACATTATAATAACGGAGATATTTTCAAAATTACCTAGAACTATTTTGTTTTTAGTATTTGTTTTCAAAGTTGTTTCAAAGACTACAAAGTTCAACAACAAGTAATTTTTTTCAAAATTGCTTTTAGAAGCGCATGAGTTGTTGAAGAAAATTAAAACGAAGTAGAAATATCTGACATGAAATGATATTCTTGGATTTATGACTTACACTGTTAAACATTTTTTTTTTCTTGTTTCGTTCAACTTTACCCTATCATTAAACTAACTTAAAAAAAAAACGAATAACATCGATTTTTCTTCTATTACAGGTCAATTATCATTGTCACGGACATCTAACTCATATTATTTATAAGCTTCTAAAGTCTCCAATTTTTTTTTTACAATCATATTTTTGTTTATTTCAATTAATAATATATTCCAATGCATGCATATATTTAATAAATTACGATAATGATAATTTTTGTCACGTTTTTAGCATTTTAGGGAAATAAGTAGATTGTTTTATGGTTTAGATATTTTAAGTGAAAAAATTTTCATGTAAATCTCCTGCTTGCTCTTAAATAAAGATTTATAGTATTATATAGTATTAAGTTTTGTTCAAAATGTACCCTGTACCAATAAAAGTACAATTATCTAAAATCGTACTAGAGGAAACCGGATAGTATTAAGTTTTGTTCAAAATGTACCCTGTACCAATAAAAGTACAATTATCTAAAATCGTACTAGAGGAAACCGGATAGTATTAAGTTTTGTTCAAAATGTACCCTGTACCAATAAAAGTACAATTATCTAAAATCGTACTAGAGGAAACCGGATAGTATTAAGTTTTGTTTAAAATGTACCCCGTACCAATAAAAGTACAAATATCTAAAATCGTACTAGAGGAAACCGGATAGTATTAAGTTTTGTTCAAAATGTACCCTGTACCAATAAAAGTACAAATATCTAAAATCGTACTAGAGGAAACCGGACCAGATTTCGACTATTCAAGAAAAAAAAAAAATCACTATAATTTCTTTTAGATACTATTCCACATTTTACACAGAAATTATAAAGAATACATTTTACTTGAATAGTCGAAATAAGGTCTGGTTTCCTCATGCACAATTTTAGAAAATTGTTCTATTTGGGTACAGGGTACATGTTGAACCAAAAGTATTAGTCTTCATTTAGGAACAAGCAGGAGATATTGTGAAGTGTGACTTTTCTTCGAAAATTGATTTTTTTTTTTTTGGAATTTACATGAAAATTTCCACACATAAAATATCTAAACCTTAAAACAATCTACTAATTTCCATTCAATGCATGTTTTTCATATTATCATTGATTATTCACTATCCAATATATTATCCATATGAATAATACTCCCTATCAAAAGTACTGCGTCACCTGTTAATTTGTAGAAATAAGTAGGTGTTGCGATATTTATCAATTTTAATATAATGTATTTTGCTTTGCTCGTGTGGTTTTACTATACCCTAGCTGTCACTCGGGTGTAAACTCCACGCTCGCATGCAAAATGCTACTTTCCGCACTAGACGCGTAATGTACTATTATTTTATTTGTGAATTTGTTTTTTTTTTTCCTTGTTTCAGAATATTCGAGCTAATGCTTCCTACCAATCTGGGTAAACAACTTGCACGAATACGAAGATCAGCGGCGAAGAAAGAAAAGTGCCACAACCTAAAATGTAAAGCAGTACCTAAAGAAGAACCTGAAGAGCCTGAAGAAGACAGCTGATCATTTCTTATTATTTATTGATCCCGATTCAAAGCAAACTATTCTGACATTTCGGAGATTTGCTTTTTGAGCTATTCCAAAGTTGAGAACTGCTGATAAACGCCCAAAATCAATAGTATTTACTCTACTGAAAATGGGTTCATTTAATATTTATTTATGTTGGGATCGATTAGTTAAAGACCATTATGGGTTGAATAGAATCGGACAAAATGAATGAACAAATCAATAACAAAAAAATCAAACTTCCCTCGGGAAATGAATTTTGTAAAATATCAATTAAAAAAAAAAAAAAAAAAAAAAAAAAAATTAACATAAAGGAAGAAGAATAGGAGTCATAATATACAATATATATAATTGAAGCGAGCGTAGCGAGCTTCCTACATTCAACGAAATATGCTCCGTGTCTGTCTGTCTGTCTGTCTGTCTGTCTGTCAGTAACGTTCACGCGTGTGACGATAACTTGAGTAAAAGTTGACCGATTTAGTTGAAATTTGGTATACATGTTCCTCTTACTAATACTCAGGCTAAGTTTGTTGGACAGCGTGATCCGTCCATGAGTTCGCGCGCAACGCTCGCGTAAACGAGAGGTACAAAAATTAAATTGGAATTTCAGGACGGGAAAAGATTCTATCATCATCTATTCGATGAGACGAACATTTTTTACAAATAACATTTTTTACTAAAACCAACAGCGACACCGCTATGACTTAATAAAGATCGCTAAAACTATTAAAGCGGACCTAAACGTTTATAATAGAGAAAACAACCTTTTTACCGATATCTTACGTTCTAACGAAACGATTTTAATAAAACTTCATATACACCATCTAATGCACAATTGAAACAGGTATGCAAAATTTCAACTTGATACAAGCAAAATTCTTTGCGTAGTGACGAGATACATTTATAACAATTGTTTAAAAGCTACCGCGGGTGGTGAAGATGGTTATAGTCGTATGGGGTATAGGTTTGTTTAGGAAGTAAAGCTTTGTACCGAGTACCCCCACTCTTCCCTAGACTACCCTCTTCCACTTATCTTCAACTATGACATTCATCATGATAAATAAATTTCAATATTCAGTATTTCATTGCAATACGCTCGCTTCAATGATAGAGCCACGCGATGCCTAGTATCTATAATATTCATGTTTCCTCTTAACTGTGGCAGAATCTAGCTTAGGAAATTTACTGTATTCAATTTATTGTAAGTCATGTAAAACAAGATGAATAATGCTTTAATATTACCCAGAGACGATCATTTATTAAAGAATATGATTACATCTTATTGAAAAATCAATTTTATTGGTTATGTTAGGTTAGGTTATAGATCTCTTGCTCAATTAATAAAGTATAACATGCGTGATGGCTGGTAAGGTGTAATTAATTAAAGAAAAGGATTTATTTTATTCTAGTGAAACTTTTTGACTCATAAGTAGAGTCATCCTCAGTCATTTATATTTCTAAACACACAACAATTTTACATAAAAGTGACTTAACCACTTACTGGTCTTTCATATTTACAAATAATATTTAAAAAAAAAAGAAAAAAAGAAAAAAAATAATAAAATAAAGTTAAATTATTTACTATATCTAGCTCTAAGCTTTACTTACGATCAATGGTTTTCTAGGTTGTTAATTTATGTATCTTTCACCCCATAACAGGGCGTCTAAATTTGATTATTAAATAAACAGGTCAAGTGTGTGCCAGTCAGCACACAGCGAGGGTCCGTAGACCACACTGTATCGTTTAAGTGGTACCCTATTGATGGTGTTTTTTAAAATGCTAAAAAGCTTACTTTGAACTATCCTATGGGTCTGATATTCTCAAAACACATAAACAAACTTCTGATGAAGTATTTTTTTGCCACTGAACCGGACTACAACCATATAAATACATCAAAAATACCATAGTTATAAAAAAAAAAGTATTTTTCAATAAAAAATAAAATAATATTTTTTTCGAAATTTCCAAAAAGTGGTATCTTTACTTTTGGTCGAAGAATGTTCAGGCATTTTTTCAGATTTTTTGCACGTTTCACACCCACTTCAAACTTGCCTTCGCTCGCCCTATCAAAGTTATAACCAAAGATTTATATATTTTTGTAATCAGCTCGACGTACCCTTTCATATGATACCCCTCACGGTGTCGAAAAAAAAAAAAAATTTAACCTTTAAGTTTTTTTACCCTAATTTTTTTAAGTCGCTATATTTTTAAATTATGTGGGTAGGTACAAGACACATACATGCCAAATTTCAAAGTGATCGGACGAAAGGTGTAGCCGTGAGAGCAGGCGACAGGACGGACGGACAGAAAATATAAGGGTCCTTGGTTTTGCCTACGGACCCTAAATAACAAGTATCTCTTATATTTATGAAGTATAAAAATTAAAGATCAATTAATTTGAACATCACTGATATAACAACAATTATATTTATTTGATATACAATTAAACAATTTAAAAATTAAGATTAACTTATATGATATATAATATAATATGATTTACATAGATATTATCACTAAATGTGGCTACTTATTACAATTAATTTATATAAAAAACAAATTATTAGAGTTCATAATTGTTTTAAATAAATTATCATTGTTGTTTTGTCAGTGATGTTCAATTTAATTGTTATATTCTTTTTATATTTCATAAATGATAATAAATTGTTTATTAAATAGTCAAATCTAAACGCCCTCTTATGGAGGCAGATGTATAAATTACCAACCTAACAAACCATGGATCTTAAGTAATGTTTAGACCTATAAAATAACTTTGTACTGTATATACAGGGTGGCACAAAAATATGGAAACCCCTGAATAACTCGATAGAAATGATTTTTTTTTTGAAAAAAGTTAAATACAAAAGTTTTAGGATTTTTCCTTAGCTATTCAATGGTGACCTTGGATTTGACCTTAACCTTGCCCTTCAGGGTCATTTGACGGTAAACTTTGTTATTTCAAATGGGAACCCCCATTTTTTATTGCGGATTTGAAAAGAGCAGGAAATTTTATGTAAAATATGACCTTGACCATGTCAAAAAAAAATTGTTTTTCAATGGGAAACCTTAATTGGAATTGTGGATTTTGAAGTAACCAAATTTTTCCCTTCAACAGCAGCCTTGACCACGGCCTACACCATGTCCTTGACCACGACCTTCAAGGTCATTTCAACCCTCCCCCCCCCCTTTTTTATTAATTTATTGTTTAAGTTTTTTTATTTAATTTTTTTTCTTGAAGGTCGACCACATCCTTGACCTTGACCAGAAATGAGACCATGAATTAAAAAATAATTCATATAAATAATTAAAAAGAAAAATATGATTGGTTAAATATGAAAGATCAGCAAATGTTTAAGACAAATATTATGTCAAATAATTTGCAAAATAATGTAAAATAATGTTGTGTGCTTAGAAATATAAATGACTGAGGATGACTCTACTTATGAGTCGAACGTTTCATCGTAGTGAAACAAGTTATTTTCTTTAATTAATTACACCTTACCAGCTATCGTCGTAATAGCCAAGTGCTAGTGCTACTTTCGTGTATAAGACGTCATGTCTTATATAATAAATAATAAAATAGGGTGTACAGTTAAATTATTAATCATAAAAAAAATATTAATATTTTAATAAAGTATTAAAAAAAATAGATGTGTATTATATTTTGGTTAACCACAATAAAAAGAAAACTGAATCAACTCAGAAGACCCTCTTTGGTTATTTTATTAAACGTCTAAACCAATATTTTCGCCCACACATGATATGACTTTTTGTTTTACTTTATTTATAACTCAACACAGACTAGAAGAAATGAAAATGATCAAACTATGTAACAAGAAACTGCTTGTTAAAAAGTAAAACGTTATTATAAGTCCCTCTTCGAAGATTTGTGTAAGCTAGTGGTTAACGTACTCCCAACTCTGCTTGAAACCGAAAAAGTTACCACATATCTGGTGACTTTGAGTCCCAGAGATGTGAGACATTAAACTCCTTAAATTATTTTGTTAATATACTGTTGGATAAAGTATCATTAGAATGAAAAGTTGCTTACTTAAAGTAATCTTGTTTTAAGATGTCAAGAAGTTATTAAAGCTCCCCTTCAAGCTAACGTAACATCGTTCCAACACGACACCAACTTTTGTCCAAGTTTGATGACAGGAGATATAATATGGGTTCTAAAAAGCTTTTAGCATCCGTACGTAGAAATTCCTTATATACTCCCACCCTACGGTCTGTTATAAAGTATAAACCCTCATAGAGTTATGTTTATAGAATATTTTTATCGGTGCATTGCTAATTATACTGCGATGCATTTGGCTTTCAAAATTACTAACCAACGTTTTATGTTTATTAGTTCATTCTTCATTTAATCAACTGAGATTGAAACCTATCCTTACTTTATTTATACCTTTGTAGGGTTTCATTTTCATGCAAATTTTATAGCCCAACAAACTATTTCCTAACCTCAAAAAAAAAATGTTAGGGTTATAATTTGGGCTTAGTGGTCTTCTAACCTAAATTGTTTGTGATTTTAATTTACTTGTTCAAATTTAATCTATACTTACTTTCTATTATAAAGTTGTGTACCTTTGTAGTGTGTCTTCTCTTAACCCATATTCTGTGTGCATAATTTCTTCTTTCTACTTGTTGAGATTTAATATATACATAAATAAATAAACAACCCTTCAAAGGAACATAAATTCATAGTAGAAAGTAAGAATAGATTAAATCTCAAGAAATTATGCATAAATAATATAGTTAAGGAAAGAAACACTACAAAGGTACATACATATAATTATAGTTATGCATCTTTGTAGTGTTTATTTTCTTAACCTATATTCTTTGCGCATAATTTCATTTGATTTATTTACTGAAATTTAATCCATCCTTACTTTCTACTGTAATTGTAAGTTCCTTTGAAGGGTTTACTTGTTACATAATTTCTTATTGTTACCTGTTAAGATTTAAACTTAACCCTTACTCTCAAATTTACGGTTTTTTTGTATACATTTATCCGCATTATTGTTCTTCCTGACTTCGATTTCCTTATCTTTTAACCTATATTCTTTGATGTTTTTTACTTATTGAAATTTAAACCTAACCTTACTTTCTACTGTTATGTTTTGTATACTTTGAAGATCAATTTGTTCCTCTAGTGGAGTGTATAATCAAAGAAATACACTAATCCCTCCACAAATAAGCCCTTTCAAACTAATTGTAGGTAATGTTCAGTGCCTACATAGTAGTTGCAAGTAATATAACTCTTTTATTTGAGCAACTAACTTAAATAAGTCTCAAAAATGTTAACTTTCGACTACCGCAATGATGATTACCTAATAACAAGCAGAAGAGTATTGCGGAAATAAAAGAGTTTTAGATAGATTTGTATTTCTTTGTGTATTTGTACTCTTATTATGAACTTTTTCAAATAAAATTTTACTTTACGAACCTCCTACGTAATATTAGGTGTATTAAAATTACATATGTATATATTACATCAGCTTTTAAAGCGAATTGTTGTACTTTTCTCATGATTACGCTTTGAATAGTTCTTTCTCTATTCCTTCTCTTATATTTTACCTTTTACTTGAAAGTAGAATGCCCTCGAAAAGCAATATTAAGTTTATTGCTTAGCTGCCTTTTGATAATGGTTCGAATAAAATAAAGAAGTATTATCCATGGTCTAGTAGACTGGATGATCGCTCCTAGCCTTTTATTACAGTTTAACCTTCCCTATAAAATTATAGCGTAACCGTCTTATTCGTTCAAAGTGGTAATTAGCGTCACATATGGAAGAGAAAAATCCTCCACGATCTCGAAAGTTAAGAAATGTCGAAAGTCAATCAGTAAAATTAACAAGAATATAGTCTAGAATTAAGAAATTAGCAAATCAACAATTATTTATTTTCGTAAGCTATAAATAGAATTTTACAAGTATACAAATATGATAAATACTATACTATTTTCTTAACTTTTTATTTATTTATTTGCTTCAATTTTTCGAAAAACCATTAAATTTATTTATTAATTATACTAATGTATATATTTACTGTAAGTAACAAAAGATAGCTCATGATTATTTTTCAATTTAGGAAGGTAAAAATGTTAAAATAAAAAAAAATTATTTATTCTACTTGATAATAATTTATTTATTTTTCAATTATTTATTAATTTGACTTATCATATATTATATACATAGATGGATATTCATTATTTTTAAGTATTTATTTCTAGTTTTAGAGTATTTGTGTATAGTTGGTATATTTTTATATTATTTATTTTATTATATATTTGGCATTTCTTAGTATGCTTGTGGATCATTAAATATTTAGTTTATAAAATCTTCATTTCATTAAAGTCATTTAGAAATTCAATTTTTAAGTTTTTGGTAGTATTCATACTACGGAAAGTTTAAATTTAAATTTAAACCAAATTGTAATTATTATTAACTACGGGAGACAGACAGAGAAAAATATACTCCAGCGCTGGGATTCGAACCCCGGGTACTTGATATATAGGAGGTCCGTGGTTCGAATACCTGCGCTGGAGTCTATTTTTCTCTGTCCGTCTCCCTTAGTTAATAATAATTATAATTTGATTTAAATTAGTCATTTATTTTATTTTTTAAGTACATATTTATTTATTTTAATTTCTAAGTATTTTTTTTAATAATGTGTTTCTGAATATAAATATTATTATTACTTCGTACTGAACTGTTTTAATTTTTATTTTTAATATTTAAACTTAAATTCCTATTTGATTATCTCATCTATTTAGTTATTAAATTTTAATATTTATTATTTCATTCCCTTTTTTATCATATTATTTAATGAGTATTTATTTACATTTATAATATGGTTGATTATTTATTTGTATATATTAATTATAAGTTTATTAATTTATAAATCAGAAGCTGCCAATATAATTTATATAATGGAGTAGTGTCCCGACAACGGCGACAACTCACCTCGAAATGAGTCGTTATTGCTAAGCTAAGGCATCTAAATTTATTCCAATAAAAAAAAATGTTTGTTTTGATTTGTTGGTCATAGATATAATAACTTATCTTAATTAATTTACATAATTTTACTTTTTTCTCTATGTAAAAGTAACGGCTTAACAGCTCGTATACTATAAATTCAGTTAAAACACGTTGAAAACACCTTTTAAAGTGTAAATTTTGCTATAATATGTTCGATGGATGGTAAAGAAATAAAATGAATTACTCCATTTTTTCCAAAGACGTTTCGACCCTTCCTAAGGTCATCCTCAGTCTTTATTTATATAGTGTAGAGTTAACAAGTTGTTTTATATTGTTATATTTTTGAATAATTTCAAGATAAAAAGAACTTTTTATATACTACGTTTTTAAATTTTCTGTTGAATCGTATGTAATGTTGATAATATAATTGTTATTGTTATATAATATATAATGTTAGTGATAAAAAAATAGTTCCGAGTTTATTTACTTCACATAAATGACAACCATCCAGAGACCTGATCTTAAACCTATAAATGGATAAATCTTAGTACAACGGATCTCCCCAACACCAAATCTAAAGCATGCCATCGATGTATTTGAAAAAATATCATCGATAAATAATATAATCGATATTTCCTGTTTTGCTGTCATTCAATGTTTATCTATCACAAATTTGAGACCCGTCAAAATGAAAATTGCGTATATATTGGATATGGCAAAACAAATAAAATAACTTGCGGATTTTTTCTGAACTAACTTTCCGCACAGCAAAATTTGCTGAAAACTAATTAAATTCTGCTGAAAGATGGCTAAACGTCATCGTGTTCTGAGCTATGCTAAAAGCTTCAAATGTCTAGCTATTCGGGAAGTTAGTTAGAAATCGATTGCCAGATTTGTACCGGACAAACAAACAAACAAACAAACAAGAATGCAAGCTAATAAAAACGTTGTAAAAAATATTATAATGTGTCAATGTGTAATAGTTTAAGTTTTTGTAAAGTATTTTTTTTTTATGTTATAATAATGTAAAAATAATTTAAATTAAATTTGGACAAGTAGTGGCGCTCTCTTATGGAGACAGTTTTTGAAATTGGTTTTTAATAAAATAATTAACAACTTCTTAACTCTACACTATAATAATAAAAACTGGGGATGACCTTAGGAAGGGTCGAAACGTCTCTGGAAAAAATGGAGTAATTAATTTTATTTATTTACACCTTATCATCCATCGAACATAGCAACATTTAAATCCAGAGTGATGTGATAACACATGTATACTGGCTAGATAATAATTTTAATTTATAATTACTTTATTTAATACAAATTTCTATTTAAGCTATATTATACTGATTATTTAGTGTATTTTTTATTATTTATTAGCGAATTTTCGAAGAAAATTAAGCTATTGCAATGGCTTTTTTCTATTGCAAAAATTTTTTCCATGGAAATCCGTTTTAGACCATTCTGAATCGATTCCTAAAATTTAACACTTTTTTTTATGTATGTATGTATATATGTATGTATATATGTATGTATATATGTATGTATATATGTATGTATATATGTATGTATATATGTATGTATATATGTATGTATATATGTATGTATATATGTGTCACTCCAGACGATATCTCCCCTTAGGATGCACTTAAAAATCACAAACAAATTTTAAAATGTCAATAATATCAAAAGAAAGTATGAGTTCGTTGGCCAGCATTTTTGGAGTCCATTAAGGGGTCAAATTTTGACCATTAAGGGTCAAAAATAGCATAAAATCATGTTTTTTCCATTTTACTCCCCTTTTATATGAAAATATGATAAAAGTGTACATAACAACAATTACTGTACTCTTAAAGAGCTTTCCAACGATGTGTATCTTGAAGGGTAAATACTATTTTGACTTTTGTACCCCATACCCCTGTGTACCAATTTTTTTTTTTTTTACCCATGCAAATTCTAAACCAAAATTTTTCTATATTATCATAAGCCAATAATACGCAGATTTCTTTGAAAATTCGCTCATTAAGTCATGGTGCATGACTGGACTTTTTTTTTTTTTTTTTTTTTTTTTAAATATTTAACTAATTCTTAAGTTTTGACTGAATAAAATCGGCCTGTATTCTAAATTCTAAGATTAATCACTAAAGATATGTTTTTGTATTTCTATTTATTTAAATTATTTTATTATTTATATTATAATTGTTGTAGATAAAAATTTTAAGGTTTGTTTTATATGTAAAGGTTAATTGGATATTCTGTCATCCGCTTTTTTCTATGTGGAATTATTCTATCATATTTATATCAGACGATTTATCTTTCTATCTTGGATATTTCCAATATTCGACATGATGCAGTTCCGTCGTCTAGTTTGCTTTGAATCGCGATTTATGTCATATAGTTATTTTTAGTTTTTAATAAAAAAAACAGAAAAAAAAAACAGCAATTATTGATTTCTTATATTTTATTACCCTTCACCGATTCCAATTCCATTACTTATTTATAAGATCCTTCTTATTAATTTTTAGGGGTTTGAGATTATCCTAGAAACCCTAATGCTTTTGGTAGTTCGTCCATCCATCCGTCCTTCACCTCTTGGATCATATCTCCCTACTTATTGTATAGCTAGAGATTGGAAATTTGGTACACAAGCAAAACTTTTTTGCCCAAAAACAGGAAAAATGTTGAGAACTTAACAACACAAAATTTGTTTATAATTTATAATGTATGATTGAGGCACTATTTTAAAGGCATTGAAGATTAAATCACAAATATATATCGCGTTTCCAAAATGGCGGCCATTTCACCCCCGGAATAACATAAACAAATGTGTGTTCTTTTTTTGGGGAGGGCACGCAAAATTTTGATGTTTTTTAACAAAATGGCTTGAAAACTTAAACACTATCAACATGTGTTGTATATTTTTGTAATCTACTCTTTAATATCTTTCATTTGATACCCCACTCAACAATTTAAAAAAAATATTTTTCACGTGACTTGAATTATCCGCCATTTTGAATTTTAACAGCGGATAACCCCCCCCCCCCCCCCCCTCCCCTACTCCTACGATACCAGAATGAATTCAGCCTCAAACACGCAAAAGTTTGATGTTTTTTTGTTAAAATGGCATGAAAAAATTAAACTTATATCATATCGTCGTGCATCCGTAAAACCAACGAATAATGATTCAACTCTTGCTCGATACTTTCTACTTCTGTTAAAGAAAAGTGTAATAATTTAGTTTTCATTATGTTAAGGCAAGGAGACCTCATGAAAACAAATCAACAGAGTCATCAGTAAACGTGACAATACTACCGGTACACAAGGCGTGTCGTTGATAAATTGGAGATCATATTAGTAAATCAGAAATAGAATAGGTCCCAAACAAGTCCCGTGGGGAACTCCAATGCTTAATAGTGAAGGAGTACAGAGTTCTACCAATTAATTGTTGGTTACTTAAATATGATTAAAATATTTTTAATGGTTTCTATACAAAGGTATAATATCAGCTTTTTTAAGAGCGTCGGGAAAACGTCATTGTATAAAACATAAGTAATAATGAACTTGGAGAACATAAATAGATGAATATAGCAAAAGATACGATAAAACAATAGATGAGAAGGTAAGCAATTCGACAGTATTTATTAGGAGAATAGAACTGATTCCATCGAGACCAGGAGCAGCATTAGATTTTGGTTTCATTGAAATTCTTATTACCTCATCCTTAGTTATAGGCCTGAGAAATATAAAATTAAATGAAAGGTTTTCAGATATCTTGTTCGCTAATTATTTACCAATATTTGAAAATTATTTAATATATTCTTCGGCTAGGTTTCGCCTATTATATCTGTTCCATCGAGTTTTCTGATTTGTTCAATAATGCTTTGTTTTGTTACTTCAGTGTTAGTTGCTTAGCTTACACGCTTCCAGAACTGTTTAACATAATAGTGATTTTATAAACTTTAGTCTAGGGGGGTGACACACTTCGCCACCCGGGTAGCGCCACCCAGGTGGCGCTACCCGGTCGTCTATGAGAATAGACGGAACCTGTCTCACGAGGTGGCGCCACCTGCCGGGTGGCACTATACGGTCGACCGTCCGACGGTCTAGCCGCCACCCACAGGTGGCGCCACCCGGTCAACCCATTGTTTTCAATTGAGCCTGTCACACGTCGCCACCCAAGTCACGCCACTCAGCCCCTACTCCTTCAATCAAATATAGGGGAAATCAAATCTGGGGCTGACTGCATCCCTCATATAAGTGGGTGGCGCAAGCCAGGTGGCGCTACCCGGGTGGCGAAGTGTGTCACTAGCCTTAAGAAAGGATGTAACATAAAGTATAGGAATTATAGCTTTCTAGTAATACATATTAACTTTTTACTGATTGAAGCTTCAATTCACCCGATAAACAACATAACCTATCACAACTCTTTTGTACTCTATAAGTTGTATTTTGAATCAATAACTACTGCGTTTTCAAATACTTGAAACTTTTATAAAAAAAAAAAAATCTCCTCGTCAGTCGCGTTATAATATTGCAGCAGGCGAAAAAAAATAATAATAAGGGTGAGCATTCAGTAGAGTGGCAAATGTAAATTAACATGAGAATCCAACTTTGTCCTTCATGCAATTTATTCAACACTTTCAACTTTTAAAACGAGCGAGTTACTCCTTAAATAATTTATTACTTTTTTTACAAGGGAAAATAGGTGGCTTAGGCAATTTAAAATATAAGGAAAGTGAAGAATAGGTTGGTGGGAAAAACACTATATACTTACAACTTCTAAATTATTAATGGAAATAAATAACATAAAAACTTGGTCACATTCAATTACAACTTTTGTGTGGGCTTTTTGTAAGTCGACTTTTAAAAAGATGAAAAAGTTAAGGCTCTTGAGCTTTTTGAGTTGCATTACTTAGTCGAGTTACTTACTTGATGTAAGTTTAATAGCGTACTAAAAAGGGGAGGAAGAAACTATTTTATTATTTATGTCTTACGTGGAGCCGGCTCAATCATAAATTTTAATACAACCCGAATTCAAAGGAATACGAAATGCATGAAGATAGACGTTTTGCAATTCATTGACCTTAGATAATTCAAGATTAGGCTGCCGTTCTGTATTAAGCTAAAAAGTCATTGCATATTCTATCGTTCGTCGTTCTCGGTGAATAATGTTTGAAAAGCCGGTAGGGAAAAGGGAAAATATAATCTACCGATTTTATCTATTCTGTCATTACGTTCTAATGGCGTAGCATCGTTTCACTTGGATATTTAAACCCATAATATTATTGTTACTACTGAATTTTTTATTGACACACTGATATCTTTTTTTACAATCTTTAAGTTTCGAAATTGAGTGCATAATAGTACATTACACGTCAAGTGCGGAAAGTAGCATTTTGCATGCGAGTGTGGAGTTTGCACCCGAGCGACAGCGAGGGTAGTAAAACCACACGAGCAATGCAAAATGCCGTTTTCGCACGAGTTGCGTACCGTACTTTATCTACGATTGTTAGATTTAAATAATAAATATAGAATAGTACATTACGCGTTGAGTGCGGAAAGTAGCATTTTGCATGCGAGTGTGGAGTTTGCACCCGAGCGACAGCGAGGGTAGTAAAACCACACGAGCAATGCAAAATGCCGTTTTCGCACGAGTTGCGTACCGTACTTTATCTACGATTGTTAGATTTAAATAATAAATATAGAATAGTACATTACGCGTTGAGTGCGGAAAGTAGCATTTTGCATGCGAGTGTGGAGTTTGCACCCGAGCGACAGAGAGGGTAGTAAAACCACACGAGCAATTTTCCGTTTTCGCACGAGTTGCGTACCTTACTTTATCTACGATTCTACGATTGTTAGATTTAAATAATAAATACAGAAAAAAATAAACTTGCTGTATGTAAGTTCGTATCTCTCTCTCTTGATAAAGATGGCATTAATTCTTGAGTTGTATTTTTTGCCGAATTAATCATTTCTGGAGGAGTATTATTCTCCACATTTTCGTCAAAGTCACTTGATTCACTCATTGTTTTTCACTAAAAACTCGATATAAACAATTACTTTAATAAAAGAACAGCAAATTAGTTTTGTTAAATGTAAATAAACTCTGTAATCGTGCGTAAAGCTGAAGAATTCCTCTTCTTTACCGCCCTAGGGTGGTAAAGAAGAGGAATTCTTCAGAACTATAAGACGCGTATGCGCAATGAATACAAGTACGTAAATAATCACTTTCTACGCATCTAAACAGAGATACAATGTTTATATTTCGTATCAATCGTAGATTTTTTTTTTCTTTTGGACTCAGGGGTTCTAAAAAAAGTTTAAATTCATCAAAATCTCGATATCGATTTCTCGCACCAACTCAATAATGTTTCTTTATTTGTATTTGTACCTAGTATATGAGAAAGCAAAATTAACAATTATCAATTTCAAAATGGTGCGTGTAATTAGACTAAATTACATATCAATGTAATACACAAGTTATTTGCTTAATTTAGGAAAACAGATATGTCAGTTTTTCGTTAATGACTCCATTCAGTCTTTATGAGGCTACAGAATAACAGCGGAGAGGAAAAATGTCCTTTACGTTGGAGAGCCAGAAGTTTGAGTAAGGTTATTGTTCGGATAGAGGAAGGTTACATCTAGAGAACAAGATGAGAATAAACTGGATCGTTATTACTTGTCGTCATGGAGCTCGCAACCCTCCATTTACTCCTATCTTCTGCTTCCAACATTCTTCAACTTTCCATTCGACCATTTTCGTAAAACAAAAAAAATCATATGTTAAAAGATACCTTTCTACAATTTCTTTAAAATGTTACATGTTTTTTTCGCTAACGCTATTATCCCATCGTTAGTGAAGTCACAAAGGGGCGCAAGAAAAGCCGCATTGCAGGGCAGGGGGAAGAGGAGGTGGGGATTCTTAGACTACTATGCAATTTTAAATTAGATGTAAGTTCGACTTACAAATGCACGTGTTAAGTTTATCTAAATATAGAAACATTGTATTAATAAGATAATATGTCCAAAAGAGATCAAAAAGCACTCTCCCATATACCAAATGTAAGTGAAAAATATTATATGAAAATATGTATACTAGGCATCGCGTGGCTCTATCATTGAAGCGAGCGTATTGCAATAAAATACTGAATATTGAAATTTGTTAATCATGATGAATGTCATAGTTGAAGATAAGTGGAAGAGGGTAGTGAGGGGTAGAGTGGGGGTACTCGGTACAAAGCTTTACTTCCTAAACAAACCTACACACAACAACTATAAGAATCCACCCGTAATAGCTTTTAAACTAATATTATAAATGTATCACTTCATTACTCAAATACTACTGCTTATATCAAGTTGAAATTTTACATACTTGTTTTAATTGTACTTTAGACGATGTACATGAAGTTTTTTTAAGATCGTTACGTTAGAACGTAAGATATCGGTAAAAAGATTGTTTTCTCTATTTTAAACGTTTAGGTCCGCTCTAATAGTTTTAGCGATCTTTATTAATTCATAGCAGTGTCGTTGTTAGTTTTACTGAAAAATGTTATTTGAAACAAATGTTCGTCTCATCGAGTAGGTGATGATAGAATTTTTTCCCGTCCTGAAATTCCAATTTTAAATTTGAAGCTCACGTTTACGCGAGCATTGCGCGCGAACTCTTGGACGGATCACGCTGTCCAACGAACTTAGCCTGAGTATTAGTAAGAAGATCATGTATACCAAATTTCAACTAAATCGGTCAACTTTTACTCAAGTTATCGTCACACGTGTAAACGTTACTGACAGACAGACAAGATGCATATTTCGTAAACAAACCTATACGACTATAACAATCTTCACCACCCGCGGTAGCTTTTAAACAATTATTATAAATGTATCTCGTCACTACGCAAAGAATTTTGCTTGTATCAAGTTGAAATTTTGCATACCTGTTTCAATTGTGCATTAGATGGTGTATATGAAGTTTTATTAAAATCGTTTCGTTAGAACGTAAGATATCGGTAAAAAGGTTGTTTTCTCTATTATAAACGTTTAGGTCCGCTTTAATAGTTTTAGCGATCTTTATTAAGTCATAGCGGTGTCGCTGTTGGTTTTAGTAAAAAATGTTATTTGAAAAAAATGTTCGTCTCATCGAGTAGATGATGATAGAATCTTTTCCCGTCCTGAAATTCCAATTTAATTTTTGTACCTCTCGTTTACGCGAGCGTTGCACGCGAACTCTTGGACGGATCACGCTGTCCAACGAACTTAGCCTGAGTATTAGTAAGAGGAACATGTATACCAAATTTCAACTAAATCGGTTTACTTTTACTCAAGTTATCGTCACACGCGTAAACGTTACTGACAGACAGACAGACAGACAGACAGACAGACAGACAGACAGACAGACACGGAGCATATTTCGTTGAATGTAGGAAGCTCGCTTCAATTATCATATGAATTTTAATATTTTTTTTTTAAAATTAAGCGAAGTGTGATATTGTGCTATATATGCATATTAAGTGGCTAATCTTTCCATACTAGAGTAAGCTCATACTTTATTGAATCTATTAATTTGATATCCATTTTAGCAAGATATATAACAATATTACTAGGCATCGCGTGGCTCTATCATTGAAGCGAGCGTATTGCAATGAAATACTGAATATTGAAATTTATTAATCATGATGAATGTCATAGTTGAAGATAAGCGGAAGAGGGTAGTGTAGGGAAGAGTGGGGGTACTCGGTACAAAGCTTTACTTCCTAAACAAACCATACACTATACGGCTATAACAATCTTCACCACCCGCGGTAGCTTTTAAACAATTATTATAAATGTATCTCGTCACTACGCAAAGAATTTTGCTTGTATCAAGTTGAAATTTTGCATACCTGTTTCAATTGTGCATTAGATGGTGTATATGAAGTTTTATTAAAATCGTTACGTTAGAATGTAAGATATCGGTAAAAAGGTTGTTTTCTCTATTATAAACGTTTAGGTCCGCTTTAATAGTTTTAGCGATCTTTATTAAGTCATAGCGGTGTCGCTGTTGGTTTTAGTAAAAAATGTTATTTGAAAAAAATGTTCGTCTCATCGAGTAGATGATGATAGAATCTTTTCCCGTCCTGAAATTCCAATTTAATTTTTGTACCTCTCGTTTACGCGAGCGTTGCGCGCGAACTCTCGGACGGATCACGCTGTCCAACGAACTTAGCCTGAGTATTAGTAAGAGGAACATGTATACCAAATTTCAACTAAATCGGTCAACTTTTACTCAAGTTATCGTCACACGCGCAAACGTTACTGACAGACAGACAGACAGACAGACAGACAGACAGACAGACAGACAGACAGACAGACAGACAGACAGACACGGAGCATATTTCGTTGAATGTAGGAAGCTCGCTACGCTCGCTTCAATTATGTATTCCTTACATATTTAATGTTTGTATTAGAGTAGTAGTATTATTGAATATCAGACCTAGAAGGTCCAATTTGTTTTTCAATGAACTTTTTTAAGTATTTACTACATGTCGTTAAATAAGCTCCTTAAGTTCAAAACTTCTTTTTTAAAAAAAGCTTTTTTTAAATTAACCCTTAATAACCTAGCGTTGCCATATGGCAACAGCAAAATCCCCTCCCTTTATTATTGTCTGGAGAGGTCCAAGTTAATATTGAACTTTTTTAATGTGAATATTATGTCAAAAGAAGGACTAAATTGATTTTTCATCATTAGATTTATTTATTTTATTATTAGTAATGAAACTATTAGAATAAAGAATGATTAAAAATATAGAATTATTGCAGTTTCACAAAATTTAATTTTTCTGCCCTAAATTGAGCGTCAATTTGAAAGTTGCCATATGGCAAAGCTAGGACATTAGCCTTACAGTTTTTTTTCTAAGTCTTAATTTTATTCAGTCATATTTATACACAAAGTTTTGATGTATTTTTTGCCTAATGTTCATTTTTTCTATTATTTTCTAAATATTTCTCAATTAGTCTCTAAATCTTTTAATTATTTTTGTTGAATAAGTATAATTAGTTACAAATAGTATTGGGCTATTCTTTTAAAAATAATATGTATATAATATCTATTTTTTTTTATTACAATTGAATAATACATATAAATTTTTAAAGGTAATAACAAAAACACATGGATAAAACAAAAAATAAAGAAATAATTACATAATTTTACAGATAAACAACATGATACATAATACAAATTAATAAAATTTTTGAAAAAAAAAATTAAATTTACTTTTTCCTTCTTTTAAATAAATTTTGTATTTTGTTAGTATTATTTGTGCTATTTTAACCTAAAATTTATTTTACATACTTTTTGTAAAAGAAATTATTAAAACATTTACTGAGAAAAAAAACTGTAAGGCTAATGTCCTAGCGTTGCCATATGGCAACAGCCCAAATTTGGGGTAAGACGTTTTTTTCAATTTTTTTAAACATTTTTTACATATTAAGGTACCTCTTAACAGGCAAAATCCCCAGAAAAAACCAAACAATTTCCCAAAAAAATAATTCGGGCAGTTAAGGGTCAAGTACAATTAAATGTTACATAAATAATCTCATAAAAACTGAAGTGGACAACACTATATGACTTTAAAGGCCCCCATACACGATCAAACATTTTGCGCAAAATGTTTGCGCAAACCTGATGTCGGGCAAATTTAGGCCATACATGTCAAACATCATGTTTGCGTAAACATTTTGACCGTGTATGGGGGCCTGGGGGCCTTAAGAAGTACATTCCTTAATACAGGGTGGAGCACGGCAGACGTATGAATTTGAAAATGTAATAAAACACAGAATGTTACAAAATATTTTTTTTTTAAATTTTTTCCTGATTAAATAACATGGGAAATTTAAATTTACCTAGATTTAAACAAAGTATCGGAGAAGTGGTTCCCCTCACACTCCAAACACTGATAAAGCCTTTTTTCGAATTTTTTGTGCACTCTTTCAAGCATTTCCACAGGAATTTCGGCAATTTTGGCTCGAATGTTGTTCTTGAGATGAGACGCCCGGGAAATCTGTCTTGCAAAACGTTTACGCAAACCCTTGCTGTGAGGGCTGTGGCCCTGTCCTGCTGAAACGTGGAACATAAACTTCCCGTCCCCTTCTTTCAAACGACTCTACTCTCAACCGTCTAGGACCAATAGGAAGGGAGCAATCCCCTCTTCAAATTCATACGTCTGCCGCGCTCCACCCTGTACTAATGACAAGACAAAAATTAAGAGAATTAATGCACTGGCGCAGCATGTGTGTGTTTGTAGCCAGTCTTTTACATACATAAACTACTGCTCAGATATGCAATCAAGCTGTGCATGTGTGCTGTATGTGTTCGTGTCTATTGTCTACATAAAAGCTTTATTCGGATATAACTCGCTAACAAAATTGTGGTATTGTTACTTCTCTGGATGTAAATAAAGAGATATTCAATGTAAAAATGTTCTATATTTTGATGAAATACTTCTAAATATTCTGGTTTATTAGCGAGTGGAAAATAGATCGCTAAATAAAATACATAAAAAATTTGCTAAAAATGTTACAATAATTTATTTTTGAGACACAGTTATACTGGATCAGTTTAGTGTAAATAAAATGACAGTGCTCTAGTGCTCTAAACTAGAAATTAATGTCTGTATATACAGGGTGTCCCCGGATCGACTTACCTATAGGTGTAAATACAAAAAATGTCATATTTCGAAAAAAGTCATACTATATAATGTCTCCTGCGTGTTTTGGAATGAAGATTTATCGCATTAAAAATTTCGTGCCATGTACTGTATAGTACCTAAAAGGTACAAATTTCTGAAATTGGTCAAGAGAGAAGTGGTCGTATATAATTTTTCGAGAAAATGTTAGTCTTTATAAAAAAAAGTATTGTCTATTCTAGAATAATTTTTGACATAAAAAATTTGAAAAACGGATGTCGAAAATCCCACCTCCTCCTTCAATATTGAAAAATATTTAAAGTTGTTCAAACTGGATAAATGAGGTATCATTTTAAAGGTCTTGCTTTGTACATCAAATGTTGTTATAATAACCTTTTTGATTAAAACAACTTAAAGTGGGCAAGAAATAAAAAAAAGGTTGGGGGGGGGGGGGGGGGGGGTATAAAATAACAATAATTTTTTTGATTATTGCCATTAACAAACAATACGAAGGCAGTCCTGAAAACAATTGTCAAATTTCTAGTTTTACCTACAGTCATAAAACTTCTAAAATAATTAAAGGATTGAATTAAAATTATCCCCTCCCCCTTAGTTGTATAACAATACAAACTAAACACCATGAATGTTTTAGCTTATTGTTAGCACTTAACTTAATTTTAAGGTGAGTTCATTGCCTAATGATAAAAGAAAATTAGAAGATTTGTAAGAATAGTGCTGACTAATGATGAAATAAATCAGTTTTTTGTTAATGTTTTATTGTTAACAATAAGATAAAACATTCATGATTTTTAGTGTATATTTTTATACAACTAAGGGAGGGGATAATTTTAATTCAATTCTTTTATTATTTTGTATTAGTTTAAAAATTTTACGACAGTAGGTAAAACTAGAAATTTGACAATTATTGTTTTCAGGCCTGCATTCGTATGGTTTGTTATTGATAATAATCAACTTGTAAAAAAAATTGTTTCTTTTTTTATTTCTTCCCCGCTTTAAGTTGCTTTAATCAAAAAGGTTATTATAACAACATTTGATGTACAAAACAAGACCTTTAAAATGATACCTCATTTATCCAGTTTAAACAACTTTAAATAATTTTCAATATTGAAGGGGGAGGGGGATTTTCGACATCCATTTTTCAAATTGTTTATGTAAAAAATTATCTTAGAATAGGAAATACTTTTTTTTTTATAAAGAATACCATTTTCTCGAAAAATTAAAAATAAAACCACTTCTCTCTTGACCAATTTCAGAAATTTGTTGTACCTTTTGGGTACAGGGTGCATGGTACGAAATGTTTAATGAATAATATATCTTCATGCAAAGCATGCAGGAGACTTTATAAAGAGAAGACTTTTTTTCGAAATATGATTTTTTTTTGCATTTACCCTATAATTAGCCAAATAGTGAAGTTTGCCTGTCAAACAATAGGAAGGCAATGGAATTTTAAAATTTAAAATATTAAAGGGAGTAGAGATCCCAGAATCTTTAGTGAAAATAAATAATTATAATGCGTCACAAGCATAAAAAATTAAAAAACCATGAGAGGGAGGACTCGTGGTCTTGAGCATTACAAAAACCATTTAAAATGTTTGGATATCTCGTGGTTTTGGACAAATAAAAATCCACGAGGGAAATCGCGATTTTCTAAGCAGTTATAAAACCATAAGGGAGGACCCGTTGTTTTGGACGGATAAAAAAAACTACGTAAAAGAAACATGAGGGTGGACCCGTTGCTTTGGACAGAGAAAACCCCTAAGGGAGAACCCGTAGTCCTAAGCATATAAAAAACTACGAAAAAGAACACGTTGTTTTAAGCAGTTAAAAAACCACGAGAGAGAACTCGTGGTCTTGAGCATTTAAAAAACCATGAGGGAGGACTCTTGGTCTTGAGCATTTAAAAAACCATTTGAAATGTTTGGATGTCCCGTGGTTTTGGACAGGTAAAAAACCACCGGGGAGAACGCGTTTTTTTAAGCAGTTATAATACCATAAGAAAGTACCCGTCTTTTTGGACAGATAAAAAACCATCAGGGAGGACCCGTAGTCTTGAGCATTTAATAAACCATGAGGGAGTACCCGTTGATTTTGACAGATAAAAAACCACGAGGGAGGACCCGTAGTCTTGAGCATTTAATAAACCATGAGGGAGTACCCGTTGATTTTGACAGATAAAAAACCACGAGGGAGAACCCGTTATTTTATGCAGTTAAAGAAACATGAGGGTGGACCCGTTGCTTTGGACAGAGAAAACCCCTAAGGGAGAACCCGTAGTCCTAAGCATATAAAAAACTACGAAAAAGAACACGTTGTTTTAAGCAGTTAAAAAACCACGAGAGAGAACTCGTGGTCTTGAGCATTTAAAAATCCATGAGGGAGGACTCTTGGTCTTGAGCATTTAAAAAACCATTTGAAATGTTTGGATGTCCCGTGGTTTTGGACAGGTAAAACGCGAACGCGTTTTTTTAAGCAGTTATAATACCATAAGAGAGTACCCGTCTTTTTGGACAGATAAAAAACCATGAGGGAGGACCCGTAGTCTTGAGCATTTAATAAACCATGAGGGAGTACCCGTTGATTTTGACAGATAAAAAACCACGAGGGAGAACCCGTTATTTTATGCAGTTAAAGAAACATGAGGGTGGACCCGTTGCTTTGGACAGAGAAAACCCCTAAGGGAGAACCCGTAGTCCTAAGCATATAAAAAACTACGAAAAAGAACACGTTGTTTTAAGCAGTTAAAAAACCATGAGAGAGAACTCGTGGTCTTGAGCATTTAAAAATCCATGAGGGAGGACTCTTGGTCTTGAGCATTTAAAAAACCATTTGAAATGTTTGGATGTCCCGTGGTTTTGGACAGGTAAAACGCGAACGCGTTTTTTTAAGCAGTTATAATACCATAAGAGAGTACCCGTCTTTTTGGACAGATAAAAAACCATGAGGGAGGACCCGTAGTCTTGAGCATTTAATAAACCATGAGGGAGAACCCGTGGATTTGAGTAGTTAAAAACCATGAGTGAGGACCCGTAGTCCTAAGCAGTTAATAAACTACGAAATAGAACACGTTGTTGTAAGCAGTTAAAAAACCTCGAGACCCGTGATATTATAAGCAGTTAAAAAACCATGAGGAAGAACTCAGTTTTGAAGAACCAGGAGGGAGAACGCGATTTTCTAAGCAGTTATAAAACCAGAAGGGAGGACTCGTGGTCTTGAGCATTTAAAAAACCATTTAAAATGTTTGGATGTCTCGTGGTTTTGGACAGATAAAAAACCAGGAGGGAGAACGCGATTTTCTAAGCAGTTATAAAACTATAAGGGAGGACCCGTATTTTTTGACAGATAAAAAACCATAAGGGAGGACCTGTGGTCTTGAGCATTAACTTCTTAAAACTATGGTTCCTCTCTCATGGTTTTTTAACTGCTTAAAACAACGGATTCTCCCTCGTGGTTTTTTAACTGCTTAAAACAACGGATTCTCCCTCGTGGTTTTTTATCTGCTTAAAACAACGGGTTCTCCCTAGTGGTTTTTTATCTGGCCAAAACAACGGGTCCTCCCTCATGGTTGTTTAACTGCTTAAAACAACGTGTTCTCCAATGTGGTTTTCTAACTGCTCAAAACAACAAGTCCCCCCTCATGGTTCTGTAACTGCTTAAAACAATGAGTCCTCCTTCATGGTTTTTTAACTGCTCAAAACAACAAGTCCCCCCTCATGGTTCTGTAACTGCTCAAAACAACAAGTCCCCCTCATGGTTTTTTAATTGCTCAAGACAATGGGTACACCCTCTGTGTTTTATAACAGTCGAAGACAACGGGTCTCTTCTCGTTGTTTTTTAACTGCTCAAGACAACGGGTCTTCTCTCGTGGTTTTTTAACTGCCCATGACATCGGCTCCCCTCTCGTATATCTAACGTCTGCCTAAGACAACAGGTCTACCCTTTTGGTTTATCAATTTCCCATGACAACGGGTCCCTCTTGTGGTTTTTTTAACTGCTCAAGACAACGGGTCCCCCCTTCATGGTTTTTTTATTGCCCATGACAACGGGTCCTTCCTCGTGGTTTTTTATCTGCTCAAGACAACGGGTCCCCCCCTCGTTGTTTTTTAATTGACCATTACAACGGGTGTCCCCTCGTGGATCTGTATCTGCTCAAGACAACGGTTCCTCCCTCGTGGTTATTTAACTGTCTATAATTACGGGTTCTCTCTTGTGGTTCTTACGACTACCCAAGACAAAACAGGTCCCCCCTCGTTGTTTTTTAATATCCCATGACAACAGGTCCCCCCTCGTGGTTGTTTAACTGCTCAAGACAACGGGTCCTCCCTCGTGGAGGGGGACCCCATTTCCCATGACAACGGTAATTATATTGCTCTTTGAATTTGAATCACTAAAAGTATAGATAGATAACATTAATTGTTAAGTAGATTTTAATAGAGAAAATATATAAGAAAGGTTAATTTTTTTTTTTTTGTTGTTAAAATATGTGCAGAGAATATAAATGTATACTACTTTAGTCTTCTATTATTTATTAATTTATTAGGGTTCAAAAGAAAGTTATTCTTTTACGTACTTGTGTTCATTGCGCATGCGCGTTTTATAATTCTTCTTCTTTCCACTCTAGTGCGGTAAAAAATATGAATTCTCAACGTTAACGCACGATTAGCGAGTTTGTTTACATTTAACAAAAGTCACTACTTCTTTGAAACTCTGAAATAATGCTGTTCTTATATAAATTCTTATAAAAATATCATTGAGCTGTGCGAAGCGAAGCTCTTATCCTACACTTTGCATTTGGTTGGATACATACTCTTCCTGAACGGCTAAATCGATCAGCACGGTCCTAGTGACTAACCACAGGAAGGTATAAATCTGATATGGTCCAAATTGGACACAGGGGTATGGGGTACGGGATACAAAAGTTAAAATAGTAGATGCCCTTGATGCATGTCGTTGGAAAGCTCATTAAAGAGTACAGTTATTGTTGTTATGTTTTCTTTTGACATATTTTCATTTAAAAGGGGGGGGGGGGATTAGAAAAACAGGAAAAAAAATATTTTTAATTAAAAATTAGAAATATTAATTTTTTAGGTCTGATTTTAGCTATTTGTAAATAAAAATGTTAATTGTTTAAGATTAAAATTCACGCTCAGCTCAATATTGTAAGCAGACAACTGCATTGCACACCTAGTATAATATATTATTATTTATCTTTATTTGATATGATAGTTTATAATTTAAAATAACGAGCCTTTAAGCCCGTGGCAACGGGCTTAATTTTATATTAAGAAAATTAAGTAATTTAATTTACATAAGTTATTATATCTATTTAGATAAATTATAACTATTTGAAGACCATTAAATCAAAGGAAACATTTGTTTTTATTTGAATAAATGTGGTTGCCATAACTTAGCAATCGCGACACTACTTGATTATATAAATGATATCGATGTCTGCCAAGAATTTTTTTTTATTTTAATTTGATTCCTGTAGGAGAATTAGGGGCAAAGGAAACAGAAGGTGAATTGAGCCGAGACTGACCTTCTAAAATCATGAACTTAATACTTGGGAAAGGGATTTTCTTTAGGATGTAAGCATATTAATAAAAGATTATCCCAATTTCAACCCAGAGTTGTGAAAAGACCCCTTGGGGGTGATTTGAGAAACTCAGAAGCATTTATGTGATCGCGCTTAGTAAAATAACATAAATGTTTCTTGATGGTAGTTTATGAACCATAGATTAAAAGAAAACATACATTAAAGAAAGGAACTTAGTGTCGAAGCAAGGGATTCCAGCAATGTTATGAACTTTTAGAATCATGAACTTATAACTTGGGAAAGGGATTTTCTTTAAGATGTAAGCATATTAATAAAAGATTATCGCAATTTCAACCCAGAGTTGTGATAAGACCCCTCGGGGGTGATTTAGGAAACTCAGAAGCATTTATGTGCTCGTGCTTTGTGAAATAACATTAATGTTTCTTGATGGTAGTTTATGAACCATCAATTAAAAAAAAAAAATCAGATGTATATTAAAAAAAGGTTCTCAGTATCGAAGCAAGTTTCCAGAAATGTTATTCTGTTAAAGAAGTATTTTAACACAATGTAATTTATATATGTTTTCTAAATTAAAGTATTTAATTATGAATAGTACGCAAGGAATAATATAAAATGTAAGCATTTAAGTAATTTAAATAAGTAAGTAATTTAATAATTTGCCTCAGCATAAGCTGATTTGGTTTAACATTTGTAGATAAAACTATAATTAACTCTGTCACAGATCACTGTATAAACCAATAAAGGCATTCATTCAAGCATTTAAGTACAACCTGGAAATGCTGCACAATTTTAAGCTAATATCACAATAACCTGTTCCAAAAAAAAGTACCAGGTCCCATTATAATACAAGCAACAGTTTTTATACCATTACTTGGAATTTTTGTACTTGCTAGACGGCCAAAACTCAATAAAAACTCAATTTTTGTAATTTTAGGCTTTTAAACTCATTTTTTCCCTTGGTTTGTATTTCAACATAGCAATTATTATTGTATTTTTGTTCGTTTTTTTAAATAAAACGGATGAATGAGTGAAACTAATGAACATTCAGAGAATAAATGGAGATGTGATACTAAAATGTATACTTATAGTCCAGGCAAATTGGTAAAATAAACAGCAAATGGAGGAAATAATTAATAAAGTTTTGAAACTTTGTGAAAACACTTTTAAGGGGTGTAGTAGTAAGAAACAGTTAAGTTCCCCCATCTTGAGGGGGCGCGTCCCCCCCTCCCCCCTCCTTAAAATCCAAAATTTACTTATTTTTCACTTTTTACGCCAAACGGTTTATTTTTTGAAGAGAACTGTTATTACCAAAATTATTCCTCACATTATTCTGCACAAAAAAGGCCCTATGCATGTTTGAAGTGGGACATACCGTTTTCGAGTTATTGTAGTTGGATAGAGATAAAAAGTATTTTTGCGAACCAAGATATCTAAAAACAACATATCTGATTTTAATGAAATTGGGAAGGTAGGTTATACTTAGCCCATTGTTGATCCCATATAAGTTTCAACCTTATGCGCCCATTATTCTATCCTCCACATGCGCACAAACACACATTTATTTAGACCTATATCTTCAAAAGTACTCAACTGATTATTATGAAATTTAGATTGTTTGTCGAAAGTAGTCCGCAGATATCCCCAAATTAATTTCAACCGTCTGCGCTCTTTACATTTTGATAAATTGATACTTTAATTCTTAACAGACAGACAAAATATTGATCAACAGACAGACAGAAAGGGAACCAATTAAGAAAATGTAAGACGGTTGAAATTAATTTGGGGATATCTGCGAACTATTTTCGACAAACAATCTAAATTTCATAATAATCAGTTGAGTACTTTTGAAGATATAGGTCTAAATAAATGTGTGTTTGTGCGCATGTGGAGGATAGAATAATGGGCACAGAAGGTTAAAACTTATATGGGATCAACAACGGGCTAAGTGTAACCTACCATCCCAATTTCATTAAAATCGGATATTTTGTTTTTTAGATATCTTGGTTCGCAAAAATACTTTTTATCTCTATCCAACTACAATAACTCGAAAACGGTATGTCCCACTTCAAACATGCATAGGGCCTTTTTTGTGCAGAATTATGTGAGGAATAATTTTGGTAATAACAGTTCTCTTCAAAAAATAAACCGTTTGGCGTAAAAAGTGAAAAATAAGTAAATTTTGGAGTTTAAGGAGGGGGGAGGGGGGAGGGGGGACGCGCCCCCTCAAGATGGGGGAACTTTACTGTTTCTTACTACTACACCCCTTAAAAGTGTTTTCACAAAGTTTCAAAACTTTATAAATTATTTCCCCTATTATTCCTTATTTTCCTGGACTATTAGTAAACAATAATCATTCACTTCTTGATACTTACACTCATATACAATTTTTTAAAATGTTTATTACATCAGAATTTAAAGTCAAACTGAAAAGATTTTATGTAAAGCATAATATTATAATCTAATGTGACTCTCAAAGGATAGGTGCTGGCATCTTACGGAATATAGATGAACTAAAACAGAGATTACTATCTAAAGAGGCTTATTTTTAAGGTGTAAAATTTGCTTTAGTTTAAACAAATATTAATTGGAATAATTGTTTATTTAATCTATGTTAATATAGACTAAAAATAATTTCCTCGATTTAATCACTTTTGTGAAACCTATTCCTTTATTTATAATAATTAGGTTGATACTGGTAGTCAAGTTTATATATAATTTAAGGAAGAATTTATTATTTTTGTAATCAAATTTTGAATTCTCAAACAAATGTAACAAAATAAAATATACGTTAGCAACCTTACCTTCTTATCAGATAGGCATATACAATAATTTATACATTTTTTGTAAAAATATACACATTTTGCCTTGAATAGCATACCTTATAATAAGAAGACTCTTATAATAAGATTATCTTTGGTTATCTTTCTTGCCATTCCATAAGCATAATATAGATTTATTTGAAATTATACTAGTTCTTATTCTAATTAATTTATGTTTTGATTCAAAGCTTACATGAAATAACTTTGGTAGTAATTAGGACTAACTAGTGTATCAGTATCAGTTCTGATGCTTTTCTGTTGATACCAAAGTCACGACACAGATCATATTTTTAGTTCAGTTACCAGAAAGATAAAACATGTTACATACTGATGATAACTATTATAATAATAAAATCATCTTGTGTATCAGTATCAAAGGTTTAATGCTGTTTTGGTACCAAATGCAATAACATTGATAAGGGTGGTTCTCAGACTACAGGCAATTTTCATGTCCACACTCTTCAAATTGCACATAATGCTATAATTTTATTTTATTTTTTAGATAAATTATTTCTACCATAAATATGCAGGTTAAAATTAAATGTAAATATGCTTTAACAACGTTTTTAATAATATTCGGCTATAAAAATATGTTAAGAAGTGGTAAAACTGTAACTACCGTGGTTTTTGTACTAACGTGTCTTTGCACATTTAGAGCTTCCTCGAGAGTCTCAGCACCTGTGGCGATGTCATCCACATACATATCCTCCACGATAGCAGAGGCAGCGTTAGGAAAAGCATGTCCTTCATCCTGAGTTAGCTGTCTGACACAGCGTTGAGCGAGGTATGGTGCCGGAGCTTGTCCATAGGTGACCGTGCATAACTCGAATTCTTCAACAGCATTAGACGGATCATCTCGCCAGAGGACATGCTGATACACTCTGTTTCGAGGATCTACGAGATTTGTTAAAACACCATCACTAAGTCAGCAGTAAAACAAACTGCATGGATACGAAAATTAAGCAGGATAACCACTATACTGTTCTGCAACTTAGGACCACTGTGGAGATATTCATTGAGGGAATCAATGGGGGTACGCGCCGAAGCATCGAACACCACTCTAAGTTTGCGGCTGTCTCCGTCTGCCTTAATCACCCCATGATGGGGAATAATATATTTTCCTGGTTGTTTAGCCAAGCTCTTGTGGCCAAGTTTCTCATATTGGGTCATGAAATCTTGGTACATTCCTCTAAGCTCTGAATCCCTATGAAGTCTTCCTTCTATGTTACTTAGGCGTTTAATAGCCATCCACCTTGTAGAAGGGAAGTCAGGGGTTGGCCCTTTAAAAGGAAGCCTTACGACATACCTTCCAGTTGGCAAACGGTAATGGGTTTTCTGAAAATGCTGTTCGCATTCCAGATCGGCAGGGTTAGCAGGTTGAGCAGATGGAGGCTCTTCTAACTCCCACAGTTTTTGAAGGTCTTGAAGCAGATTATTTTTGGGTTCCGTCTTAGCAATAGCACATAAAGCTCTAAATTGCTTCACTTGGGACAGGTCTAGCATACGTCCCATAATGACGTAGCCAAATATGGTGCCAATTAATTTTGGCTGGCCTTGTCTAATTGTGATTATGTCCCCCGTTAAAATGTCTGCGAAGAGATCACTACCTAATAGGAAGTCAATAGGGCGAGGATCCCAGAACTCTGGATCTGCTAAGGTGTACTTCTCATAAGGGATACGTGATGACCAGAGACCTTCAAAATGTAGCATTTATTTTTATGAAATGTGGCACTAAAAAATGTGGCAATATGGCACTTATTTTGGCCAAATGTGGCATTTATTTTAGCTAATGTGGCATTTATTTTTCAACTTTCCAACCCCCCCCCCCCCCCTTTCCATTGTAAAAGGGATATTAAATCGTGCAACATGAGTCCTATTAACTACATTATTACTAGGGTTAGGAATTATATGCTCTAAAAAGCCTAAATACATTCTCTCTGCATGCCCGAAATATTCTTTTATATTCTCTATCAATTATTTAGGCCAATCGGGGGGGGATTGGAAAAAACACATTTACTACTTAATTAAATTTATTAGAATTTGTGCATATACATACTTATATGTATATAAGATGAAGAAGGTTTCTTACTCATATGTATGTACACTTCTTTTTATGTAGCAATTTCCTTTGTAAACAAATTTCAAATTAAAATTATTATACTTTAATTAAACTTCTATACTTTAATTCAAATTATTATACTATTCAATAATTATCTTTTCAATATTTTCTGTGGTCAATTTCTAGCGATTGTTTGCTAGTATATTTTTTAATTTCAAAAATGACCTTTCCACGTTGGTAGAAACAATTGGCATATACATAGTTCAATATAAAGCAGTCTTTAAAACTTGATACTGCGTCTCCGCCTTGCATTATTTTAACCCTTAAGCGCCCAGGATAACATTAACTATTTCATTCCAATCTGGATTTACATTTAAAGCAGCTTCCAGTATTTTTCGGGCTTGCTCTCCTTTTTGGCCCGGCAACTCCATCGCAGCTTTTTGGAGCTCCAAGACAACTTTTAGCAGCTGAAGTCAACGAAGTGCCTTGCACCTCTTCTTCTTTCATCTGTGGCAACTTAAAAAAATGAGCTCGTATAAAATTTAGCTGTGTCAAAGTTTGAACGTTTCCCAGTGCCTGCTTGGCTATTTTAATTGCCATGTTATCCTCTTCGTCGAATTCTTATAATAGAACTTTCACTTTTTCTCCATGTTCTGAAGGGCCGCTCTTATCCAAGTTCCCCATCTTGTTAGGATAGGCTCTGAAGGAAGAGGGGTCCCTGGTAGCATTTCCTTGAAGATTGGCACTCGGCTTAGAGCTTTAATAAAAATTTGTTTACCCTCTGAAATTAAGTCATTTACAGCTGGTGAAAAACAGCATGGGCCAAGCAGGTTACATGGACCATTTTAGGGAACACACTTTTAAACACACCCCCCCTTTCAGTATGTATGCAGCGCTGTCAGAGCAGGGCAGTTCGGTTACTTCTATTCTTTGGCATGGTCAATAAATGTAATACACAAACAAAGTTTAAAATCACTGGGAAAGTTCGAAGACTAAAAGAATACAATAACTGTCAACAACCAGAGAGGTGGAATGATATTGGTCAAGTATCTGACTCAGGTACACCTGAGACTGGAAGAGGCACCGTTAGCAAAAAACCCAAAATATAACACTATGTTTCTAAAGGAGGAGTTAATCCCTAAACCATTCAATATTACTACGAATGTGCCAATGGTTATCCTCTAAGTATGCTACTTATACCTTTTAAGGGTAATTGGTATTGAACACGACAACACTACCTGCGTCTTTCCCCAGATTATTTGCTACACGCGGCTTTAAACTTGATTTTTTTAACCTTAGAACTTCTACCCGAGACGAAGTGTGTCACTACCCTAAGATAGGAATCCACGTCACTTGGGGAATCCTCAGCACCTTGGAATCCTGCCCTGCAAGGCGTATCTTACCTGGTTTTATGGGTTGTAGCAGAACCCCTTAGAATATTAGAATATTTCTTCTTTTTTTTTCTCAGAACTTAGCCCAAATAAGGCAAAATGTGGCACAAAGTGTGGCATTTTACCGAAAATCGGCAAAATGTGGCTTTTTACCGAAAAATAGGCAAAATGTGGCATTTTAGTATGGCGCCATGGCAAAAAGGCATTTGAAGGTCTCTGGTGATGACTGAGACAGAGGTGAGTTAGGAAGGTCTGATGTGATGGTGTCAACTACTAGCGCATGAGTAGATACCTCCACCGATTCGTGGTGAGATATAAGTCGACACTCCGTCTTACCTGTAGATCCTTGAAACGGTGTTTGACCAATACCCAGTATATTAATATTACAGGTCTTGACATTCAAACCTAGTTTGTTAGCCATACTACGGGGTAAAAGGAAAATTGGCTCCCGGAGTCCATGGCTAAGCGCATGGTGTGTGGCTTACCCTCTCTGTCTAAAATGTAGCATAAAGCTGTCCCCAAAATAATTTGAGACAATTGGGGGTTAGTGGCACTCAATGTCTTGCCTGACGTTGAGTTGTCCTGTATGGGTTTTGATGGAGACGGTAGCGGTGAACTTTTCTTATAACTCCCAGTTCTCCGGTATTAATTCCTAGGGGAATCTCGAAAGGGTCTCTCGGACGAGTTGTCCATGTGAAGAAGAGTGTTATGTGGTTTCTGGCAGAAAAAACACTTGCTGGATGATGGACACCTCCAAGTTTGGTGGGAAGAATAAAGACAACATCTACACCCATTCCATTTACTGAGGCAGGCTTGCCTTTCATCCAAACCCATATTTAAAAAGTTAGGGCAATTAGCAAGAGAATGTGTCTCATTGCACGCCAGACAACGAGAAACTGGTTGAGGTGGTTGTTTCTATTCCCACTGTATCTAGAAGAGGACTGGTATCGCGTCCTTTGATGACTACCAGGCGACTTGACTGAAGATGAGGTTGAGGCAACTAAAGCCTTCACTCGGGTTTCAGCCGGTTTAGAAAATTTGTTATATACCGGTGATTTAATTTGGGCTGCAGTGGTAGGGATGGCTGTACCCGTAGCTAACTCACTGGCCAGGCACCTACTTCGTAAGAATGTTATGAACCCTTCATATGACGGGAATTTACTCTGGTCGTGGAACTGCTCAAACGCTTCACGGGTGTGTTTGTCAAAGCAGCGCCGAGCAAGATAAAAAAGAAGGAAATCTGCTCTATCGTCCACCTCAATTTGTTGGAAGGCGGAGATGGTTTCTACCACCGAGTTGATCAACTGTTTTAATTTATCATTATTCGGCTTTACTGATAGCGGAGTGATGTTTAATAGTTGATCTAAGTATGCCGTGGCGATAAGCTGCGGATTGTTATATGAATCAAGTTGAGCCTGCCATGCTATGGTGAAGTTTGCCTCAGTAATGGGAATATCCGCAATCACAGTCATAGCAGAATCCTTTAATGAGGCGACAAGATAGTGAAATTTGTCAATGGGTGTAAGGTCCCCGTCATTAATTACTAAGGATTCGAATGTTTCCTTAAACTGTTGCCATGAAGTGGTGAGGCCATCAAAATCTGGAAGCTTAATAATTGGTAATTTAGCGCGAGGGCGAGAAGAAGAACCCGACATGTCAAAGGTGTTATCAGAAGACCTCCGGGGTGGTATATTAGAATTAAGCGTTTCAGCATGAGTGCATGATCCATAGTAATACCGCTTAGCAGCTGCTCGCAGTTGCCTATCACTTACCCCAGGTTCACCTGTACTGTTGTCGGTTAAGTCTTCAAATAAAGACATAAAGCGTTCAAAGTGCCCTTGAGCACTACACTGCATTCCTCTAAAAATATTTATTTGGTTAGCATCCTCACAGGCTGATAAACCAGCTATGTAAATTTCTTCCAAGTCCTCTACTATAAGACGAAGCTTCTTCCTAATACCGATTAATATAGGATCCTCAACCTCATGGCGAACTTCAGCTTCTACTTGTTGTGAAGCATCGACTCCTCTTCTAAAAGTAATTCCTGCTAAAGCAGGGTTTTCCCGGCTAGGAACTTGCTCATCACCTTCAACTGACATATTTGAAGATTAAAGATCAAAAGAAATTAAAAATAAATAAGAAGTATACCTGAAATAAATTAATTTAGTTAAATAAGTTGATTAATTAATGTTAAATTAATTAAATTAAAATCGACAAAATTAAATTAATGTCAAAGAATAAATGAATTTGATATGTAAGCAAAAACAATTTAACAATATAAATTATGAAACACAAAAATAATAAATGCCCAGTGCTAGAAAAATAAATAAAAGAAGACAAAATATTACAAAAAAAAAAATGTTAATAAATAAATTTGATTAATAATTTAATTATTAAATTATTAGCATTAATAATGATAGGTATTATTAATAATAATTAAATTATAGAGATCATTAGTATTGTTAAAGTATAGAGAATAGATAGCCTAGCTAATGTAATCTAAGAAGTAATTGTAACAAGTGTGAAATAATAAATAAATTTTAAAAGATAATTAAATAACAAGTAATTATATCAATAAATATTTCTCTATAAATATTTCTCTATAAATAAGTTAATAAAAATAAATACTCTATTAAGTAGCTGTGACAAAGATTAACATTCTACAAAGACAATTTTAAATATATAACAAATAATAAATAAATAATAACAATTTAACAATAATAAATAACAATTTTAAAGACAATATTGACTTAACATTAATGACAATTCAGCACCATATAATTAGACCTCATAAAAAAATTACAATCAGAGAATCTTAACCCACACAACTTGTCAATGTAGAAAAGAATTTAATTCTGTCATTAGAGACGATGAATCTGGGTTCAATCAGGGTTTCAAGAGTACCAAGGGTCAATCCTGAAAAGTGTGGTTTCTCTCACAGTGTATATTTATGTTTAGAAAGTCAATAATTAAACATATAAAAAAAGGTGTAAATCATAAACAATTAATAAAGTAATAATTAATAATAGTTAATATAGCTTTGATATTAATAGGATTCTCTGGGACTAAACAAACCAGTGGCAGAAAGCAAAAAATTTATGACTTCAATGCGCATGGATTAAATTTACTTCAGAAATAAATAAATTAAATAAAACATCAAGGTATTTTATGTGCTGAATTGTTCTAATAATTATCACAGTTACCAATTCTATTAATATTTTAAAAAATATGATTTGCTTAAAGAGTTAAGAGATTAAACTTAATGTAAAACAGTAGATCTGTAGTACATGAGCAATAAAAATTATAAATTTTCATAAATTAATGAAACAAATATGTAAATACATTGTTTTGTTTTAATATAATAATGTATCAAGTTTAAAGTTTATTAAATAATATTCTCTTTAATATAAATTAATTTACTTTTTAAAGCCAAGAACAAGACTTTAATATATGTAAATAATGTGAATGTATCTACTTCTGTAAATATACAATTACACATGTATTTATAGACTTATAATTATTCTATAGACTATAATTCCTCAACACTCCTAGTCAATCTTATTTGACAAGTAAATAATTGTGAACAAGTCACCAGACTTTAGACTATATGGATTTAAATTTAATTTAAATTTAATTGACCTTAATCATTTGACCTAATTAAAGCAATTTAAGGTGCTAATATCTTTGGTGCAAAGGACCATTATGTACGCACCAGGGAGCAGTCGGCTTGACCTGGCCACAACTCAGTAAAGGATATAAGTTGAATAAAATTAAGTAAAAATAAGTAGACTGTATGAATGTATATTATGAAATAAGATTGGTCAAATGAAAGTATAAATATATACAAGGTAATAATAATAATAGTATCTGGTGGTGAGTGGTGACAGAGTAGAGTCTGAATCCAGGAATTAAAGGGTTGTATACGCTTCCCTGGAATTCAGTGCACAGTGGAGAAATTGGTGGTCTTCCTGGCTGCTGGTAAACTTAAAGGAGCCTAGGATGCCACGGATATCTGGAGCTTAAATTTGTGGTTTTAGAAATCATAAAAAAATGGCCACTACACTCTAGCAAAGCTACACACACACTTGCCTCTCCTTTGAGTTGCCACAAATTGGTGGGAAAGCCCCATGACAGCAGGTTTGCCAATAGTAAGCTTCTAATCGAAGAACTTAGCATGGCCCCTTCAGAAGCTTGCAGACTAAAACCTATGAACTAGCCTGCATTGCTGGTCTAGTGTTCAATGGTGCTTGAACACAAGGAGACCCCATTCAGTTCTGAACACACATTTTTTTTCTTCTCATCCTTTTTTTTTGGCGAGGGGCCCCAATGCCCTAGCTAAGCATGGGAGGCACAGACCTCCCGCCTTATTTGTTCAAAGGGACCCACTCAGATGCTATGTTCATCACTAATTGTCAAGAACATAAATTTATTCCTAATATGTCATGTCATGAGTATGAAAGTTTGAATTTTAGGGTTTCATTTAGATACTTTGATTTTTTTTATCTTATTTATTATAATGAAATTCTAGGTCTTCCGGTGGTGATCGCGTCTTAGTGGATGATACTTCCGACGTTTCGCCTCTTATGCTAGAGGCATCTTCAGGGTAGAGCATGTTGTACTAATGATAGAAACAACGTGAACTGTAGGAGATTGACGAGAGCTTGGGGTTATATCCTTGTCCGAGGCCTCAAGTAATACCTGCTGTTTGTTGCATCAGGTATTACATCATCCGACCTGGGTGTTTGGTAGGTCTGGGTAGAGGGATTGTCTCCCAGGTGTTGACCCTTGGTTCTACCCGTGGTTAAGCTGGAAATGACAGGTTTCCAAGTTTTTGATAGCTTGAAACCAACTTCCCTATTATAGTTTTCTGGGGTCTTTTCAATTTCTATAGCCTCACGTATGATTCGGTTATAATAGCCAGGAACCGAGGCCAGAAAGAAAGGGTAGAACCAAGGGTCAACACCTGGGAGACAATCCCTCTACCCAGACCTACCAAACACCCAGGTCGGATGATGCAACACCTGATGCAACAAACAGCAGGTATTGCCGAACACCCAGGTCGGATGATGTAATACCTGATGCAACAAACAGCAGGTATTACTTGAGCCCTCGGACAAGGATATAACCCTTAGCTCTCGTCAATCTCCTACAGTTCACGTTGTTTCTATCATTAGCACAACATGCTCTACCCTGAAGATGCCTCTAGCATAAGAGGCGAAACGTCGGAAGTATCATCCACTAAGACGCGGTCACCACCGGAAGACCTAGAATTTCATTATGAAACTTACCGCGGAAGCCTAAGCACCATTATTTAATATAGTCAATGTTAATGTAGAAACTGACAGACAAATCATAGTGACATACTAATATTAATATTTTTTACTATAATTTAAATGGTTTTCTCTAAATCTCTTTTATAAAATATGTTTTATGCTATATTATGTATTTTACTATTTTACAAAGTGTAAAAGAAGGGTTTTAATGATACTTACCAGCTACAAAACTACTCAATTATTTGGGTTTTTTTTAGCCCATCTTAGTTACGTCAATTCGTGTCCACCAAACATCTTTTCCTCTAAGGACAAAATTGCCCTCAGAAATCCTTAAAACTCATATTTTGGTAATAAAATTTTCCGGGGGAGGACCCCCGGACACCCCCCCCCCCTCCTGTGATTTGTTCAAAGGGGCCCGGATGCTAACTTGCCCAGGGGCCCGGAAATCCTCTCAGCGGCCCTGCCAAAGAGCTAAGGAAGATTATATATAGCAGACTCAGGACATAAAAGCGATGTTGCATTTAAAGGATCTAAAACTTTCGCGTGAACACTTTCAAATTTTTACTAGATACTTTATATTGCGAAGTCAAGAGACATAAAAATAAATATATACTCAGCTCCATATACGAGAACTAATGAGTTTGTATTCGGATGGATTTTGTATTGGCTTTTTAGGTTTCTGCACGAATTACGAAACTAAAGAATAATTTCTGTAGTTATTAAGAGCGACTAGTGCGTCAGTTCTATAACTTTATGCTTAAAGACAAGGATTTTACTGTAGCAGTAAATACAGTCTTATGGTCTAAATGCATTAAATATATTATATTATTTTGTCTTGATTATGATATGTACCAACAGTAGATGTTTACAAGAACAAAATAATTATTAAAACAATATATTTTATACAATTTTAGAATTAACGTATCATATCAATATCTATCGATCTGTAATGCAAAAATTAGTATATAATAAAAGTTAATTTGAACTATTTCAACGATTATACAACTTAATATGGTATATTATAAATAATTCGTATGTAGGAGCATCAATCGTGTGTTGGTTTTAAAGTAATATCGATCTATAAAAGTCGACTGAGCTAAATTTAACTATTAAAAGTACAGTATTGTTTCATAAATAAGAATATTTTATTAGCGTGTTTAGTGGAAACAAAAATAATTCAAAAATGTAATTTGTTTTTATTATAAAATTAATAGTCCACAGGCCACCATAAGAAGTGAGTCGCTGATTGATAAAGTTTTCTTACCTTATGGAATCGCTTATTTATGCCTTGTCCACCGATGAATTGGGTATATGGCAACTGGGCGCTGGGCCATTTCTTTTTTGTTGACATGCCAAACTTGCCCTTCTGCGGGAACATTGAAAAGAGATAGATAAAGTTTTGATTTTCATAGGATCGTTCAATTAAATTATTTAATAAATAGTGGTACACGTGGCCACCGATAAGAGTGGTCCGTTTGGGGTGTCCACCGCCCCAAACATATCGCTCTGCGGGGACGTTGAAAAGAAAACGGCCCACTCTTATCGGTGGCCACGTGTACCACTGTTTTTGAAATAATTTAATTAAACGATCCTGTGAAAATCAAAACTTCATCTATCTCTTTTCAATGTTCCCGCAGAAGGGCAAGTTTGGCATTTCAACAAAAAAGAAATGGCCCAGCGCCCAGTTGCCATATACCCAATTCATCGGTGGACAAGGCATAAATAAGCGATTCCATAAGGTAAGAAAACTTTATCAATCAGCGACTCACTTCTTATGGTGGCCTGTGGACTATAACATCATTATTCATTTTCGCTATTACTAGTCGATAAAAAACTATCGAAATATGTATAATTTATCGTAAAGTTTATGAAATAATAAACATTGTATAAAACCATGATCACTACAATTACATATTAAGAGATTACTTGATCATACTGTCATATCGATATTACTATTGTCTTCATAAAACTATCGATATAGTCATTTGTAGTAAACTAAATTTGAGTAACTGGAGATTATTAAGAAACATGTTATAAGATTTTAATATGTATTATTATTGATTTCTCTTAATGTTATTCTAATTAGTCAATTCTTGGAATATCGATATCAAAATGTAATGTTATTAGTTAAGGAAGCATTTAGAATGTAGCGGTTAACCTTATGTAAAGGTTTTTACATGAGCTTTAAGATAAACTTATTATTAATTATTATCATAACAACTTATGGGTTTAAACGATTGAACAAACTATCAGTTATTATCGATTTAAAATAGTTGACTAACTATAATCGATCCAATTTATACTCGATTTGATAATATCGAATTCATATTATTTTATATTGTGAAATTACTTTGTGTTTATGCAACGGTTATTACCAAGAGTAATTAATAAATAAATGGGGTTATTAGTAAATACCTTCGTTATTTTCTACAAGTAAAATTTGATATCCTTGAGAGACAGTTTGTGCCCTGACTTTTCCAGCATATTATATCGACCATAAATATTATGATTATTAATTTATTACTTATATTAATAAATAATATTATTCATAACCTAATTGCTTAATTACACTAAAGAATCGACTCATAATTTCGATAAATCAATCATTAAAATATCGATTTAAACTTTAAATATATCGAGTTCTATTTCGTCAGTATCGATTTAAATACAGGGGAAAGCTACAATACAGACCCTTCTCGTTTAGAATCACGATTTAATCTTTATATATCGAGTTCTGTTTCATAAGGATCGATATAAGTACTAGTGTAAATCTACAAAAATTGACCCTTTTCGTTTATCGTTAGAATCTCGATTTAATCTTTATATATCGAGTTCTATTTCATCAGGATCGATTTAAGTACAGTTGAAAGCTACAAACAGACCCTTTTCGAATGGTAGCTCAATGGTAACGGTTCGGTTGTTTTAGCCCAGCTGTTTCCTATCACGAAATCAATACCATTCTGGCGCCATTCATAAAACTTTAGAGTGACTCATACCCTGAACCCCCCCTATCCTCTAAAAATGTAATAACCCCATGTCTTTGCAAGTGAGCAGAGCGTGACTCACTACTCCAAAAATGGATAAGAAATTAACCAAAAATTGTTTTTTAGATAATTTATAGTAATATGAATATGTATGTACATGGATTTTTGTTTGATCTGTAACACGAAGTAGTGGATATTGTACTTCTATAGCTATATATATATATATATATATATATATATATATATATATATATATATATATATATATATATATATATATATATATATATATATGTGTGTGTGTGTGTGTGTGTGCGCGTGTGTGTATGTATATATTATTGCATACAATTATTTCTTAACAACAAATGAGTCTCATGAACCTGTTAATAGTTATTATAGTTAATTGGGTTCTATCGCTGCAATAACAAATTTGTCCAAAGCGTTCTTAATGATGACAGATGTCTTTTTTTTGTATAATACATGAATTTGCTATTATTTTGTAGTAATGTAGATTTTAAAAATGTGTAAAATAGCCATTGAATTATTTGTTAACTAAGAATTTGTTAAATGTTTCTTTTTACATCAATGAAATAAGTTCATTTTACAGGATCTGAAATGTAATGTGAACTTATAATTTTATTTTATACTATTAATGCTGGTCTTTTATGTCCTGATTAAAGAAAACTAGTGTTGTTACTAAACGTGAGATCGGTCACTTTTCATATCTACTCTATGAAATCATCACTGTGAAACATGGCTTAACTCTATGTAATGTGAACTATCAATTGGTGATTTGTTCTTTGGACATCACTGTGGACTTTTAATATAAAACCGTTTTAATTAAAAACCTGTATTGACATAGGTGTTATATACGAAACTCAGAAGTCCAAATAAATGAGAAAAATGGACATTTATTTTTTTATCTTTCTTTTACGTACCGATCATCACACGATTAGGTTATTACAGGACGGGGGATTCGGGCACTTTACTCATCACTGGATGTGATCATCAGTGTGAAACATGACTCACCTCTCTGGGATTCCAACTCAATGGATATGTTACCATGACTAACACCCATGATTAACCTAAAATCATTTTACGTATAGGTCAATACAGTTATTAAATAAATTTTAACTAAATCTGACCTGTTCATAACATAAATCTACAGATTTATTCCGAGCTAAATGAAATTATGCTCATTTGACCTTCAAAAAGCTGTCTACATGAGATTTCGAAAAAAAAACAAAAAAACACAAGACCTTTCTTTGAACGTTTGTTTTGGCTAATGGGTAAGTGGTATCAAAAAAACGGCTTGCATCAGCAGCAACTGATTTCGAGAGATATACATGTTTAGTCCTATGACTTTTTGTCTCATCTTTATCGATTATATCTTAAATAGAGCTTGGCTTTTTGATTTTAGTTAAATTTGGTACATTTTCTTTATTTACACACTTAATAAGACAAAATTATGAAATTTTACAAGCATATTGGCACATCCAACTGCCATAAATGTGCTAAATTTAATAATTATTCTAGCTGGCCTATAGTTATGGAGAAACTAAAATTATGTGTGAAAAAAGGAATAAACGATGGAGGTAGGACAAAGAAAATCAGTATAATAATCTGGGTGTCTGGGTATTATACAGGGTGGGGCGAAACAATCAGTGCAGTTTTGAAGGGCTATTAAAAAAAAAAAGGTTCAGTAGTACACCCCATTTGTGTACTCAAGTTTTAAAGATCATATCAGCAAGATGATGGCCTCCAGCAGTGATGCACTGATAGAGGCGATTCCTGAAGCATTCAGCCGCCTTCTGGCATATATCGACGGGAACCGCGGCGATTTCCTCTCTAATTCGGGTCTTCAGTTCTTCCAAAGTGTGAGGACGATGTTTGAACACCTTTTCCTTGAGGTAGCCCCACAAGAAAAAATCGCAAATGCTCAAATCCAGTGATCTCGTGGGCCACCCCAGGTCACCACAGAACGGCCGTTTTAAAAAAACGTGCGGACGGCGAGGCCTCGATGTCCAAACCATGGTATCGACTAAAAATGGGGTGAGTGAGCGGACACAATGAGACCCCTCCCAGGTTCCTATCTCTACCACACGGGATGTAGTCACCCTTCCAAACTGCACTGTTTGTTTCGCCCCATCCTCCGTTACTACACCAATCTAGAGATTAACTCCGAAATCGCGTCCCTCCTAAATCAAAAATCGAGAGACCACCCTTCTCCACATCAACGCCGGGTACATCAGGTAGTTGTCAATAAAGCAGTATTAACTAATTTCAAAATGGGTAATAGATATTATTAAAATATTTAAAACGTCCTTGTCAAAATATCACGTAATATATACACAATTTGTGTTAGTGATAGACACCAAGGGATGTGCCACTCAAGCGCGACACATATTAACTGTCCCAACATCAGACATAACGTCAAAAAGATGTTGGCTCGGCTTACGCCATGTCCTGCATCGTTTCGTTGCGCCCTATTCATCAGGGGCCCGACAATGCCCACCCAACTCTGGACCTATACCAGATCAAGATGATCAGATATTAATCACTAACACAAATTGTGTACTTTATTGGAGTGTGCAAAATCACTGTATCACATTGCTGATGTGTTTTGCTAGCCAAGCAAGTATGTAGGTATGTGAACACTCTCATCTCTGATAAACCCTATAATATCTGATCTTTTTGATCTGGTATAGGTCCAGAGTTGGGTGGGCATTGTCGGGCCCCTGATGAATCAGGCGCAACGAAACGATGCAGGACATGGCGTAAGCCGAGCCAACATCTTTTTGACGTTATGTCTGATGTTGGGACAGTTAATATGTGTCGCGCTTGCGTGGCACATCCCTTGGTGTCTATCACTAACATAAATTGTGTACCTTATTGCAGTGTGCAAAATCACGATATCACATTGCTGACGTAATATATATTTAAGAAGATTATTTAATATCAATTAAAGATTATTAATACATGTTTTACTTAATACAAAAAGCGCATAATTTTAAATTAATATAAATGTATTATAATGTGAAAGGATATTATAAACTATTTAAATTTATTATTATACATATAATTATCTATTATATTATAACCTTTCCTTTTTAAAGTTATTGAATTATTATTATAGGCCATGTTATATTATATTATAAGACGAAAAATAACAACCCTTTAAATCTAAGGTAATAAATAGCTAGATCTAATATTTTAACGTTACCTTAATTACCTACTTTACACTAGAGTATTACATTTATTAATTATCATTATCATTATATTATAATACATATCGCCATTTATTATATTGTTTATAATAACGTAGAAATAGAGAAAAAGTAGTTATACAACATAATTATTTTTCGTATTGGCTGATTTAAAGCCATAAGATCATAATTTATTAAGATAAAATTAATTAATTAAGTATGAAAGTGTAGTCATTATGCTAGTTTAAAAATAATGGAGTTGTTATTATATTCCTATGTTTGTGATGATTACTTTAGCAATAGTAGATTTTTTGGCTGAAATTCAGTATTAATATCTTTGTTTAGTATTTAAGACCCCCATACATGATCAAACATTTTGTGCAAACATGATGTCGGGCAATTTTAGGCCATATACGTCAAACATCACGTTTGTGCAAACATAAAATAAGCCCACACATAGTCAAAATGTTTGCGCAAACATTTTGACCATGGGCCTTTACTCTACTGAAAAAGTTTAACCTATTCTCACGTCTCTGTGCATATTACAAGTATATAAATATAATTTAAATGTTTATTTCAAAATAAAAAGTTTATAATCTGTGGGAGGTTTATTGCGAATACTCAAATTTAATTAGAACTAGTAATAACATCAGCTGTAGTAGTAATTTCTTTTATTTTTAAAACAATAACAATCTCAAGTACTTAGAATAATTTAAAATACCAATAAAATAAACCTCTACTACTTAAAAAAAAAAAAAAAAAAAAAAAAAAAAAACTGTTAAACATTTGGCTAGTTAAACAGTTATTTTATATGAGTTAGTTAAAATAAAAGAAAAAACCTCTAAATCGTAGGTATGTTTGTGTAGGATTAAGCGAATAGATTTTATTTTCTAAATCTCTTTACGACAAACTGATAATATGTGGCGAGCCGGCGCCGATCTAATATAATATAATTAGTTTGTGAATGAAGTTCCACTGGGGCGGATTTCGAAGGGGGCGCTAGCGTCGTCGGAGGGCGCTAGGGTTGCCCTTTACCCGAGGGTATTTTTCAGTGTATTTACTGGCGAGCTAGGGACAGAACTGCGCGCCATAGTCTGGCCCCACCCCAAGAGCCGAACCCCTAACAACACACAAATTCCCACTTTTTTTTCCTTTTTTTTCTCTCTATCTTTTTATTTCTTTTCTTTAAACTATAACAACAGTTTAGATTTTTTCATATTAACCTAAAAAATCGGTCGCAATGCGTTCCACGAGTATTATAAATATGTATATTTTTAGTACAGTGTCATTTCTTCTATTTGATCATGCTTTATCAAACGAAAACTATACAGGTAATAAACATATTATTTAATAATATATATAATAATGATAATAATATTGGAAACCATTAAAAAGCGTAAAAAACTATACCTTTATAGATAGGCAATCGTGCAGAACATTTATGTATTGATGGTTTAAACTAACATAAATATTTGAGAATCAATTTTTTCACGCTATAACCTACATCTATTTCAGTAAGAATTCGATATTTATAATGAAAAAAACAAAAAACAAAACCATTTTTAAAAGAGACGACCTTCAATAAAATATAAAATCCGATGGAAATTTATTCGTAATCGAAATGCATTTTACAATTTTGCTTTAATGCTTTACCGTTTACATGATATAACCTTCTTACATTCCAATCAGTAAGTGGTCCCCAGATAAATACTACGTTCATAATAATTAGTAATTAGTATATTTATAAATCTTATTTCGCTTTAATAAATAATGAAAAAATAAATAGTTTAACTGTCCAAATAATTTAACTATTCAAATATTTTCCATACTATGTACATAATAATTTAACATTTTTGTTTATTATTCTCAGAAGAATAAAATAATAATTATACCGAAACAATTTATAAAATTAAACCCTCGATAATTTATTCTAACAGTCCATTTATATAAAAAAAGAAATTATTTGAAATTAAGTACACAAATAATTTTCTATTACAAAAATCACACAAAAAAGGTTTATACATTAATTACTGTCTTTTTTATTCTCGTCAAATTAATGTTCATTTTTCTTATTATGCGAATATAAATTACAAATTCAAAATTATTCCCCAAGATAACTGGAATAAATTATTTTTAGATATGAATAAGTAATGAATTTTGAACTCTGAAATTGTTAAATATTTAGTGTGGCATTTACAACGATGGCTATGAATTTACATAATTATTTTAAAAAATAAAAAATAAATTGAATTTCATTTTGTATATAAAATTAGTTAATAACTAATGCTATTAGTTATTTTTCATAACCTGCTAATGCATAAGGGTTATTTCGTCTTATATTTTGTCATATTTATTTATAAATAGTTTTATTTTATTGAGTTCGAAGTTAGGTTTGATAATACTTATTTATTTAATCATCATCAGATGATAAATTAATATATTTATTCAAACTTCATACATTATATATATATATAATATACTCGTATGTCTATGATAAACTTAAATTTAGAATTCTTATAATGAATTATTCTTTCTTTACTGTATATTATATGTATATAACTAAAGTAAAGTGACATATTTACAATATACTTACAATATGCAACGGTGCTTACTTTTTTAGTTACTGTATTCTTCTTTTCTGTGATTTTCTCCAATTGACTGTAATGTATGCTGTATCTTAGATACACATAACAATTTAACAAATCTTTCTATACTGCAACATTTATAATTTACTGTAGAGCTGCATGCTTCAATATCAACTGTAAATTAATATTTTATTATTACTGTAAAGCTACTTACTGTAGTCATTTAAAAAAAAATGACATTCAATAAATATTTTACATATTAAAAATAGAAATATTCCTAGACAAGGGTTTCAATCTACTCATCAACATGATTAAATATTTTACAGCATTTTTAATTTTGATGTTATTAAAGCTTACCTGGAAATTAAATACTTGTATATAGCTATATATATATTACTTTCAGTAAAGTAGTGTCGTCTTTTTCCACCCCGTTTTAATCTATACAATTAAAGCACATGCTGTCTATACAACTCGTAAGTTAATTATTGGGTCCATAAATCTTTTGCAACATATTTAATTTAACTGTTTAGCTAAAAACCTAATCTTAGCCATGTGTAACTATTTTCCTACAACTTTTTCTATTGGCAGTAAACTATTTACTATTTTCTATGTGAAAGTCAGTCCAGCTAATCATTGCATTTAGTAATTCATTCAGCTACGATATTGATATTAATATATATCTAGTGATACTATAAAGACTATACTATGATATGACTATACTCTCATGACTATATTATGATGACTATACACTCATGACTATACTATGATGACTTTACTCATCTTATTCTCTCATTTATTTTCAAAATAATTGTTTTTATGCCAAAAGCTGGGCTCTTCACTCTAGTAATATTTTACTGCAGAAGGTCTAGACATTTATAGACTTTATAAGAAAGTGTATTTATAAAGTATTAAATATTGTGTAAATTAACTTATTTATTTATATATACATTTTTCCTAACTAAATTTAAAAGATAATAAAAGCTCTAAAATATTAAATGGGCTAATTAAAATTTCTGGGTAGGTTATCTAGGAATTCAAAAATTCTATATACATATTTGAATATATTATAGTCATTTTTAATATATAGTTATAATATATTATAACTATATATTATTATATTAAGGTAAAGCGATATAAATAAACGTATACATATATACTATATATATTTCTTAATATAATTGCTCAAACGGTCCTCTAAAATCCCCACCGTAAAAAGTGTCAGATAAGATATGAGACTAAAATTCTGACACGTGGCGACACAATTTAATCCAACAGGAAAATATTATAAAGGGTTTTTAAATTTCATTTTTATGTGAAACACTTTTCATAAATCGTTAACAAAAACTTTATAAAGATATATGTTTAAAATTAATCAGTTAATTGCCAAAAAGTCTCAATTAATCTAATTGTTCAAATCAGTTTGCTGATAATGATCAATTAGTGTGTTTACTGATATTAATCAGTTGTTAGTACTCATATTCATTAGTAATATTAGCAATTAGTACTAATTATATGAGTATGTTCCATAACTCAATCAAAACATCTACCTGAACCCAGCTACATATCATGCCAAGATGTACGATGGAAGCATTTATACATCCCCCACTCATTCTGCTAAAAAAAATCAATAATGTTTTAGTCCCAAATACTTTAGAGTTTCATTTAAATGTTATATTCTTATATTTAATTATTATATTCACATCAAGTTTTAGTAATACATCCTATAAATTATATAAGTTCGACAACACTACGTTCTTTTATTCAATATTTTAAAAGAAATTTGTATTAGATTGTTAGGATAATGAATAATTGTAAAGTCTAAAAGTTATAATTGCAAATAGTTGATACAGATCTGTTAAGATTAATTAGGTAATTATAGCTACAAGAATAGAACCTACAGTCTGTATTGAATTTATTGTTTTTTAAAACAATGAACTGATAAATGTAGCTCTTTTAGTTTTCTGGATATTTATCTGAAGTATCTGGTTATCTATCCGAAGTATCTGGATATTTATCTGAAGTATCTGGTTATCTATCTGAAGTATCTGGTTTATCTGTCTGAAGTATCTGGATATTTATCAGAAGTATCTGGTTATCTATCTGAAGTATCTGGTTTATCTGTCTGAAGTATCTGGTTATTTATCTGAAGTATCTGGTTATCTATCTGAAGTATCTGGTTTATCTATCTGAAGTGTCTGGATATTTATCTGAAGTGTCTGGTTATCTATCTGAAGTATCTGGTTATCTATCTGAAGTATCTGGATATTTATCTGAAGTATCTGATTAACTGTTCTGAAAAAAAGAAGCCTCAGAATAAAAATGTCCTTTTATAAAGTATTTTTGTGTGCTGAATACGAATCTGAAGCCAAAATTTCTCCTATACGTACAGTTTTCTCGGAAAATGCGTCTAAAGTTCGGAAAAGTGGTGTTTTTAGGGGTTTTCGACCCAATGTTTCTCCCAAATTGACTTGTGAATAAAACATTATTGGCCGTTTTAATATCTTAAAACACGAATCTAAAGTCAAACAAAATCTGATAACCTTACATTTATAAGAAAATTTAAAAATAAGAAATTAAAAAAAAAACGATTTTTTTCTCATATTGAGTCTTTGTTTTTCTATTGCTTTTTCAGCTATATATAAGAAATGTTTTGTGACTTTTTTTTGACATTATTCTAGAGAATTACAATATATGTGACCGAGGGAAGGGTAAAAGGAACATTGGGGATGGGATAATAAAAAAATTGGGTAAAACCACAACTTTTATTTACTTTTTTCAATCAAATATGATGTGCCGAAATACAATACCCCCCCCCCCCCTAAATGATTCTTGTACCCCCCTTGGTCACATATATTGTAATTCTCTAGAATAATGTCAGAAAAAAAAATGACTTCAGATTCGGATTCAGCAACCTCGAAAACATAAGTTCAGATAAAATTTTCTTGGGGCCTGAAAGTTAGTTAAATTTTCAGAACAATGATATCTATCTGAAGTATTTGGATATTTATCTAATGCATCTAAATATCCATCTAGAGTAGCTGAAGTTTCTATATATATATATATATATATATATATATATATATATATATATATATATATATATATATATATATATATATATATATATATAAACTATCTTCATATCTATATTATTGTATATACCGTAAAATCTCGCATATAATACGCAGGCTGAATTTAGGGCTGTAATTTCAGAGAAATTAAAAATTCTCAAACTATATGCACCTGAAATTCGGTGATAATTTTATACTTATGTGCATTGTATTACAGATTTTAGTGGTTTTTGTATTCAGTATATTTAATGATTTATAGGTATTTTAAGAGGAAAAAACATAATTTGTATTATTAGTCCAGTAACTTTATACATCACAGTATGCGTCAAATCTGGTAGTTCTGATTTTTTGCAGACTTGTTTATGATGTTGGCCTAATGAATAATCCAAGTTTGTGACCTCGAGCGCCGAATGCAACTTTGTCAAAAATCGAAAAATTTGGGTTTTTTTTCAAATTTTGGCGATTATAACCCTAAAGGACTAGTTTTTGAAAAAAAAAAAAAAATCGGATGTTTTTAAAGTAGACTAAATGTGCTACAATATGATACTAGAACTGTCTCTGTTGACCCAATAGTTTCCGAGATTAAGCATTTCAAAGTTTATTATTTTTTTCGAACTTCGCAATTTTTGAACTGCTCAGAGACTGATCTCGTGGCCCTTGATGGCGTATTATTTGATTTTCCACTGCTAACCGCTGCTTTGATCAACTTCGGACGTTTTTAAAGTAGACTAAATGTGCTACAATATGATACTAGAACTGTCTCTGTAGACCCAATAGTTTCCGAGATTAAGCATTTCAAAGTTTATTATTTTTTTCGAACTTCGCAATTTTTGAACTGCTCAGAGACTGATCTCGTGGCCCTTGATGGCGTAATATTTGATTTTCCACTGCTAACCGCTGCTTTGATCAAATTCGGATTGTTGCATTTATCTGACAAGCACTGTGCACATATATCTCATTTACACCCTTCAATAAACGCTGATTTTCTATGTTCTTAAGGGAAATACTCGACGCAAGAAGGGTTTTTACACCTCTGTCCTTCACTAGGCGTCCTTGACCTTCACTTAAAGTCTCCTTACATATAAAACACAAACCCACGCTGGGACTGGGATCAGACATTCTGTAGATTTTGAGTTCAAACGGCACTCACGTTATGGGCAGCAGCCCAGCCAACAACTGAAATGAAAAAAAAAAAAAAAAACTTAGGGAAGGTTAAAAACTTTTTTTTGCAAAAAATTGCGAAGTTCGAAAAAAATGATAAACTTTGAAAGGCTTAATCTCGAAAACTATTGGGTCTACAGAGACAGTTCTAGTATCATATTGTAGCAAATTTAGTCTACTTTAAAAACTTCTTAAAAAAGTTTTTTCACAACCTAGTCCTTTAGTGTTATAATCGCCAAAATTTGAAAAAATTACGATTTTTCCGATTTTTGACAAAGTTGTGTTCGGCGCTCGAGGTCACAAACTTAGTATTTATTAGGCCAACATCATAAACAAGTCTGCAAAAAATCAGAACTACCGGATTTGACGCATACTACGCCATACTTTCAGGCGACAAAGTTACTGGATTATATATATAGCAGGTATTTTTTTATAAAACCCTCCTGGGTCTATAGGACACTTTCAAATGAATTTTATCTTTATTATGAATTGAATAGTGATGCATTTGATTCGTAAAAGGCAGGCAAGCCTTCGAAGACAACATTAAAATATAAATAGTTCTCGGTAATCACCCCGCGGTTTTTACATTGTTAAAATCAAAGTTTTTAGTGAATTTCTAAAGAGAGAAAAAAATATACAAAGATATTATAATTCAACGTAAATAAGATTGTTAAAACAAATACACAATAATTATTTAAGTGGCTTCATTTGATTACTTAAGAGTAAAATGAAATAATAATAATAATAGATAAAATCAGATGTGGAGTTAATTCTTTTGATAAAAGAAGCATTTACGTTCATATTTTGAGCTTATAAAAAGCCTGGAGATGGGGATATTAATCCTATCAGTAAACAAACAGGATAATTCTATTACTGCACCAAAAAAGAACCTTTCCTATTATTTAAAAAGGAAGGTAGTAGAAAGAAAAAACTAGACAATTATATAATATGTTTATGAGCAAATTAATATGAACAAGATTTGGAAAAAAGATTACAAGTTGAAATAGATTACAAGAAATTGAAAAAAAATACAAGTAACTTGTAAAGAAGATCAATAAGTACCAGAAATAATAATAATAATAAAAAATATTAAAAATAATAATTAAAGGATTTTCTCAATTTATATTTGTTTGCCAACAAAAACAGGATAATAGGTGTGTTGTTATTATTTTGCAATTATTGTACGTTTGGTTGACAATCAGTTGGTTTAGGTCTGATTGATAGTCAGTTTATTGTATGATTGACAATCAGTTGGTTTAGGTCTGATTGATAGTCAGTTTATTGTAAGTATGATTGACAATCAGTTGGTTTAGGTCTGATTGATAGTCAGTTTATTGTAAGTATGATTGACAATCAGTTGGTTTAGGTCTGATTGATAGTCAGTTTATTGTAAGTATGATTGACAATCAGTTGGTTTAGGTCTGATTGATAGTCAGTTTATTGTAAGTATGATTGACAATCAGTTGGTTTAGGTCTGATTGATAGTCAGTTTATTGTAAGTATGATTGACAATCAGTTGGTTTAGGTCTGATTGATAGTCAGTTTATTGTAAGTATGATTGACAATCAGTTGGTTTAGGTCAGATTGATAGTTAGTTTATTGTAAGTATGATTGACAATCAGTTGGTTTAGGTCTGATTGATAGTCAGTTTATTGTAAGTATGATTGACAATCAGTTGGTTTAGGTCTGATTGATAGTCAGTTTATTGTAAGTATGATTGACAATCAGTTGGTTTAGGTCTGATTGATAGTCAGTTTATTGTAAGTATGATTGACAATCAGTTGGTTTAGGTCAGATTGATAGTTAGTTTATTGTAAGTATGATTGACAATCAGTTGGTTTAGGTCTGATTGATAGTCAGTTTATTGTAAGTATGATTGACAATCAGTTGGTTTAGGTCTGATTGATAGTCAGTTTATTGTAAGTATGATTGACAATCAGTTGGTTTAGGTCTGATTGATAGTCAGTTTGTTGTAAGTATGATTGACAATCTAAAAACTTTTTTGTAAATATGATTGACAATCTAAAAACGTAGAACAATAAATTATTGTTAATTCCACCTGAAACAAAGGTCAAAACACGGACTAATCTTGTGAGTTCGAATCCCAGGGAGTTGAGACTTTTTGCACACTGATGATCATATCGAGTAGATGAGTAAAGTAACTGTATCCCCTCGTCCTGTAATAACCTATTGATTTGTTGATCAGGACGGTAAAGAACCAGCAACTAATATCTCAATAGTAATAATAGAATAAATAGTAGATAATCAATAGAAGAAAAAAATAATAACCTGGAGAATTATAATTTTAAATAAGTTAGTTGAAAGTGTTCCTTGTAGTTTTCAATTCTTTAGAAGTTGGGTCAAACAAAGGAATAAAAGTCTCACTTTTGCAATATTTCGATCCCTCCTTGGATCATTCTCAAGCTGACTGTCTAGAAGATTACATCATGATGATTATTATTATTTTAAAATCGGGTTGGATGTTAAAAAGTAGTATAATTGATCTTTCACAGTGAAAGATAAGTTGAAGTGATAAAGGAGTAGAAAGAGAAATATATATTTTTTAATTAAATATGAGAAACTTGCGTATATTAAAATAATGGATTTATTAATTTTAAACTAATAGTGCAATAAACAGAAACTGCTTTCAGCTAAATGACGAGAGTCACTATGATTCAATTATACTACTTTTTAACATCCAAACCGATTTTAAAATAATAATAATCATCATGATGTAATCTTCTAGACAGTCAGCTTGAGAATGATCCAAGGAGGGATCGAAATATTGCAAAAGTGAGACTTTTATTCCTTTGTTTGACCCAACTTCTAAAGAATTATAATTTTATTGACGAGTGATTATTTTTCTTGCATTTGTTGTTTATCAGACTATACATTTTATTTCAATTATATTTTTTATCACTGTCCCTTTAGTTTCTCGTGACAACTTCTATTCCCTCCACCGCATTGTTCTTTATTAATTTGTTAGTTATTAAAAATAAACAATTCCTATATAACTATATATTATATAAAGATACATTAACATATTTTTATAGTTATTTTTTACAGATACATAAAAGTATTTATACATATTTTACGATTTTGGTAGTATTCATACTACGGAACGATTAAATTTTAATTTAAATCTAATAATAATTATTATTAACTACGGGAAACATACAGAGAAAAATAGACTCCAGCGCGGGGATTTGAACCACCGGCCTCTATATTTCCAGTATAGCTTTAAATTGAAAGCTTTAAATTCGGGTCAAGGTATCATCAACATCAGAGGAATTCATTCTCCTGCGTAGCTTAGTTGGTTAGAGCGCTATACTGGAAATATAGAGGCCGGTGGTTCAAATCCCCGCGCTGGAGTCTATTTTTCTCTGTATGTTTCCCGTAGTTAATAATAATTATAATTAGATTTAAATTAAAATTTAATCGTTCCGTAGTATGAATACTTCCAAAATCGTAAAATATGAATTTCTAATTGATTGTACGAGGTACAGGTACTAATTGGGTACTTTATAATTATAAGCGTTATTTCTCGGTCTAGTTCTTTGTCATTAATGTTGACTTCTCAGACTTGTGGAAAAATTGAAAGCTTTAAATTCGGGTCAAGGTATCATTAACGTCAGAGAAATTCATTCTCCTGCGTAGCTTAGTTGGTTAGAGCGCTATAATGGAAATATAGAAGCCGGTGGTTCAAATCCCCGCGCTGGAGTCTATTTTTCTCTGTATGTTTCCCGTAGTTAATAATAATTATAATTAGATTTAAATTAAAAGTATTTATAGTTATTTATTCTTAACAGAACTTAATATGAGGTGGCATTTACATAATTAGATGATTATTATATTATATACATATACCTTACTCAGAAATACCATGACAGTAATTTCTTTTATACATATATGTATGAAGATGTTTTTATGTAACCATACACTTTTACACATATATTACAGTTTCTTAATAAAAGATAACGATAAAATGTAAAAAAATTACATAGATGACATCATTATAGTTATATTTAATATAACTATGTATAAAAACGCATTTAAAGAAAAAAAAATGATTTAGTTACATTTTATAATTGACCTTTCATAAATTAATCATTGTAGTTACATTCCCTATAATTCTATTAAAATGCACTCTATTACACTGTAAATAATTATGAACTGTAAATTATAATAACGAAAAAGACAATTTTATAATATTCTTTATAATAGTGATATTTATTAGCCGATTTGAAATGAAGCTTGGATGCAATGCTGATAGAGATTGTTATTGACAGAGAAGACAAATTGCGCAACTATACGATGAATAATGGCTTTTCTTCTATTCACTATTCACTGGTAATAAATTAAGTTTTCATGAATTGCCGTTTTAGTAAGCGATAAAACATTTGTTTTAAACTGCAACTAATTGTTATTATCTTTAAGTACATCTTAAGTACACCTCAATTCACATAAATTATAATCCTGTAGTATAATGCCAGTCAAAATCTGAAAAAAGTCACAAAACATTTGTGTATATAGCTAAACATTATTAGAAATACAAATAATTAATAAGAGGAAAAATCTATTTATTTATTTTATAATCCCCAATGACTCTATTAAAATGCATTCTATTACACTGATATAATTATGAACTGTAAATTATAATAACGGAAAAGATAATTTTAATAATATTCTACGAGTAACTTTGTTTTCTTTAGTTAAAGCGATAGGTTAAAATTCATAACTTCAATATGAGTCATATTTATTAGCCGATTTGAAACTTGAAGCTTGGATGCAATACTGATAGTAATTGTTATTGACAGAGAAGACAAATTGCACAACGGTACGATGAATAATGGCTTTCCTTCTATTCACTATTCACTGGTAATAAATTAAGTTTTCATGAATTGCAGTTTAGTAAGTGATAAGACGTTTGATTTAAACTAAAACTAATTGTTATTATCTTTAAGTATTTTGTGCTTGCCAGGTTTTGCACGTTAGACATTAATTGCCATTTTACTGTCTCGTAAGATGTAATATAATTCATAGATAGTTAAATACTACTTATTCGAGTAAATAATGTACTCTTGATCGTTATTTTGACTACTTATAACTTATTTGTCACAAAATATCAATAAGGCAAGACTATTTTATAAGCTAATTGTACTTAAAGTAAAACAAGTTCAAAGACATACATTGAATAGTTTTAGTTAGCTTAGTGCTATCAGTTAAAATAAGTTGCCAATTTAGTATACAATCAATAAAACCGGTTAGATATTGTATCCAGAACAATCTAGATTACAAATAGAAGGGGTATTTTGTTTGAGAGAAAGAGATTTGTTGGAATAAAAGTCCGATAGGTGTAGTTTATGTTTTTATTATCAGAGCTTTCGCTCAGGGAGCCTGAGCTTCATCAGTGATCTACAAATAAGAATTAGAAACTAATAACAATTGAAAAATATAAAAATATATATATAAATATAAGAAATATAAATGTAATAACGCTAGTACTGAAAAAAAAAAAAAAAAAACATACCAAATAAGGTGTACAAATAGTATAAACTCAAAAATTGACAGCATAATGTAGAGCATGAAATTATAGTTTTTATAAATTATAACATCATTTAACATATTTATCAAGAAATATGAAAAATACTTGAAAAAACGGTATAATTTAAAAAATTTTTAGATTACACATAATGTCTATTGAGGTGAATGAGTAAGGTGTGGAAAAAAAAGTTTAGTCTACCTGTTTTTCCACACCTTACTCATTCACCTCAATAGACATTATGTGTAATCTAAATTTTTTTTTAAATTATACCGTTTTTTCAAGTATTTTTCATATTTCTTGATAAATATGTTAAATTATGTTATAATTTATAAAAACTATAATTTCGTGCTCTACATTATGCTGTCAATTTTTGAGTTTATACTATTTGTACACCTTATTTGATATGTTTTTTTTTTGTTTTTTTCAGTACTAACGTTATTACATTTATATTTCTTATATTTATATATATATTTTTATATTTTTCAATTGTTATTAGTTTCTAATTCTTATTTGTAGATCATTGATGAAGCTCAGGCTCCCTGAGCGAAAGCTCTGATAATAAAAACATAAACTACACCTATCGGACTTTTATTCCAACAAATCTCCTTCTCTCTTAAATCTAGATTACTTTCTCAATTGTGATGAGAAGTTGCCGAACTGGTCTGTATAAAAAATTAACTATTGCAATGTTTTAATACACAGTTCTTCGGGACTTTTGTGTTTTTTAACCCAATCTTAGCTCCAGAAACATTAGCAAAAAAAATTGGAGGTTAAATATCTTCAAACCACGTAGTACACGAATCTAAAGTTAAAAAATACTGCTAACCTTATTTATATTTTTTTTAATTGAAAAAGTAAAACAATAGATTTTTCTTCTTGTTACTTATTTGTATTTCTATCCATTTTTTTTAGTTATAAATGTTTTATGACCTATTTCTGATTTTGTCTGACTTTATGGATTTATGTAAAATGAGGGGGGGGGGGGGCACCTAAAACATTTGGGGGAGAAGTTGCCGAACTGGTCTGTATAAAAAATTAACTATTGCAATGTTTTAATACACATAGTAATTATAGTAAAACAAGCTCAAAGACATATATTGAATAGTTTTAGTTAGCACAACGGTACGATGAAGAATGCCTTTGCTTCTATGCACTATTCACTGGTAATAAATTAAGTTTTCATGAATTGCCGTTTAGTAAGCGAGACGCGTTAGCGCGCGCGCGGTGTTTGTGTTAAGATTGGGTTTATTTTATTTGATACTACAAAAACATTTTTTTAGGATCACTACCCATCAAAATCTGAAAAAAGTCACAAAACATTTGATTAAATTTAAAATTTAAACTTTCCGTAGTATGAATACTACCTAAAACTTAAAAACATTTGTTATGTAGCTAAACATTAATAGAAATACAAAGAATTAAAAAGAGGAAAAATCGATTTATTTATTTTTCAATTTTCTTAAAAAAGTAAGATCAGTAGAATTTAGATTTTTCACTTACGATCCGTGTAGTAGCATGGTTTAGAGCTATTAAAAGACCCATTTTTTCAAAATTTGTTTTAGGAGAAAAAATGGGTCGAAAAACCCAAAAAACACTATTTTGTCCCGATCTTAGGTATATTTTCCGGGATAACTGTACGCTTAGGAGAAATTTGGACTTAAGATTCGGATTCTGCACACATTTCATAAATTACATTTTAATTCTGGTGCTTCTTTTTTTGTATAACTTTGATAATTAACTGAATTGGTATCATAATATTGAGTTTATTCGCCATTGTTTAGTCTTACTCAGGGGCGTTGACTCCGAGGGTGCGTCATATTATTTTGATAATAAAATTAATAATTGCAGTTGTATAGCAGAATTTAATAATCATGATTTCTACTGTAAAAGATTATTTGTATAGAAGAATTTATCGTAAAGATATAACTTAGTACGCTTCATTTTCTCAAATAAACACGTCGGCCGATTGATTCCAGAGGTGGTTAAATTAATAAATGTCCCTTTAACTATACCAGTTTCTACATGTACTTTAAAACGTTCTTTTTCCGTCCTGAGAAGATAAAAAACTTACCAGCGCAGCACTCGTTATGTTAGTAAAAACGATAACGTAATCAAGCATGTCCAATCATCCAAGAAACAAAAAAATGAACTTCTATACTGTAGCAAACATTTTCATCAAACGATCGACTATTCTAAGGATAGCTTTATTTATGAGAGGCGAGAATTTTAAAGTCCGGAAAGATAAATGAGGAAATATTCTTGTCCTTTTTTTCTGTATGTACTGCATTACCCTGGAAGATAATGGTGGTAAAGTATAATAACACTTTTGCTATTAAATAAAGAGATAATCAATGTAAGAATATTGAATATTTTGAAGAAAGACTAATTAACATCCGTTTTTAGCCGGTAGAATATAACTCTCCTCTAATATTGATAAAAATGGTCTTACTATAATTTACCTCTGAAGTTCAGATTGGATTAAGTTACTGTAAAAACATTTGTTCGATACTACTCATACACTTTCCAATATACTTAATAACTTCCAGTTTTTTACGTTTGTAAGTTATTACGAGCTTTCGTCGTAAAGTTCATCGAAATCTGTTCAGTACTTAAGGCTCCCACGCGTCTGCATACACCACTGACATATTTGATCATCTCTCGTTTGGAAATTATGAACCTAATGTTGTATTATTGATCGGAACGTATAAGGAAGAAGTAATAATTCAATCAATGAAAGATCAATTATATTTGTTCTGACAACATTTTATTGCAAACTAGTAAATGTACCTATTTATTAGGCTATGCATTATAAATAGGTATAAACCTATCATGTGTGTCTTAAACTAAATTTACAATAAATTAAATTAATTATAAAACTCAATCATAAATATTTTTTTTAAAAAAATTAGTTTAAAATATTAAACTCTGAAACCTATTTAGACGAGAAGATTAGATTTTTGCAAAGTTTTTAACGGTGAGAAAATTATTATATAAAAATCAAATGTGTCTTGATATTTATAAATTATATTGTTAAACTAAGCGATCAATATGACTGACTTAAGCCTCGTCCAGACTGGCGAACCGTACAGAGGAAACAAGCCGAGCATTGGTCTCTGCGCATGCCCAACCTGAGTTGCGCAGCCGCAATTTAGACTGGGCAAGCGCAGAGACCAATGCTCGGCTTGTTTTCTCTGTTCGGTTCGGCAGTCTGGACGAGGCTTTAAAATGTATGATAAATTATAATCAGTTATTCAATTAAGAAAATGTATATTATGTATAGCTTGTTAAGATAAATACTTGACTAAATAATACTAATAATTACCTTAAAGATGGGGGTAACTTGTCAAAAGTAATAATCGTTTTCTCCCTGTTTTCATGTTGCGTTTAATTAATATATCATAAGTTTAACTCGGGAGACAACAATAAGGCGCCGACTAGGGAGAGGGTGGGGTTCAAGTTCTTACTGCCAACCAATAATTTATGAAAAGAGAAGGGTGGTAGAGAGTACTAACCCAACATCAATATTTTCTAAAGAGAACACACAGTGGAAATTTCTTCTATGCAGTAAATTTAATATGTTATCTAATTTATATTTTTTCCAACACAATTATATTACTCATAGCTAAATATAAAATAGATTTTACAATAATAAAATACGACTCTTAACTGTAAGATAAAAAACAACTCGTGTTTTCTATAATAACACTTTAGATTGAAAACGTTTTATCATATTTCTGCTGTTCATTTAGGTATTGGGCTGATAATTGGGAAGTTTGAGGGTACTTTTTTCTTTAAAACAGAAGAATTGCGTATGATCAACCATTTAAAATGTTAACATTATAAAAATGTACTACACATTATAAACCACCTCTAACCTCCTCTAGATACGAAGGCGAAAATAAGGTAAAAGCTCCAAATTTTTTCGGATTGAATAGATTGTCTTGAAAATTTGCATACAATCTCATCTGACCCCCCCCCCCCCCCCTTGAAAATTTATATTGTCTCGATGTGTGCTTTTTGCTATTTTGGGGTGAAACTACCCTTGTATGGGAAAAATTTCAGATTTACGTATTTTAAAGATTCAATTCATGTTCAAATATGATGGATCAAGTTCCTTTGATCCAATGTCATTGGATCATTCTTCATAAAGTTTTTTATGAAATGTATTTTAAATTTATGAAATTGAATTACTTTTATACCCTTTAAATTTTTAAAAACTACCCCTTCATGCCTGAAAAAATAGGAAAAATAGTTTTTAGCAGCTTAAAATGTTCTTTAGGTGCATTCACAATGTATTACATCTCTTTTGTTATTCATTAGAAAACTTACGACTAATTACAAAGTTGTAACCCTTAAAAACTACCCCTTTATAATAAAATTATGATTGAAGGCTTGAGATGTTTTTAATAGTATACCTATAAAGAATTTAAAACTCTTTATAGGTTTTCAAATGGCCTATGATTATATTGCAACTTTTTAACCCCCAAAAAACCCTTATGGAAGACCTACCCCTTATGGAGAAATTGCGTAAAATTATATGTTAATGGATGATATAAATCATTTTTTTAATTTTATCGAATTTATTTTTAATATTAGGGTCCGTAGGCAAAACCAAGGACCCTTATATTTTCCTGCGTGTGTCTGTCCGTCCGTCCTCTCGCGTGCTCTCACGGCTACACTTTTCGTCCGATCATTTTGAAATTTGGCATGAATGTGTTTTGTACCTGCCCACATATTTTAAAAATATAGCGACTTAAAAAAAATATTTTTCATAAAAATTAGGGTAAAAAGACTAAACTAAAACTTAAGGGTTAAAATTTTTTTATTTTTTTTCGACACCGTGAGGGGTATAAAATGAAAGGGTACGTCGAGCTGATTACAAAAATATATAATTCTTTGGTTATAACTTTGATAGGGCGAGCGTAGGTGAGTTTGAAACGTGTCCCCCCCTTTTATCTCGCTTATGTGATGTGCAAAAAATCTGAAAAAATTCCTGAACATTCTTCGACCAAAAGTAAAGATACCACTTTTTGGAAATTTCGAAAAAAATATTATTTTATTTTTTATTGACAAAATACGTTTTTTTTTATAATTATGGTCTTTTCGATGTATTTATATGGTTGTAGTCCGGTTCAGTGGCAAAAAAATACTTTATCAGAGTGTGCTTTGAGAATATCAGACCCTTAGAATGGTTCAAAGTAAGCTTTTTAGCATTTTAAAAAACACTGTTTATACACTTTACAGTTAAACACTATATAGTGTGGCCTACGGACCCTCGCAGTGTGCTGACTTGCACACACTTGACCTGTTTATTGTTTTATTAAATTAATTAAAAATATACATTATAATGCATCACAATCATCACTGTCTTCGGCCTCGCCTTGATCCACAATTGGAGGATAATTGTTACAATTATCGCCAGAACATAAACTACATTGCAAAAAAAAGTCCAATTTTTCTGTAACCACAAGTTGCGCCGCATCCTTTATTGCAATTGCAAAATATCATTTAAGTAGTTCATCTGGTGCAGGCTTTCTTTGCATTTTATAACCTGCGTTTAAACATTAATTCTAGAAATACAATATTAAGATGTGCTATGAACTTTGAACTGTATTTGTATTAATAATAACAAATGATTCCCCTATTTATTTGAGATCTCTCCCCTCCCAACTATCTTAAATTAACAGTCAATTTTATTTTAGTTTCTAACTAGTACCGTTATAATAGATAAATATTTAGTTTTTACTTAATACACCTCATAATATAAATGTTAATAAAATGTAGGTGCGTGATATCGAAAAATTAATCAAATAATATATTAGCACACTTACATTGTAAATTGATTAACAAAATAACACCTTTTATTTCATTTATAAATGAGGCAAACCTCGTGTTTTCTCTGTTCTCCCTCCAATTTATTCTTTGACTACTTCTCTGTGGTCCATCTATTGTGTACTTATGTGTACTCATACATGTACACAAGAACTCGGGTTCATGTGTGTATGTATAATATTAAAATACTCACTCAAATCAATTCACAAGCACTTCAAAATACACTAGGATGGTGGTAATTTACCTGCTCCGAAAATTTTACTGAAAAATAGCGATTTCTCTTTTTACCATAACTTTTTAAATTTTAAAGTTATAAATTCGCTCAAAAAACCATTTTGTAGGGCATTTGAAGCGCTATAAGTCCTATTTTTTTCAGGATTTTTGAGCCTTTCGTTTTTATGATACGTAAGTTTAAAGGGCTCAGGAAAGGTGGTCTTCGTACTTAGTTTTGCGCTTCTAACGGTCATAACTCTGTCAAATTTTGTCTTACAAAAGTAAATAAAAAATAAACTTTTTCAACAAGAAAAAACCTACAATTTCTTATTCTATTATTTTTTTTTTCATTACATTGTTAGTTTTTGAAATATTTTGAAAAGAAATTGATTTTTTTAATTTAAAAAAAAAATGTTTTCTTCAAAATTAATTCAAACATTTTTTCGAATTTAGGCTTCTTACAGCGTTCAACCTCTCAGAATCTAATAATTAAAATTATTAATTAAAGTAAACTGCCGACGGAATTTGTTTAATTTCAATTTTGGCTGTCAATTCATTAATTTTAGTACCGATTATTTTTCTCAAAAATCAAGACAACCCCTATATTTTTATTATAACTCCGTCAGTTTTTATGCTAACGACTTTTTCCAGTAATCAATTTAAAGGTCTATTCAAGTACTTTAAAAAGTGTAATATAAGTTTTCTTCGAAAAACATTTTATTTTTCCGCTACTTGATATGAAAGTTTCGATTTTAACTATCTTCAAAGTTGACTTCAATTTAAGGGAGTCATAACTCGGGTCCTATACTACCTACAAAAATAAAATAAAAAGCAATCTCTTTGTTATTTAATTACCTTCATTTTTGACTATGTCCTTTTTTTATGATATCATTTTTAGTTTTTGAGATATTATTAGCAAAAAAATCGCTCAAAAAAATGCATTTTTTGAGCTAAAAAAGAGCATGTTTAGGCGCCAATAACTCAAAAAGTATTGACTGTACAAAAAATTCTTATAGAACATTTTTTGTTTAGAATTTGTCCGTGTACTAGCTACAATGAGAATATGCCTTATTTAAACTATTATATTTCCATGTTACTATATATATTTTAGATTATTTATAAAATTATAGAAATATTAGATTCATTGGCGTGCAAAGCAAAAATGACGTATCTATTTACTTAAAACCGAGGGGTGGCTCTCTACAATTTTTCTATAAAAACATGAATTTTTTGAGCTAAAAAAGAGCATGTTTAGGCGCCAATAACTCAAAAAGTATTGACTGTATAAAATATTCTTATAGAACATTTTTTGTTTAGAATTTGTCCGTGTATCGAATCCTGAAGTTATTTTTATTAATAAAATTTCACCCCCGAGGAGGGGGAGCAGTCACTCCTGGGGTAATAGCACACATCGGCACTAAATAACTATTGTATCTTGGGCTAGTCCTTAGCTACAGTTCAAATTTCACATCAATCCATCTCATCCGAAAAAACTTGGGAGCCAAAATGCTTCATTGACTGGACTACTAGCTACAATGAAAATATGCCTTATTTAAACTATTATATTTCCATGTTACTATATATATTTTAGATTATTTATAAAATTATAGAAATATTAGATTCATTGGCGTGCAGAGCAAAAATGACGTATCTATTTACTTAAAACCGAGGGGTGGCTCTCTACGATTTTTCTATGTTTCAGAGATCTATCTCTGCTCTAAATGGCCTAAACAGCACGAATGTTATCATGATTTACGGAAATCGAGGGCTACTTACTACTTAACCGAATCTGCAAATCATTCAATTCGTAAGCATAATAAAAACGTATTTACTGTAGATAGTTCTTGTTGCTAAGTAATTGTCCTTTTACCCTTTTTCCTACAATCAAATTGCCAGTTATATAGTAGGCGAATCTGCCTATTAAATTGATCTGTAAGTACTTCCGTTCATTGAGCCATTAGACTGTCATGGCTTTTCATTTATCAATATAAACTAACATTCACTTAAACTTAAATTAAATATTTGAGAACATTCATTACCATATAGAATAACTTTCATATTTACTATAATTTTACAGAATTAATTAAACTAATCATGATACATTCATAGTTTGTTATATCACTATGAATTAATACATTTTAGTACACTAACTTATGGTAATTCATTTTAAATTTTGAAAGACAGAACTGTATCATTTCATATTATAAACAAAACGTCAATGGTGCGACGATAGTTCAGAAATACTCGTATTATACCCATTTGCATCTAGTATACCAGTTTTAATTGCACAGTACACTAATATAGTATATTTCTTCACCTGATCACTGACTTCATCTAAGCAATAATTTACATATTCATGAGCTTTACCCGATGTTGATATCGTCCACTACAAATTTGTATACAGTTGTTAATTGCAAGTTGAAATTTGTCAATCACCTCTTAAATGTTATCAATTTTTTTTAAAATTTTTGAAATATGGTGATCATTCACCACTAGTTTTGAGGATGGTCTATAGTCTATAGTCTATAGTTTGGTCCAATCCACAAGTTGAACGGTTGAAAATTACTCACTGAAAGCAATCTAAAAAACCTTTATATTATAGCTGCAGGGATAGGGCTATATTGTAAACAATATAGATGTCCATAAGGAAAAACTTTCAGCACTATGGATTAAATATCTCTTCAAAAAGGCTTTTGATTTGAATAGTATTTTTGGAGAAATTTCTACAAAGATAGTTCCATAAAATTACTTCTATCTACGATTGATACGAAATATAAACATTATATCTTTGTTTAGATGCGTAGAGAGTGATTATTTACGTACTTGTATTCATTGCGCATGAGCGTCTCATAGTTCTGAATAATTCCTCTTCTTTACCACGCTAGTGGGGTAAAGAAGAGGAATTATTCAGCTTTACGCACGATTAGCGAGTTTGTTTACATTTAACAAAACTAATTTGGTGTTCTTTTATTAAAGTAACTGTTTATATCGAGTTTTTAGTGAAAAACAATAAGTGAATCAAGTCACTTTGACGAAAATGTGGAGAATAATAATCCTCCAGAAATAATTAATTCGGCAAATAATACAACTAATGAATTAATGCCATCTTTATCAAGAGAGAGATACGAACTTACATACAGCAAGTTTATTTGTTTCTGTATTTATTATTTAAATCTAACAATCGTAGATAAAGTACGGTACGCAACTCGTGCGAAAACGGCATTTTGCATTGCTCGTGTGGTTTTACCACCCTCGCTATCACTCGGGTGCAAACTCCACACTCGCATGCAAAATGCTACTTTCCGCACTCGAAGCGTAATGTACTATTACGATGCCATAAATATAACAGCAACTACGCAATTTCTCTTTTAACTGGATGGTCTCTTCTTTCTGGTACTCAAACATTTTATAAACTAAAGTTCTCTTCAAACAAAAGTTTTTGTAGATACATCTTTTTTGCACAGCACTGTAGATTGCATAAATACGATCAATGATAATAATCACGCACTTAATAAATAAAACAATTATCATAATAGGTACTATAAGTACTATTTATTAATTTCCAAGATTTTCAGTTCCAATAAGTAGCAGTAAGAAGCACTTTTCCTCACATCTTTGTAAAATAAAATAAAAACACGATTTGCTGCACAATATTAGAATAAGATTAATAATTACTCTTAATTTACTAATTATGCATTTATGAATAAATTTCCCTATGTATATGTAATAAATGTTGATTATTAAGTAAATTAGAAAAATAACTTTGCATAAATTAAAATTGAATACCTAAGTATAAAAATAATTAAGAAGGTTTTACTTTTGCCATATTTAACCCCTAGTTGTTGGTTATTTTAAAGCGGGCTAGAAGATTAAATCTTAGTAATTAAGCGGTATTACTCTGGAAAGTCATATTTTGAATTGCGCTTTGTTAAACACTTGACCTTTATAAATTTTTACAAAACAACTTTTACGTACTCACTTAAAACAAATTTTAAACCCTTTCGTTAATATTACATAATACAAAATATAGAGTTGTTATTTTTAGAAACCACTTTATTTTTTTTTTACAGTTATTGATTAAGTATTGGGCAATATAATATTTTGTGTTTTAGACTATATTTAAGGGCACTTCTTTAGATTGTTACTCCCCTTATAAAAAAATAAAAACAGAGGGGGTAACAATCTAAAGAAGGCATACGGAGTGTTCTTCTATAGACTGTTACTCCCCTTGTAAAAACAGAAGTGTGATATTCCTTTGTCCGAAACTACATTGGACTAAACATCCCTCTTTCTTAATAGTTATTTTGTAAAACAATACAGGGGAGTAACAATCTAAAGAAGTGCCTATTTAAGCATGGTTTTAATAAATATACCATGTAGTACATCATTAGGGTTTTGTAGATACTTCTCAAAACCCTTATACCGAGGGTGATGTGTCCGTCCGTCCGTCGCTCTTTGGTTCATAGGGCCCGAACCGTTTAAGCGAAAGTGATGAAATTTGAAACACTGGTGCAAATTTTTGACCCAACCACAGGAAAAATATACAGAAGTTCATAATTAGATTTGCGCATGCGCAATTCGAAAAAATGTGGTAAACTCAAAAATTTATATTTTTTTTAATTTTTGAGTAGGGTATCAAATGAAAGCTGCTGAAGAGTAGGACACAAATAAATATATGATTTTTTAAATATTGCATTCCTTATTGGTTAAATAAATCAAATGATAACCAAAAAAAATTCCACCCCCCCCCCCCAACCACTATAGATCGGCTGGTGCTAAAATTTCGAAATAATTCATACTAATACCTTATAGTAGGGCGATGATATTTCCGGGAGTGCATTCCAGGGTTTTAAAAATTACCAATTTTGTGCGCGAAAATTTGGAGTGCGCCGAAATTTTATTTTTTAAAAATTTTGAGTTGGGTATCAAATGAAAGCTGCTGAAGAGTAGGATACAAATATATATTTGTTTTTTTAAATTTTTAATTCTTTATTGGTTTTATAAGTCAAAATATACCCCCAAAAAAATCCCCCCCCCCACATTTTATATAATGGCTGGTCTCAAAATTTTGAAATGATTCATGGCTACACCGTATGGTTGGGCGATGAAAATTTCCTAAAAAATGTAATTTATCTAGTCGTTATTACCTATAAAAATCATTGTAACCTCCCGAGGGATCGAACCCGGGACCCTTACGATCGAAGAAAAAAAATCATAATTACATAACGGGTATGCTTAATCATCTACAAAACCCTAAAAGTACTTCCCTGTGATTTTTTTTTAACCTAATTTAAGGTAAGATCATGATTTTGAGGTGAAAATTCTCTACAAGCTTAAATTTGTAGACGGTAATATAAGTGAAATTAAAACAAAACTTATTAAGTCTTCAAGGAAATTTTAATTGAGCTAATAATATTATAATGAACTGCTTAGTCTTCCAGTAGTGATCGAGATGTAGGTCTCGCCTATGCACTACCAATAATGGATGGCATTATACAAAGGGTGTGTGTACAAGTGTACAACCTTGAAGATTACATCAAGCATTGGAGGTGAAACCGGATAACACACAATGATATAATAATTACCATTGGAAGACCTAGAGCACTTCATTGTGACATCATCTGTGGAGATCGTACCAAGATAATAAAGTTTAAAATAGATTTACAGTAAAGCCCCGTTTACATGGTGATAGTTGTCGCGATAGACGAGATAGTTGAGTGTTCTACCACAGCAGTCAGAGTACTCACTCGGTATATTTTTAGTAACTACTTATTAATAGTACTAGTAATATTACTTATTAATATTACTAGTACCACGCAAGATACTTGATGCTGATTGGCTTATTGTTTGTTTATACTTTTATATCTCTTAATAACAGATCTAAAGCCCTGTTTACACGGTGATAAAACTATCGCGGAGATGTACAGTCTGCACGGCGAGAGATATATGTCAAAACTACTTGTCTTAAAACTCAAAATTATATCCATATCCTACATTTTTGACTTGGATACAGAAATAGAGCATTAAATATATTATAATACATATACAGCAAACGGAATATTTAACTAATAATAATAATAATTAATAATAAGGAATATAATTTAATAATAAGAATATTGTCGAAAACAAAAAAAAATCTGATATCAAATATGAATCAAGTTATCATATTTGGTGCCTTTTAGATCTTTTATCACGTGATAAAAAAGTATAAACAAAAGATAAGCCAATCAGCATCTAGTATCTAGTGTGGTAGTTCTTATATCTGCCGCATGAGTACTCTGACTGCTGTGATAGAACACTCAACTATCTCGTCAGATGAGATAGTGTGATGGTTGATAGTTCTATCGCGACAAAATCTATCACGTAGTCTACACGGTGATAGTGCAGCAACTAACGTTTCAACTATCACCGTTTAAACGGGATTTAAAAGGGATTTAAAAGGCAGCAAATTGGTAGCTTGCTTCATATTTGATATCAGAGTTTGTTGTTTTTGACAATATAAATATTCCTTTTGCTGTATATATATTATAGTGTCATACTATAATATATTTAATGTTCTATATTTGTATCCAAGTCTGAAATGTAGGATAATATAGATATAACTTTAAATACAAGACAACAATGTTTGACATATTATGTTAACTCTCGCCTTGTAGCAGTGGCGTAACTAAGAAATCCGGCGCCCCCCCGCAACATTTGAAAATGCGCCCCTATAGCTTACAAAATTTACCCCACCCCTCCTCCTCATTTTTTTCCCCCCTCTTTGTTAGTCATTTTGGGACAAATGGAGTGGGGACGATAAAATAATGTTCAATAAACTCATTGCTGCATTTTGTTTATTAAAACATTTAGGGTAATTAAAATCATAGGTAATATAATATGATAATAGAATGCTCTATAATTTACTTTTACATAATGATTTTATCCTTTTTCAACAGATTTTATTTAATTTTTCCCCGTTCTTTTTTAATATGTCAATTATTTTATTTCTTACAAGAATTATAGTATCAATTTAGCAAAAATTAAAGAGCGCAGACAGTTGAAATTAATCTGGGATTATTAGCGGGTTAGTTTCTACAAACCAAAACATCCAAATTTCATAAAAATCAGATGACTACTTTTGAATATAATATATAAGTTCATAATTACTTAGCCCAGTATTTTCCATTTATTAACTTTCGTGTTTTCATAGGTACATTTAATAATTATTGAACATTTCATCAAAATGTATCATAAAAATAACTGGTTGGACTAGCCTATACGGGGCATCATGTATAGAAATGCAAAAACACTGGCACATATAATTAAAGTCTTTTCTATATATTGATAAAAAATTCACCAATTATGGATTCTTCTTCATTTCATAAGTTTTCTCTTAATAAAATTTCCATCTTCAGTCCTCTATTTTCAGACACAGCTGTATACAGGTTGATTTTGGGAATCTTGGGCGTATGTATCTGTTGTAGATTACCTGGGCTTCGATGCAGCGTATCTGGTTTTTCAAGAGAGTATGAAATGAAAAAGAATACATAAATAATGCAATTTATATCAATATACAAGAATCACTTTAATTATATATGCATTATATTTGTAAGTTTTTGCATTACTATACATGATGCCCCATATAGGCTAGTCCAACCAAATAACTTCTCCTCGGCGGGAAATCGAACTCGCCCTCTCTCCGTCCGCCAAAAGCTATTTTCTCAGGAACTAGATTTTTCCCGGTAAAACGGTAGTGTAAGTGTAAATAAATTTATGTTTGTGCGCATGTGGGAGAAAAAGAGATGGGCGCAAAAAGTTAAACTTAAATGGGACCAAGAATGGGTTAATCATGACCCGCCATCCAAATTTTATTAAAATGGGACGAGTAGTTTTCAGCGACAGACAGACAGACATGTAAACAAAAATGTTTCCTGTTGTTTGAAACGGATTATCGTCTTGGTATTTTTCAAATCTAAAACATAAAAATTGGTAGTTCTTCAGAACAATTACATAACTTCCGATGGTTAAGGTAAACTCGGAAGCTAAAGAAAAAAAGTGTTTGCTGATGGGGGAGGAGGAAGATTTCGATGAAATATTTGAGACATTAACAGACTGATCTGACGTCTAAAAAATGGAAAATTCACTCACCATTTTAAATAAATTCTTCAGCAAAATAATTTAATGTTACGCACAAAATAACTGAACGTAGAATAACAAATAAAAAAAATTGTAAGCTTTTTAGAGAAAGGAAAGTTAAAATTCACAAAAAAAGACATAACCACTTCGCACGAGAGCTATAACAGAACTGAGCACTGAGCTTGATACTCCTATTTGATTAATAGATAACAATTCTTAAATTAAGGGAAGGGTAGAAAAGATAACAACTCTATAATAAGGGAGGTAAAATTAGCTAGGTAAGAAAAGAGTTAGAAACTAAAAAAAAAGTGGCGGCGATAAGGAAAAAGAAGTAAGGGGGATTAACAAAAAAAGAGAAATACATACACATATTATAGAAAAGACAATCCTAGAGATAGAAGTATGACGTTAAGTTTGGAACAGACCTCCTTATCTAGTATAGCTAAAACCAGATAGATAAGACAACTTTTAGTTCACTTGGATCTCCAAACAGTCCTAAATGAAAAAGAGAGAATCAGTCCGATATACTTACACATAATATAATTATAGGTATAGTGACGCTTAACTTGGAAACCTTCTCACCTTCATTTAAACTTTTTATTTGTTTCATTTATCATTTATTTTTATCTATCAAAAATAATTTTATTAAAATAATTCCGCCCATAGAGGGTTTCTTTTAATTTTTATTATTGTTTATTAATTTTTCGGCGCCCCCTAGAGCAGGCGCCGCCCCGCACCGCGGGGTTGGCGGGGGCGCTATTTACGCCACTGCCTTGTAGACTGTACACCTCCGCGATAGTTCTATGATGTAGACTGACATGATAGTTCTATCGTGGGAGTTCTATCACAGTGTAAACGGGGATTAACAAAAGTTTTTATTAGGAAAGAAATCAAATTTCATAGAAACCGATCAAGTTTACGCTCTGCACACTAAACTAGATACCAAGAGGTGCTGAACGATATCCATACTGAGGAAATAAATCATTAGACTTATCATCTTTTAAGACGAGTTTACACCAGATATTCTAGACGTTAGGATGTAGCAAGTTTCAGAATCCAACGTAATAGATGTCTTAAGTCTGTTTAAAACAGTCATGTCAAAGTCAGAATCCTAAGCACGCAAATTGTAAGAGAAAGAGAACATGAAGCTCATGAAAACATTAAGTTAATGTTGTTTGTTAAGGTAGGTTTTATGATGAACCTCATTCTTGAGTATTTAGTCATTTAATACTACATAAAATAAGCCCCACTTAATCTTAGGAGCGGTCATGTCCGATTTTCTTTGAGATAAGAAGGCACTATTTCCATATCAGCAGCTTTAATCAGCAGTACGGTTTGTTTATCTTTAACGAGGGGAATAATTTATCTGACCAAAAACCACTTACGTGGTAAAAAAAAACACCCCGCCAAGTGTGTGGTCCAAAAAAGTTGTGAAATCAACTTTCTGTCCCGCCAAGTGATGTTGGCACTTGCTCCTGACCCAACACTGTCAACTTAGATATTTATCAGCTTATTCTCCTTGGCGGTGTGCCTGCAGTACTACTCACAGTAAAGTAGTAGTAGTAGTTGGGGTCATTCCTTGAAAGCTTAATCTGAATATTACATTTTTTGATAATGGAAAAGATTTACAGCGATGATCATTGTGGCATCGAGAAGAGCCTTCAACAACTCTGTTAAAAGGCTTTCCTCACACCGCCAAGGAGAATAAGCTGATAAATATCTAAGTTGACAGTGTTGGGTCAGGAGCAAGTGCCAACATCACTTGGCGGGACTTATATAAGTAACGAAGTGACCCCTTAATATTGTCTTAATTACACCTACCTTAATTATAAAGTATATATGTTAAAAGTAACTAATGGTATAATTACAATAATATATATTATTATTATATATATTTCTATATTATGTTGATTGGTTGTAGGGGGGGGGGGGGGGGGGGAGGTGAGATAGGGGGGGGGGGGGACCTAAAAATTATTTCGGTAACTTGTATATATTCCACGCTGCAGACCCTAAAAAACCCTAGTTTGTCACCTACAGTATATATACACTGGCAGCTTTTGTGAAATTTTGACTTTTTGACTTGGCGGGGCGGAACGCTGCCGCGTTCCTAAATATATATATATACACTGGCAGCTTTTGTGAAATTTTGACTTTTTGACTTGGCGGGGCGGAACGCTGCCGCGTTCCTAAATCTTATTTTTCTATTAATAAAAGTTTTCACTGTCTAATGCACTTACAAATATATTAACGTAGTGCCCATAAACAAAACATTATTTTTACAAAATGAATTAACCTGATATTATAATTTATGCAAATATAAAATCATAGAAGAGCCCAATAACTTATAGAAAGAAACAACTGGCATTCCTAAAGTATAAAATGCGCTTAACTAACTAAAAGTCCCCCAAATACTATAATTGCTAATCAACTAAAATTCTCCAAATACTAAAAGTGCTAAACAACTAAACATTTCCCAATACTAAAAGTGCTAAACAACTAAAATTTTCCAAATACTAAAAGTGCTAAACAACTAAAATTCTCCAAATACTAAATGTGCTTCTGCTTTTTCATAGCTTATTTATAAATAATTAATTAAGCCACTTCTAAAGCCTTGTCCACACTAGTAGACATGTTGAGCGATTTTGGTCTCAGAGACATGTCTAGCAATTTGTCTATAGACATCGGCTGAGACAAACGGCGTCTACGGTCTCGTTGCTAGACCAAAATCGCATGTCTATGGTTTTCCATTCTAAATGGTAGATATGGTGCAACGTTAGGCATGTTGCGCAACGTGTCTACAAGTGTGGACGCTAGACCTAGACCATAGACGGTCTCAGAAGATGTCTATAGACACGTTGCGAGACATTTCTGTTGACGGTCTATGAGACCGTCTACAGAAATGTCTCGCAACCTGTCTACTGGTGTGGACTAGGCTTAAAAACATTAATTATAATAAGTGATGATGTTATACTGAAAGAAACTGTACGACTTAAATACTATATAAATTTAAAACATAATTGCAAAATTATTATTTTAAGATGATTTTCTATAGATGGATATTGTTAATAGTATCGCGTCTAGGGCGGAAAGTAGCATTTTCCATGCGAGTGTGGAGTTTGCACCCGAGCGAGAGCGAGGGTAGTAAAACCACACGAGTAAAGCAAAATGCCGTTTTCGTACGAGTTGCGTACCGTACTTTATCTACGATTGTTGGATTTTAATAATAAATACAGCTTTTTTTTCTAATAAACTTTCTGTATGTAAGTTCGTTTTTCTCTTTTGATAAAGATGACATTAATTCATTAGTTGTATTTTGTGCCGAATTAATTATTTCAGGAGGCGCATTATTCTCCTCATTTTCGTCATAATCACTTAAATCACTCATTGTTTTTCACTAAAAACTCGATATAAACAGTTACTTTAATTAAACAAACAGCAAATTAGTTTGCATTTACATAAAGTTAGGTTACATTTGCTAAATGTAAACAAACTCGCTCATCGTGCGTTAAGGTTAAGAATTCTTCTTTTTTTTACCGCACTAGTGTGGAAAAAAGAGGAATTATGAAACGCGCATACGCAATGAATACAAGTACGTAAAGAATCACTTTCTACGTATCTAAACAGAGGTACAATGGTTGTATTTCGTAAAAATCATAATAATAACTACAAAAATAAATAAATAAAGAAAATAAAATAATACGAGTCAAATATAATAATAATAGGCAGATAATTAATTTGAATAAATGCATCACAAAATAAATGATAAGGACAAGCCATCTACTAATGGTATTCATCACTGGATAACATTTTTGTTTTGTTTATTTTCTTAAATACTTTTTCATAACTTCTAAACGAGAAACCTAAACATTTGCAATATTGTTTAGTTTTAAAAAATAATCGATTTTTAATATAAATACCTACTTCTCTTTTTGAACTCCGTTTGATTTTTTTTAAATCTAATTAAAATACCAATCAATATTTATTTTATTATTTATATAGCTAGAATCTAAATAATATATTTGGAAATATTCATGTTTAATTCAATAAATTTTTGAATAGTTACGAACCAACATGCGATATTAGAAGTAATTTAAATGATTTATTAATAATGTTTCTTATTGAATATATGAGTAATTGGCATTTGTAATGAGTAAAAGAAATATTCAAAAAGTTAATATAAGAATTATCGAGCTTTTATTGCTTCTTATTAAATAAATTAGTAATTGACTTAACGACATTTTCAAAAAGTGAATTTAAGAGTAATCGTGTTTTTATTAATTTCAAAGTTTTTGGTGATATTCATACTACGGAAAGTTTAAATTTTAAATTAAATAAAATTATAATTATTATTAACAACGGGAGATAGACAGAGCAAAATAGACTCGGGACTCGAACCACGGGCCTCTATATTTCCAGTATAGTGCTCTTGCCAACTAAGCTACACTGAAAAATAATTTCTTCTGTCAATAACGATGCATAATCCCGAATTTAGCATACATAATCTAATAGATAATAGAACTAGACCGAGAAATAAATTCGCTTGTAATTATAAAGTACCCAATCGCTACCTGTACCTTGTACAATCAATTAGAAATTCATTTTTAAGTTTTTGGTAGTATTCATACTACGGAAAGTTTAAATTTTTAACTAAATCAAATTATAATTATAATTTACTACGGGAGACAGATAGATGCTTCCAGTAGGGGAAGCTGAAGCTATATGACAAATTTCAAACCCATCGGGACGAGGATTTCATAGGAAAACCAAGTTATTCATTAGTATAAATATTAATATTAATAGTACATTACGCGTCGAGTGCGGAAAGCAGCATTTTGCATGCGAGTGTGGAGTTTGCACCCGAGCGACAGCGAGGGTTGTAAAACCACACGAGCAATGCAAAATGCCGTTTTCGCTCGAGTTGCGTACCGTACTTTATCTACGATTGTTAGATTTATATAATAAATACAGAAAAAAATAAACTTGCTGTATGTAAGTTCGTATCTCTCTCTTGATAAAGATGGCATTAATTCTTGAGTTGTATTTTTTGCCGAATTAATTATTTCTGGAGGAGTATTATTCTCCTCATTTTCGTCAGTCACTTAATTCACTCATTGTTTTTCACTAAAAACTCGATATAAACAGCTACTTTAATAAAAGTCAGCAAATTAGTTTTGTTAAATGTAAACAAACTAGCTAATCGTGCGTAAAGCTGAAGAATTCCTCTTCTTTACCGCACTAGTGTGGTAAAGAAGAGGAATTCTTCAGAACTATGAGACGCGCATGCGCGATAAATACAAGTACGTAAATAATTACTTTCCACGCATCTAAACAGAGATATAATGTTTATATTTCTTATCAATCGTAGATAAAATATTTTATTTGTTGTTCACTAATATACTTTGTATAAACAGTCTTATTTTTCCAGAAAAATCGAGAAATAAATTTAAATTTTCAACTTTAGACTTTATTAAAAACTAGCTGATCGGCGCGCTCCGCGCGCCTTTTCCGTCTAGAATTTGGCACTGTGTTTGAAAAATAATTAAAACAATATAATAAATATATTTTTATATTATTACGTATTTTAGTTTTTTATACTTATTTTTGAACATTTTATCTAAAATAAATATATGACCAGCTGGTTTTTTTTTTTTAATGTTTTTCATATACATAATTATGTTTTTCATTATAAATGAATTTAACCATTAATTTTTATATTTATCTACTTTGCAGCTATTATTTACATAATGCATTTTGTTTAACAGTATAATATATTTTTAATTAAACATATTATTGCACCTGAAATGAAATCTTCACACATAAAACTGTTGACGGTAAAAGTGGTTTATATGTAAGTCGGGAATATTAAAAAAAAAAAAAAATTTAAGTTGAAGTACCGTTAATTTTCTTCTTTGGCTACCATAAGTCTATGTACCAAATTTCAGATCTCTAGGTTCACTGGAAGCTGAGATAATAGAATGTGAATAAATCCAAGATGACGGCTATAATTCAATATGGTGGCCATATATCGAAATCAAAATGGCCTAACTTTTCTATTTATGTACACTCTACCTATGTACCAAATTTCAAAACTCTATGTAAATGGGAAGTAGGAGAATTAGTGATCAATTAGTCAGTCAGTTAGTCACTGTCACTCTTAGTTTTATATACGAGTATATATAGATAGTATATATAGATTATACGTGGTCTAGGTGTCAGTTCAGTAATTTTTTTTACGTATATCCAAATTCGACGCTTATTAAATTTGAATATAATATCAAAATATATGTCATTGTGAATCTGTAAAAAAAAATGCGGGCTGTTTGTGGCGAGGTGTCATACTGCAACTTTGAATCCTCCGTGAAGTTGTAACTTTTATTGAACAATAATTATAAAAAAATTGATAAATGGTGTGTGATATATTACAACACAAACTTTTGGTTAATAATATATCCGTCAGGTAATCATTTATATAATCGAGTAGTGTTCCGACGACGGCGACGACTCACCTCGAAATTATTTGTTATTGCTAAGCTAAGGCAACCACATTTATTCCGATTAAAATAAACGTTTGTTTTGATTTGTTGGTCTTCAACTAGATATAATAACTTATCTAAATAGATATCTAAATTAATTAACTTATTTTACTTTGTTTTCTAAAATAAAATTAAGCCCATTAGGCTCATGGGTATACATATTTCAAATCCAATACAGAGTGATACCATTCTTTCTTCATTTTCGTTTTCATACAAAAAAAAAACTTTTTTTTTAGAGCTTCGTTTATGAAAGAAGTTTCATCTCGTATTATATTTCTATTTGGAACGTTTTATTGTGCTGCTCTTTTTGTATTATTACTTTAAAGGTAAGAGAAAGTTAAAAATGTTTTTTATTTCTATTGAAATAAAATTATCATTTATATTTGTATCCTAAATGCAGTGTTATATCTGCAGTATAAATAAATTTATCGCAGATTTAATAATACACATACAGAAAAATAAGTATTAATACACTAAATATAAATTAAAATTATACTTAAATAGAAATAAATCAAATTTCACTTCACGAAACTCCGCTCAATATGACGAGTATTGGAATGATTCAAATAGAACTAAACAAAACAATACGAGTAAAACAGACTAAATAGAAATATAATACGACTTAAAACTTTTATAAACGAATTCAGAAAAAAGTCCAATAAATGTTATTTTAGTATAAAAACGAAAAGGGAAAAAAAAGATAGCTTCACTCTGATTTGATTTCAATTTGAGATTCATAACCTGACTGATATATCAACTAACATTTTGTGTTGTAATACATTCGTAATGTATTACGCACAAAATGACAACTTTTTTTTGTAATTTTACAATAAACAAAGTTACAAATTCACGTTGACAGGCTGCGCGCGCATCTTCATAACAAATTTTGATATATAATCGCATGAAAAGGAAGGTATCAAAGTTACAGAATCGATCCCCTTGGCAAAGATAATAATAATTAATATAAAAATGCCATTTTTCAAAACTGGTCTTATTTTCAAAATTTTTTTTTTTTTTTTTGATTTCTGTATTCTTTACCTTAGTTGTATCTATGTGCAAAATTTGGGGAAGTTTGAATGACGGTAAGTGGTTAGAAATTGGGGTAATAGGTGTGGGATGAAACTTAAAAAGCAAATAAATTTGACGCCGTTTTTTTTTTTTTTTTTTTTTTTTTTGCTTTCCGTATTCTTCACCTTAGTTGTATCTATGTGAAAAATTTGGGGAAGATTGAATCACGGGAAGTGGTTCAAAATTGGGGAAACGGAAATGTGCGATGAAACTTACAAAGCAAAGTAATATAAGACCAGTAATAATTAATATAAAAATGCCATTTTTCAAAACTGTTCTTATTTTAGAATTTTTTTCGGTATTCTTCACCTTAGTTGTATCTATGTGCAAAATTTGGGGAAGATTGAATCACGGGAAGTGGTTCAAAATTGGGGAAACGGAAATGTGCGATGAAACTTACAAAGCAAAGTAATGTAAGACCAGTAAAAAGAATAGATGATATTTACTTTTTCTGTGAAGTGTTATTGTTAATTATTAATTAATACTCTACACAGCTTTGATCGTCCTCGCATTATATAATATTTATATATATAATATTAGTGTTTAGTGTTTGAGAATATATTTAGTTTTCTTATACACTTACATTAAGTTTTTATGGGATTAATTGTAATTCATATGAATAAATTAAAATAGTTTAAAGGACTAAATCTTTAATACATAAAAGGACAAATCTCTCCTACACCGAATCTAAACCGTACCATCGACATGCCCCCGTATAGGGGACGGCGAGAGAAGAAAAATGAGTCCAAGATCGAGGGGGGGTTTTTAAGGTTTTTGCTCTTCCTTTCGAGAACCATGGGCGCTCGGTCCCCTGTTATTTTTTTTATTTTTTTTTTTTTTAAAAGTATAAGACTTGAAGAATGAAATTGATTGAAGAAGAATGAAACTGGGGACTACGCCACGGGCGCTCAGTCCCCGATTCTATATAATAGGACAAATCTCTATACAAAGGATCTTGCCAAAACCGAATCTAAACCGTGTCATCGATATGCCGCCGTTTAGAGAACGGTGAGAGAAGAAAAATGAGCCCAAGATTGAGGGGAGTTGTTAAGGATTTTGCTCCTTTCGAGCGCCACGGGCGCTCGGTCCCCGCGTTCTATATAATAGGACAAATCTCTATACAAAGGATCTTGCCAAAACCGAATCTAAACCGTGTCATCGATATGCCGCCGTTTAGAGAACGGTGAGAGAAGAAAAATGAGCCCAAGATTAAGGGGGATTGTTAAGGATTTTGCTCCTTTCGAGCGCCACGGGCGCTCGGTCCCCGCGTTCTATATAATAGGACAAATCTCTATACAATGGATCTTGCCAAAACCGAATCTAAACCGTGTCATCGATATGCCGCCGTTTAGAGAACGGTGAGAGAAGAAAAATGAGCCCAAGATTGAGGGGGATTGTTAAGGATTTTGCTCCTTTCGAGCGCCACGGGCGCTCGGTCCCCGCGTTCTATATAATAGGACAAATCTCTATACAAAGGATCTTGCCAAAACCGAATCTAAACCGTGTCATCGATATGCCGCCGTTTAGAGAACGGTGAGAGAAGAAAAATGAGCCCAAGATCGAGGGGGATTGTTAAGGATTTTGCTCCTTTCGAGCGCCACGGGCGCTCGGTCCCCGCGTTCTATATAATAGGACAAATCTCTATACAAAGGATCTTGCCAAAACCGAATCTAAACCGTGTCATCGATATGCCGCCGTTTAGAGAACGGTGAGAGAAGAAAAATGAGCCCAAGATCGAGGGGGATTGTTAAGGATTTTGCTCTTCCTTTCGAGAGCTATGGTGTGTTCTTATTTAAAACAAAATGTACTGGTATAAGACTTGAAGAATGAAATTGAGCTTGCTTAAAAATAAAAAATAAATAAATAAAGAAACTGCAAAGTTAACTGATTCACTATGATAAAAGTACAGCAAGATTTCATTGATAGATACAATTAATTTTTATTTGAAAATAAGGTAATATATATTTTCGGCTAATCCAATTGTGTTATCTAAATAATTCAATAAATAAATGATCTGAACAGTCTCAATTGCAGTTCTGGAACATTAATTCGGTCGACATTGTTCAGCTATTGATTACGTCGCCACTCTAACTGAGTTACATGCTAACAACAAACGAAATAACTATCAAAGAGCATTCTCTTGAATATAATTTTTCAAACACTGAATATAAATGGATGACGACACGATTAAATCATTTCTAAGTGTGACATAAGGATCCCTGATCGTTCCTATAAGATTGTATAGAAATATCAAACAATGATTTATTCGACGTACCCTTTCCTAATTCTTTAGCTGTTTACCGATGTGAGTTCATTGGGACTCCCCTCATTGGATATTATATTTATTTTACAATTAACATATTGAACATTTAAACAACATTCTCTGAGTTTAATTATCTAATATTTTAAACTGTATTATCAATCATAATACCAATCAATATTTATTTTATAATTTATACATGAATCTAAATAATGTTATATGATACTATAATTATTTAATTCATTAAGTTTTTGAAAAGTTACGGGTCAACATGCAATATTAGAAGTAATTTAAATGTTATTAATAATGTTTTTTATTAAATAAATGAGTACTTAACTTCACGAAATTTTCAATAAGTGAAAATAATAATATATCGTGCTTTTATTACTTACTACAATTAATTATATAGATGATTATACATAGGCTTAAAGAGACACTATGAATCATAAAAAACATATTACTGGAAAAAAAAATCGTATACAGGGTACCTCGGAACTTTTCCTCACTTTAGAGGGCTCCAAAGTCGCCTCTCCTGCTGCTTCGCAGCAGGTGGAAGCAGCATTGGGCGTGATCAATACTTGGATAGGTGACCGTTTTTAACCAACTGATTTTTTTATTATAATTTTTCAAAAAAAAATGTATATTATTATTTATTTTATTTCATTTATTTAATTATTTGAATTTTGGTGGTATTTTGGTAGATGTAAAAAAAAACTTTGACGTTTAACAAAAGTAGCGCACTAATTAATAATTATGTTCGCTTTTAACTTTTAAACTTATAAATGGAATTTTGTCGTTTTTTTGGCTCTTCTTTAGATTGTTACTCCCCTTATAAAAAAACAGAGGGGAGTAACAATCGAAAGAAGGTGTACGGAATGTTCTTCTTTAGACTGTTACTCCCCTTGTGGGAGTAGAGAAGTGTGATATTCTTTGTCCCAAAGTACATTGGACTAAACATCCCTTTGTCTTATTAGTTATTTAGTCAGTCATTTATATTCTTAAAAAAAAAACATAGGGGAGTAACAATCTAAATAAGTACCTTTATTATATTTGTTCCTTATTTCTTAACGGTTCCAACGATATGCTATATGTCAAAAACATATTTATACTTTTGGTATTATAAACTGTCAAAGTTTCAAAATTCAAGAATCGATAACTTCAAAATGGCGGCCAATATCAAATTTAATTTTAAAATAAGTACATAATTAAAATTAGGATAAACAGAGTAAAAGTAATGTGTATATTTAGTCAAAATACAACATTAGCTAATATTTACAGACCGGGTTTGACCGTTTACGTTGGTCATCATCAAGTGAACTGATAATTAACTGGTAAATAACTTTCATTATGTAATTTGTCCTGACAGTTGACATAAATAACTGTCACTTACAAGTGTACTAGGTTTAATGATGTATTAATATTACTTGCAAATAAATTATTATGTTGACAATACAGCTGAATAACAATAACTATTACATAATACTAACCGGTTTGGACCACTTTTTATGTCATTATCAATGAATTGATGATTAACTGGTAAATTATTATAATTATGTCATCTTTGTTGACAGAGATTATGACATTTTGCCTCTTTGTAGTGTACTAGGTTTAATGATGAATTTATATTACTTGCAAATAAATTATAAGGTATTGACAATACATTTTATAATTACATATAGAGCGGTTTAAACCTCTTTCGTTGTTCGTTGGTCATCATCAGTGAACTGATAATTAATGTTAGAGTAGGTGGTTAATTTCTCTTATCTGATTGCAGTATTTCAGTTCAAACTGTCATATTCTATAAGAGTCACTCGGTTAGTTCAACAGTTATAATATTAAATGACCGGATCAATGGAAAACCTGGTACTTCTTTAGGTTGTTACTCTCCTATGTTTTTTAGAATATAAATGGATATATTTATTTATACATTCCTTTGAATAAATAACTATTAAGACAAAGGGATGTTTAGTCCAATGTACTTTCGAAAATAGGATTATCACACTTCAGTTTTTATATAGGCGGGTTTACACGATCCAAGTATACTTGGTCCAAGTAGGGGAACTTATCAAAAAAATATTTAGAAGCAAAGGAAAAAAAAACAAAAATTTAAAAACAATAAAAGCTGTCAATACCCTTCTTATAAACAAATCCGTCACAACTTTTCACGACTTTTCTCATTTTTGACAGCTTTCTTGTCATAATCATATGGTTGACGGTATCCAAGTCTACTTTGGTCAAAATACGTCTAACTCAACTTGGATGTCCAAGTTGACTTTGATAACCTGTTTACACGATCCAAGTAGCGTCAAAATAGTGTCAAAACTGATTTGGTCCAAGTCAACTTGGATTCTGTAGACGCGGCTTATGGGGAGAAACATGCTAAAGATGAACACTCCGTGCACCTTCTTTAAATTGTTACCCCCCTCTGGTTTTTAATAAGGAGAGTGACAATCAAAAGAAGTCCCGAAAAGCTGACGATGTAAACAGCAACTGGTGTGTGACAGCTAGCAGATTAGTAAAAACAAGTATGTTTTATATTCCTGTTAAGTACATTTACTTAATTCGTCATATATCAAAATAATTTTCAAAATGCTCAAATGGAAAGCATTCAAACAGGTTTAGACATGAAGCTCAAGTCCATTTTATTTATTCCATTTGTCCAATTATCAGTTCAAAAGAGAAAACAATTACCTTTTTTTTTTTCTTTTCCGAATTGCTTGTCAAAATCACTTGATTGAATGTAGACGGAGTTCTATTTTAACGCAGTTGAAGGGTCTTTCGTTTGTAATAAAAAAAAATGATGAACTGAAAATTGAAAGAAAACCTTGTTAAATGCAATGTTACCAATCCAATCAGTTTTCCTTTAGGGTTATGATAAGATATAAAAAGCCTAATGTAAAAAAGCAAGTGTCAGCTACAGTTGCAAAAAAAAATAATAATGGGAGCTGTCATTTCTTATCACTTAGATAAGAGGTAATTTCTCTTTATTGGTTGTTCAATATGAATATAGTCATAGTATTTTTATAGCAATACACGTTTTAGGGTTTCGTTGATTCGTTGGTAAAACCAAAAAAAGGTACCCTTATAGTTACGTTATAGTGTCTGTCTGTCAGTCACTCTGTACGGTTCCAATATCTTTTGAATCAAAAGAGATAAAAACATGAAACTTTCTAGTATTAAAGATCGTTTTGACGCGCACACAGGAAAAATATAGCGAACTCAAAATTATCAGCTTTTCAAATCCAAAATGGCAGATAATTCCAGTCACGGTGAAAAATTTTTTTTTTTTTAAATTTTGAGTGAGGTATCAAATAAAATGTATTTAAGAGTGGATTAAAAAAATATATAACACTTGTGGAAAGTTTTTACTTTTTCCATGTCTATTTGTCAAAAAACATCGACATTTTTGGTGTCCACTCCCCCCTAAAACTATATTTCTGCTGTTCCTAAAAATATAATAAAATATGCAAAATGTGCGGTTTCAAGGGCCAAAGAGAAAATAAAGAATAGCGACTTGATCGGATTAACTGGGAATCCAAAATGGCGGCTAACTTCTGCCACTGGGAATTTTTTTTTTTTTAAATTTTGATTGGGGTATTAAATGAAAGTTATGAAAAATATATAACACTTGTGGAAAGTGTTTAATTTTTCATGCCATTTTGTCAAAAAACATCAACATTTTGCGTCCCCCCCCCCCCCCCTTATGCTAATTTCATGTTCACAATACCAACGACCCCTTTATGAACCCTTTTTACGTGAGACTTCACGCACAACCATTTTTTTTAATTTAAAATCTTCTTTTATATTATCTAATTCTAAAAGACGAAAATTGATTTTCAACAGAGACAGATGTGAGGCAGACAAAAATTCTTGTTAGAAAGGTTTCGGAGTAAGAAAAACATTTTGAAGGAGCAAAGAGAGTTGCTAAGCTTTGTACATAGTCGAAGTTATACCGACCATGGAACTTGGGTCCAACCAACAACTAACACTAGGGGTCCGATTCCCTTGGGGCATCTCCCTTGGTTCGCATCTCCTTAGGGATTCCTCCCTTTGCTTGACTTTCCAATCAATGAGCATGCAAGTCTATTCTTTTCTACATTCCTTCTACAATCGGTTGTCTAATGAAGATACCCATTATTTTGGGATTAACTGCAATCTTTTCGAAAGTTAGTAAATTAAGTAACTTACTAAGTTCTGTAGAAAATTCAAAAAATGAACCTACGTGTAAAGGAACTTCGGGTTTTAAGGAATACCATTTACAGTTGCAGGAACAGTTCATTATTGAAATGATTCGAGAATCTCATTTCTAAAACAATACAAATTTTAATTATTAATAATTTCTGTTTGTAAAAATAAAAAGATCATTCTAAAGGTTTTATCTTTCCAATAAATTCCTTATTTAAATTTTGAAGTGTAATGTGAAATAGGTGGGAATAGGGGTTAAAATCCAAACAACCAAATAGAATTGTACATACAGTCGAAAAGTTTAATAATAGATAGATATAAGTATAAAAATTATTTAAAAAAAAAGGTATTTATAAAATAGCTGGCTAAAATAAAGTTGTAGATTGGTCTATGTTATATTTATTCCATATTACTCACAAGGCCAACCTAAAAATATTAGCCTCACAGCTCTTTGGAAAGAACCGGGGGGAAAATAATAAATATTTAATGAGAAACTACAACTATTAAAATAATTTATAATTTAAATCAAATTATATTTACTATTTACAAGGGGAGACTGACAGAGAAAAATAGACTTCAGAGCCGGGAATCGAACCATGGACCTCCCCATATTTCCAATAGCATCTAAACAGAGATAAAATGCTTATATTTTGTATCAATCGTAGATAAAGATTTGTTACATTTAAATTCCGCTTGATTCAAACCAAAGCAGCAATTACTTTTTACAAGCAGGTTTCGATTATAATAAATATAAATATCAATATAATACATAAATATAAATATTAAATATAACTATAAAATATATATTCAAGACTGAATACTATTTCAACCAATTTAGTTTGTTATTATCAGTTGACTCTTTTTATCAACTAATGTGTAAAACCAAAATACAGGGTGGTCCAAAAGTCTCCCCCCCCCCTTCTTAACTTTTGAACGGTTTGATATAAATTAATGAAACTTGGAGGAACTCTACCATGCAAAGGGAAGTTTGTTTTCATGCAATCATCCACTAGGGGCAACCACCCACTTTGCCCCCAGGCCACCCAACTTCAAAATTTCAAATTGGAGTGTATATTTTTGATAGCATATTTGGATTCTGCAGTGGAAAATAATAAACTTTTACTAGAAACTTTTTTTTCTATTACCAATATTTTGCCCCCTGTAGGTGGGAAAGATAGCAAAATAATCCTTACTATCATACGTTGTAAAATCTAAACGGTTAGAGATAAATTATTGAAACTTAGGGGATCCGTACCATGTAAAGGGAAGTTTGTTTTCATTCAATCGCGCAGTAGGGGCAACCTCCCATTTTGCCCCCAGAACACCTAACGTCAAAATGTTAACCTGGAATGTATATTTTTGATAGCAGATTTATATTCTACGGCAAAAAATAAAAATATTTTACTTCAAACGTTTTTTTCTATATCCAATATTTTGCCCCCTATAGGGGGGCAAAGGTATAAAAAGGGTAGATTTCAGCGCCTGGGGGCAAAATGGTGGTTGCCCCTAGTAAGCGAGTGGATAATTACACACTTCCCTTTACATGGTACAGATCCCCCAAGTTTCATTACATACTTTATTTCAAACCGTTTAGATTTTATAACGATCTAAGTGTTATTTTTTTACTATTTCGGAAGGGTTATTTTGCTATCTTTGCCCCCCTGCAGGGGGCAAAATATTGGAGAAAGAAAAAATAGTTTCAAATAAAAGTTTATTATTTTTCACCGTAGAATCCAAATATGCTATAAAAAATATACACTCCAATTTGAAATTTTGAAGTTGGGTGGCCTGGGGGCAAAGTGGGTGGTTGCCTCTAGTGGGTGATCGCATGAAAACTAACTTCCCTTTGCATGGTAGAAATCCCCCAAGTTTCATTAATGTATCTCAAACCGTTCAAAAGTTAAGAGGGGGGGGGGGGGACTTTTGGACCACCCTGTATATATATGAATTAACAATTAGCTTTTTTGATGTAATAAATCAAGTGATCAATACCATACTTGTTGCAAATGTGTAAAAAGTTAAGAGAAGTAGGCGATAGTTAATTAGAATAGTGATCATTAACATATTTTTTCATGAAATCATCATCAAGAAGCCCCACACCAGCTGCATGTTTTTTTTTCAACAATGGTTTGTTCGCCCACTGAGAGTTGGATTATATTAAAGTATTTAGTATCGTTTTAAAGCTTATTAATAGCGTTAACTTTTCTTAACTTTGTACGCATTTGTCTCATTAGTTATAGCGATGTGTGGGCTCAATGTTTTTAATAAACAGGTCAAGTGTGTGCTAGTCAGCACATAGCGAGGCTCCGTAGGCCACACTATATAGTGTTTAACTGTACAGTGTATAAACAGTGTTTTTTTAAAATGCTAAAAAGCTTACTTTGAACCATTCTAAGGGTCTTATATTCTCAAAACACACTCTGATAAAGTATTTTTTGCCACTGAACTGGACTACAACCATATAAATACATCGAAAAGACCATAATTATAAAATAACGTATTTTGTCAATAAAAAATAAAATCATATTTTTTTCGAAATTTCAAAAAAGTGGTATCTTTACTTTTGGTCGAAGAATGTTCAGGAATTTTTTTTCAGATTTTTTGCACTTCACATAAGCGAGATAGAAGGGGGAGACACGTTTCACACGCACTTCAAACTTGCCTACGATCGCCCTATCAAAGTTATTACCAAAGAATTATATATTTTTGTAATCAGCTCGACGTACCCTTTCATATGATACCCCTCACAGTGTCGAAAAAAAAAAAAAAAAAAAATTTAACCCTTAAGTTTTTTTACCCTAATTTTTTTGAAAAATATTTTTTTAAAGTCGCTATATTTTTAAAATATGTGGGTAGGTACAAGACACATACATGCCACATTTCAAAGTGATCGGACGAAAGGTGTAGCCGTGAGAGCACGCGAGAGGACGAACGGACAGACACACGCAGGAAAATATAAGGGTCCTTGGTTTTGCCTACCCTAAAAACCCTAAAAATGAAAATTTGTTTGTATCCAAACATTTCTGGGTGAAAGTCAACAAAGGATTTGAATAAATATTACTCATACAAAAACTTATAAAATCAAATATAGCTGCTACAAGAAGTAATGAGGGAGTTATGCGATTGCTTCACAAAGCAGCTTCATAATTACCTTACTTGACCACTGCTGATATTTCCAATTATCATAATAAAATTAAGTTAATCAAACGACGAATAAGCAGACGGAGTAATAGAAAATTATTCCAACACAAGGCTTGTAATAGTCAAATCGTGTTTTGGGAATATCAAAAAACGTGTAAACCTGAAGTCAAAAATATCTTTTAAGATTCCCATACTTTCTCTTAATAATGTGAAAGCGAGAAAGCATTAGCTTAAAATCATACATTAGAACTTTCGTCAGGTTCTACTAAAGTTCAAATAATCCATAAATACATAGGCAATAGTTAATTCACATGATTCCACTTTACCCTGGATTATTCTTTGCTTCATGACCCCAATGTTTAAGTCAACTTGAACCAAACCCATGACGTGAAATCGTGACTTGCTTAGTGGGTCTATCAGGTCGAAGTAATGACTAAAACTTCTTAATCGTTGTATGAACATAATGTTATGCAGTTTATTCTCACGGTTATATACATGAGAATTTGTATGTTGATATACATGTATAATGTATATGTGTGAGGCTTTATACTAGTCACTCAGAAGCTTTTACTATTAAGTCCGTTTTTTTTTTAATTGTTCCTGCTTTTTGCATACCTATTTATATACATGTATAATTATTTTATACTAGTGGGATAATTATAATTAATTACTTTTTATTTTCTCATAAAAGGAGAAAGTATTGCGGTAACACGAAAATTCGATTTTGGATTTTGATGGATTTACACTTTTTTGGGCCACCTGAGTATAAAAAAGTTTTTATTTTTTTTATTTTTTTTAAAGTCTGTCGTCCGTCGTCTGTGCAGACACGTGGAACCTAAACTTTTCGGCTGATTTTATCGAAATTTGGCATAAATGAAAAATCATAAAAAAAAAATACTTTTCGAAAACGGTTCCGACAATTATGATTAAAAAATTCTAATATGCAGTCTATTTAAATTAGAATCTTACGATATAAGCCATTTAACCAGGAAAAATCTAGTTCATGAGAAAATAGCTTTAAATGTGGAAAGAGACAGGCCGGGTTTGATTCCCCGCTGGCGTGAAGTTATTTCGATGATAAATTTTGAAGAAATGTTCAATAATAATTAAATGCACATACAAAACAAGAAAACTAATAAATGAAAATAAACAGGTCAAGTGTGTGCTAGTCAGCACACACTTGACCGAGGGTCCGTAGGCAACACTGTATAGTTTAAGTAGTACCCAATTGATGGTGTTTTTTAAAATGCTAAAAGCTTACTTTGAACTATCCTATGTGTCTGATATTCTCAAAACACATAAACAAACTTCTGATAAAGTATTTTATCTACGGTTGATAAGAAATATAAACATTATATCTCTGTTTAGATGCGTTGAAAGTAATTATTTACGTAGGTACTTGTATTTATTGCGCATGCGCGTCTCAAGTTCTGAAGAATTCCTCTTCTTTACCACACTAGTGCGGTAAAGAGGAATTCTTCAGCTTTACGCACGATTAGCTAGTTTGTTTACATTTAACAAAACTAATTTGCTGTTCTTTTATTAAAGTAGCTATTTATATCGAGTTATTAGTGAAAAACAATAAGTGAATTAAGTGACTTTGACGAAAATGTAAAGAATAATACTCCTTCAGAAATAATTAATTCGGCAAAAAATACAACTCAAGAATTAATGCCATCTTTATCAATAGAGAGATACGAACTTACATACAGCAAGTTTATTTTTTTCTGTATTTATCATTTAAATCTAACAATCGTAGATAAAGTTCGGTACGCAACTCGAGCGAAAACGGCATTTTGCATTGCTCGTGTGGTTTTACAACCCTCGCTGTCGCTCGGGTGGAAATTTCCAAAAAGTCGAAGAATGTGTTCAGGAATTTTTTTAGATTTTTTGCACTTCACATAAGCGAGATAAAGGGGAGGGGGACACTTTTCCCACCCACTTCAAATTCGCCTACGCTATAGCCCTATCCAAGCTTATAACCAGAAATTATATATTTTTGTAATCAGCTAGACGTACCCTTTCATATGATACCCCACACGGTAACCAAAGGAGTTGCTATATTTTAAAAATGTGTGGGTAGGTACAAGACACATATGTGCCAAATTTCAAAGCGATCGGACGAAAGGTGTAGCTGTGAGAGCAGGTGACACACGGACGGACATACACACGTAGGAAAATATAAGGGTCCTTGGTTTTGCCTATGGACCCTAATAACACTGGGCTAAGTAATCATGTAAGAAAGTTTGTCTGAGTTATCTCGGACCGATTTTTTTTTGCTTACTTCTATCACAATATTAATTAAGTTCACACACATTAGAATAAACATCTTAGTAGTGACAACTAATCAAATAACTAATTTTTATTTCTCTGAATAAATTAATATGCTGTTATATATTCTAAAAAAGTTATTTGGATACATAATGTGTAGCTGCGTATATATTTTTAAGTTTTTGTTAAGCAGTAAGTTAAAGGCAATGGAAGGTATTTGAAAGTGAAAATGGCTTGTTAGGATATTATGGATGAAATCTGCATTTATTAAATCAGCGAATAGAATCAACTTGCAATTGGTGTTATTTTTATTTTTTATTTTTTTTAAAAAAAAGCTGATTAAATAATAATAATAATCTTGTAGCTTTCTACTAAATTTTTATATCAATTCTTTTCTTTTTTTTAAAAAAATGTATATATAGGTATATATATATATATATATATATATATATATATATATATATATATATATATATATATATATATATATATATATATATATATATATATATATATATATATATATATATATATATATATATATATATATATATATATATATATATACGTATGTATATAAGTATAATATGTTTTTTTTTTATATGCATAGAGAAACGATTTTCTAAACGGTTAATTTAAATTCGAAATTCAGTATAGATTTTTACGACAAATTAGAAACTTTGTTTGTTTGTTTTTTTTTTTGCAGAAGAAAAGAAAGCTGTGAAGTGGCTTCTGGGAGAAAGGCAAGCTGACTGGGGCTGGGGCGGATTTCCAACTGCGTACGCACTCATCGCACTCCAAGTAATCGACTTTGGCGACAGACTAGACAGGGAGTTAAGCGCCAAACAACTCGAGATAGATCTGGTCTTACAGCTGTGGAGGCATCATGAAAAGCCTGCGTTGACCTCAGCCCAGATAGGTTTATACGCTCTAGCCTTATCGTCATCGTGTCAGGACCCAAGACAATTCCACGGAATAGATCTCATAGGTATTCATCGTACTCATAAAAAAAAAAAAAAAAAACCATGATATTTATCTTCATCCATCAACTATTTCGCATGCTTTATTTTTCATATCCTCCCCCTTAAGTCATATTTGTTGTTAAATGTTTACGCTTTTTTTTTAAACGCTTGCACTATCCATTTCATTATATCATTTTTTCTTTTCACATTTGCAATCAAATTAAAATTGCCCCCCCCCCTAAAAAAAAAATATAATATATTCAAATAAAATTTTGGCAAACCCAGCTGCAATTTCTTTAATTCCTTCGCAGGTCATTTGGAAGATTTCATTAACAGCGGCCTTCTTCAGGCTGTGGGAAAGCATCATATAAAGTTAAAAGGTAACTGTTTACTAGCCTGATTATACAAAGAAAAAATAACAACAACAAAAAGAAACTTATTATTATATTTTCATTGTTCTTTTTTTATTATAAAACTAAAAAAAAGTTATGGTTACCGTGGTATTTCGAGTCCACTTGTTTTGGACGATTGATTTTCTCATGGTCGAAAGAAGGGTGATCAATGTTTTTTTAATAAACATAATAGAGCTGGTTTTTTTTTTTATGTACATTTGTATTAAAGGTTTTTATTGGCTAAACGACTGGTTCTATTCACACGAAGCTTCACATTTTCTGTAGCACTTTCATAAAATCTTCGTTTTAGAATTAATAAAAAAAAGGGTTTTTACAATATATATGAAAGATGTTTTAGATTATAATAAGTAACCTTGAACTAAAGCTTCTCTATTGGTTGATGGAAAGGGAATTCAGGAAAGAATACCACTCCCTGTATAGTAGGTCTTATCAGCCAAAAAAAAAAACCTTTCCTTTCATCGTCCCTTTAAGCGGTTTAAAAGACTTGTTCTGCCCTTTTACAATTGCTTTTAAGATCTTATCTCGCTAGTCTCGTCTGTCTACTGGACGCTTTTACTCGACGATAAAAAACTCCGAAATGGGAACGTAAGTCTATATCGAGGCGTGGAATCATTTGCCATTCAAACAACGCGTCAGGATGTATTGTGCTTTTTTGGAATCACCCAACTCAACACAATATGAGTGGAGATAATATCAGTTGTGTTTAGATCGATCCTGAGGTGATTTAATGTTTTAGACCACATCACGTTCGATTGATTCATTAGTGGTATAGAATCACATCTGCGCATGCTACCCTCTACCCCATCCCCCCCATACGTAGCTTTATTTCCTCTTGAATTGATTTGAGCCTTCAGATGAAAACAAATTTACAATTACCACTATTGATTGTCAAAGTGGAACTTAATAGGCAATCCGCTAAAACATTCCAGGTTATTCTAATAATGGCATAGTTTGAAAGTAATAAAAACAAGTATAAATACAGTAAATAAAAATAATATTGTTACTCGCTTAGAGACACCTTCGTAAAGCAATACAAGTAAATGTTTCTTTTAACCTTAATAAAACTTAAATTAGCCTCCTTTAAAAAATATCTCCTAATACAATATATTTATTTTGGTGAAGAACTATATAAAATGTTTTTTCATTTAGTTTATTAAGTTTGTATTTTATAACATCAAAGTTTCATGAAGACAATTATATAAATTTTGATTTGTTTATTTCAAAGTGCATTTCTTTGAGCTTTATATTTTATAACATCAAAGTTTCATGAAGACAATTATATAAATTTTGATTCGTTTATTTCAAAGTGCATTTCTTTTCGCTTTATATTTTATAACATCAAAGTTTCATGAAGACAATTATATAAATTTTCATTCGTTTATTTCAAAGTACATTTCTTTGAGCTTTATATTTTATAACATCAAAGTTTCATGAAGACAATTATATACATTTTGATTCGTTTATTTCAAAGTGCATTTCTTTGCGCTTTATATTTTATAACATCAAAGTTTCATGAAGACAATTATATAAATTTTCATTCGTTTATTTCAAAGTGCATTTCATTGCGCTTTACATTAAAAATCTGTTGTTTATATAATCACTGATGAAGTGCAAACAAAAGCCAGAAGTGGATTTACCACGTACTTGATAAGTTTGAAGCTGTTTTTATAAGCCTTAACTTAACCGCAGTCCAATTACTACTACATCCTCGTAGCTCTACCACATTGATTTAAATAAAATTAATATTGTATTTTATAAACCTCATGCTTCAAACAATACACTATTGATACTCGTAATGAACCTCTAAGATAGAGGTATATTTCATTAAGGAGCAATAAAAATATAACTTGTACATATTGATAGAACCAATTTCTATTCAACATTAAATAAATGTTTACATAAGTCTCAATTAGAATTTTTAACTTACCGATTAAGGCCACAAAACTGTTCTATATTGCTATAAAATAGAGCTTCTTATTGTTATAGTGATAGTCAATACATACATACATTAGTGTCAATGCCATTGTTTTTATCCTTGATATACCTATTTTGTTTTATCACTAAAACGTTATCAGATCAGTGTACCTGTAGCCTAATAAATGGTGGTTACTAAAAAAATGTTTTATAAAAAATATAACATATCTGGGCCTATAAACGATTAATTATCTCGATTTTTGACACTTCTTTATAATGTTACTCCCTTATAAAAAAAAAAGAGGGGAGTAACAATCTAAAGAAGGTGTACGGAATATTCTTTTTTAGGCAGTATCTCAGATAAAAACAGAAGTGTGATATTCATTTGTCCCAGAGTACATTGGACTAAACATCCTTTTGTCTTAATAGTTATTTAGTCAAAGTTATTTATATGAAAAAAAAAAAAAAAAAAAAAAAAAAAAAAAAAAAAACAGTGGAGTAACAATCTAAAGAAATACCGATTTTTTGCTGATGACCAAATAAGAAGTTTGACCTTTTCTATTCCATTCAGGACATCTATAAGATAAGGGAATGTGAGGTTGCTTATCTTCTGGAATGTAGTTTGTTAAGTAAGTTAGCTGTTGGAATGTCGGTTATCATATTATCTTTTAAAACTTCATGAGAAAACTTAGAAATTCTTGGAAACTCCTGCCGTATAGAAGCCACGTTCCACATATCATTTTAATAAACTTTTGCCGGTTAGGGTAAAACTGAAGAATATGAGACGGTCTATAGAAAAAATGGTGGGGCCACACTCGAACGTATTTTTTGTGACAAAGGGATATCAACTAATCCTATGAACAAATCATACTTGTATAATTTCTCAAATGTTCAAATCATACAAATGTATACTGTTTGACAAAGGAATATTATTTCTCAAGTGTATAAATTAAGCAATGTTGTGCCGCCAAACGATTCTCGACCGTATCATCTCCTTCAGTTTAGCCACGGTTAGATTACATGGAAAACATAAAAGACATGCAACATTGCCAAAAATATTAGGTTTGTTCCAACCACACTTCAAACTGGTTTGGAACTGTCCGACTCATGTGCATCGGACCACATTTGAACGTTTTTTGGTAATGCACATGCGTCGTACAGTTTATAAGTGTGGTTGGAACAAACCTATTGATTTTTAACCAAATTTTCTCTGTTCTTGAATAGAATTTAATTGTTACTACACAGCTCAATTTTGTTTAATTATAATTCATTGAAGTTTTATTTTCTAAAACACTGTATTCGAAAACGATATTCCGTCACCGTTTGGAGTCAGTAAAATTGTAGCAGTGAGTTAAAGACAGTAGCTAAAAGCTCGTCTTAAGCAGGTCAGAGCAGACCGGAAACTAAAAGAATCGTTTTCGAACACGATGATTACAAACCTCTCTTTCGACTAACTAAATATGAAATTATATTTCCAATATGAGAAGTCAGTTGGCAAAACCAAAACGGGTGAAAAATTTTATTTGGGTTAATCTTCATGCTTACCCTTGATACTAAAGCACGCTACCATATCGCAATTATCCCTAATATCCTTTTTCACTTGGAGTAGCATTAAGTCGAGACTATATTTTGACTAAATTATAAACAGCATTCTAATGGCATTTTTTACGTTTATTTTACAATTTAAAAAAAAGAGTAATAACAAAATGCCGTTATAGCAAACATTCTTTTAATACAAGCTAAATCTAATTACTTAATTGACTTGTTTCTTTACTATACTTCATGTGTAATTATAGTTTACTTTCGATTTTTTTTTTTCTATCTATTTTTATAACATATTCATTATTTATTCAAACAAATCGTGATTCCGCTTTTCTCTGAAGTAAGTAGTGGAAGACAGATTGCATTCATATTCTCTCAGAAGTTAGCAATTGACTGCAACTAAGACGAATACATTAAAGACAGACAATAGTTATTTATGCACCTAGGGAGTAAAGTAAGCCATTATTCCCTGAGCGAAGAAGTTGGTTCTTGAGGCGAAGCCGAAGGAACCATGGTCCCTAAATCCCGAGGCGAAGCTGAGGGAATTAGAATGTTTAATTCCCGAGGCGCAGCCGAGGGAATAACTCTAATTAGCTCCCGAGGCGCAGCCGAGGGAGATAATTATCGCGAGGGGAATAATGGCACTTTACTCACGAGGTACATACAATATTTTATCTCCAGTAGAAAAAAGATTCACATTTACGTCCATTGCACAGTTTTTATTTAATATTTTAATAAATAACAATAATTATTAGAGGTCGACCAAGAAGTCATGAACAGGGGAGAAACGGAAAGCTTAACTTCGTTTAAAATCGGAACGTCCGAGTAGTGCCGAAGTTAGTACAGTCGGGTGCTAAGACAATAACCATTCCTAGTTTGTATGACATGCCCAGTTATGTCAAATCTCACGAATAACAACAGGAAGGTTTCCAATCTGTTAGGTTTCCTGTTTTGTTTGTTTTTATACAGCACGAACTATAGTCACAACTGTTCGAAATCCAAATCAAACTCAAAAATAAAGAGGAAGAAAAAAATAGATTAAGGAAAAAGAATATCGATTTAGATTTAAAGAATATTATTATGAATAATCAATAAATAATAATATAAAGATATTATCGTATATTATTAGTGATTTCTTATCAGGTACAGTGTTGCCTGTTGCAAAAAATATAGAAGTTATCAAACAAAAAATTATTAATAACACAAGAACAACACTGTGTTTTTTGACCGTGGTCTATTATATCAAAAACTGACTGTACATGATGACACTAGCGCACTCCTCTCATTTTCATGACTTCTTGGTCGACCTCTAACACTTTTAATAGCAGATATAAGAGATTCAATATTAAAAACAAATCAGAATTGGAATTAAACTCAAATAGAAGGTTATTTAGATGCAGGTTATAATGTTGTAAACAAAGATAAACATGGTCAAAAAAGCGCAGTGCCGCCAACCTGATTTCGACAACTTTATTACATTAGCCATACATTTTTTACTATTTATAAAATAATTAAGTTGCAATCTTTACTTTTTTGCCCTACTTTACTTTTTCGCCCTACTTTTACTTTTTCTCCCTACTTTTTGAGTTTGGGATGAAAAGACCTGTTTTAGTCCCTCTAAACTAATTCAAAATCATAACTTTTTTTCCCTACTGGAGATATTTTAGAGTATTTTATTTTCTGTTTAAAGTAATAAGTGAAAGAGAATTAACAATTATCAGATGTTACCTTTGTTTCGCAGCTAACAATAACAAAGAAAATTCAATTATAAACCATCTCTTTTCTGTAGAAATTGAGACATTAAAGTCTCTTACGATAAATGTATTAAAACTAGATAGAATCACTTTGTGTCAACATTTTTTAAATATTTTTCCTTGGTTGAGAACTTAAAAAAGTGCATTATTAATTCAAGATAGTTAAGGTGAATCCACTTCGAGGCACCGAAAAAGGTTATGAGCTCAGCACGATTCCACTGCGTTTACACATTATATTATAGTTTTATTTTAATGAAGTAATTTATTTAATATACATTAAATGGTCATTTGAGGAACTTGAATATATTTAAGGGTAAATTTGAATATGTTAGGGTAAATTTGTTTCAAGTAGATGTAATTTTTTTTTTTTTTTTTTCGTTTGTAAAATAAATTCAGTCATGTTTAAGAAGTTGAAGAGGTGCATTGTAAATTGCTTGTATTTACATTGTCTTCTTGTAAATTTACTGCGAGGAGCCAACAAAGACAATTAATATTCCTGTTGTTACTAAAGTAAGATACTGAATAATAGGCAATACCTTCCTTGATTAAAATAAGTTATAAAAGGAAATATACCTCTTTTGACGGAAAAACGGACGAAAATGAATTATATTTTCTTTGAAGGTTTTTTTGTGACTTTTCATCCATTGACTGATTGGACTCTATGAAAAATATTCTACATATACCATTAACTTTAGCTCAATCAAAGCTGCAATTATTAACCCTTAATAACCTAGCGTTGCCATATGGCAACAGCAAAACCCCCTCCCTTTATTATTGTCTGGAGAGGTCTAAGTTAATATTGAACTTTTTAAATGTTAATATTATGTCAAAAGAAGGACTAAATTGATTTTTCATCATTAGATTTATTTGTTTGGTGCAACACGTATGCGACAAGACAGGTTTAAGAAATGGGTTATTCCAAATTTGAGACACGGAAAGAATTTTAATTTTTTTAATTAATTAATTAATTAAATATTTTTATTATTGGTTATTAGAATAAAGAGTGATTAAAAATATAAAATTATTGCAGTTTCACGAAATTTAATTTTTCTGCCCTAAATTGAGCGTCAATTTGAAAGTTGCCATATGGCAACGCTAGGTCATTTTGCCTTACAGTTTTTTTTTTTGTAAGTGGTAATTTTATTCAGTCATATTTATATACAAAGTTTTGATGTTTTTTTGCCTAATGTTCATTTTTTTATTGATTATTTTCTAAATATTTCTCAATTAGTCTCTAAATATTATAATTATTTTTGTTGAACAAGTAATATTAATAATTAGTAACAAATATTATTGGGCTATTCTTTTAAAAATAATATGTATATAATAATACCTATATTATTTTTATTACAATCGAATAATACATATATATTTTTAAAGGTAATAACAAAAACACATGCATAAAAAAAAAAAATTAAGAAATAATTACATAATTTTACCAAAAAAAAAAACATGATACATAATACAAATAATGAAAAAAAAAAAAAAAAAAAAAAACTTTTTTGTTCTTTTAATTAAATTTAGTATTTTGTTAGTATTATTTGTACTTTTTTAACCCAAAATTTATTTTACATACATTTTGTAAAAGAAATTATTAAAAAATTTACTGAGAAAAAAAAACTGTAGGGCTAATGTCCTAGCGTTGCCATATGGCAACAGCCCAAATTTGGGGTAAGGAATTTATTTCAATTTTTTTAAACATTTTTTACATATTAAGGGACCTCTTAACAGACAAAATCCCCAGAAAAAAACAAAACAATTCCCCAAAAAAATAATTCGGGCAGTTAAGGGTTAACGTAATTTACTCAGACATGTTTAATATCAATGGTTAGATGATCTAAGCCTAGTCCGTAGATGAATTTATCAATGAATACATATTTCAATTAACAACCAGTTTGCAGAGGAAAATTGCGTCCATCGTATTTAAAATGTATATAAATAACTTTGATGCAGATGAATATAGAAGAATTACGGCTCTAATTAAGAAGTTGCTTAGTTAACTAAATTTTCTAAATATATCATAATATATATCTTATGTAATTTATTTTAAATGAATAAATCAATGCAGCTAAAGATTACTACCTGCTAGGGATTTAAAGACAATAAAAATCAGGTTAATTCTTCTTCATTCATAACAAGTAGTATAACACATCTAACTTCAGGTAGTTTGTCATTACAGTAATAAATTAAAGGATTGAGTACTGTGAAGGTGAAAGATTACAATAGGGATTAAAGAAAATAAGAAAAACAGGTTGATAAACTTTTTTTTAAACCAATAGTAGCATCACAATCTTCAATTTTAGTTTGTCGAATGAAGATTGATAAGCGTGAACACAATGGGAAAATCATATTAAAGTATTCGATGGAATACTTTTATGGAAATAAAAAAGTTAAGTTATTCGAAAACGGTGAAACTCTATCTGCATTTAAAATGAACAAAGTAAGACATTTTAACGTATTCACTACTCACTTTCAAATGTCAATTTCACTTTGAATGACTAGAAAAAGAAACAACTTTTTTTCTTGCTATTAATAAAATACTATAGATCATTTTTTAAAGAATAAACGTTGTACTATAAAAATGCTTGAGGTATTTACAGTAATAGTACATTACGCTTCGAGTGCGGAAAGTAGCATTCCGCATGCGAGTGTGGAGTTTGCACCCGAGCGATAGCGAGGGTAGTAAAACCACACGAGCAATGCAAAATGCCGTTTTCGCACGAGTTGCGTACCGTACTTTATCTACGATTGTTAGATTTAAATAATAAATACAGAAAAAAATAAACTTCCTGTATGCAAGTTCGTATTTCTCTTTTGATAAAGATAACATTAATTCATTAGTTGTATTTTGTGCCGAATTATTTCGGGAGGCGTATTATTCTCCTCATATTCGTTATAATCATTTAAATCACTCATTGATTTTCACAAAAAACTCGATATAAAAGTTACTTTTATTAAACAAACAGCAAATTAGTCTTGTTAAATGTAAACAAACTCGCTAATCGTGCGTAAAGCTGAAGAATTCCTCTTCTTTACCGCCCTAGCGTGGTAAAGAAGATGAATTCTTCAGAACTATGAGACTCGCATGCGCAATGAATACAAGTACGTAAAGAATCACTTTCTACGCATCTAAACAGAGATATAATGTTTATATTTCGTATCAATCGTAGGTAAACGTTTTTTATATATAAAACAATCTATATCTTCAAGTGTTTTTTTTTTTCATTTTACTATCGTGCTTTCCTTGATTGATATTTCAAATGCTTTGAAATTTAACAATTCTACGTATTTAAAATATTTAATGCACAAAAAGAGTCTAATGAAGTATTAAAAAATAGACTATATGTTTCGACGAACGTATTAGAAAATTGTTTTGAAAAAAAGTTATAAATTATCTTTTATTACTAACTAGTATATTTCCTTATTACTGATAACCAATATCATGCCTATCTACAGTAAATGTATTTTAACATGATCCTTGATGCGAAAATAGAGTCCGTTTTAATGGTTTAAAATACACCACTATATTTGCATATTTCATAACCATTTTAAAAATGTAATAAATAAAAAAAAAAATGTAGATCAAATTAAAATGGTTCGTGAAAATTTTCTTCGACTATGATAGAAAAAAAATATTGATATAAATGAATAAATAATAATAAAGAATTAAGTTTCTTTTTACATATTTTTTTTTAAAACTGGCTTCAATTAGATCTTAAGTATATTTTATTAATTATTGCACAATTGTGAACCTAATAGTTTCTTTAAATGAGATAATTTACACAATTATATATATATATATATATTATATAAATATAAAACAGAACGAGTTATGGTTGTTTCGAGGAAACCACTTTTTTTGTGATTCCTAAAAGGTTAAAACAAAAATCAGCTAAAATTGTATTAAATACACCAACATTTCAAACAGTTCAAAAGGTGACTTAGTTGACCAACTTTATCAAAATTATCAAGTTTTGAGTTGTATAATTCGTTTGATTCGGCACTATTGCTAAATCTTTAAAGTCACCAGAGATATTAAAAAATTATATAACATGGCGAACACATTCCAGTTTATATGTATTGCCAAATACAGGAAATTTTTTACTTTAAATAAAAATCAGGACAGATTTATTTAACCCCAAAAATAAGCTTGTATTATTCATGTTAAAACATGAATAATTAATTTCTCAAACTGCTAAAATAAATATTTAATATTGTGAGATTATCAATTACTCTTCATTGGATAATTAGTATTAAACAATTAACCAATCACATAAATATTAACAGAAATAGGAGGAATTGTATCAATTAAATAAAGGAATGAAGATAAGCTAGAGTTAATAGTAATAAGCTAAGCTAGTTAAGCTAGAGTTAATAGTAATAAGCTACGCTAGTTAAGCTAGAATTAATAGTAATAAAAAAAATAGTCAAATCTAAAATAACAATGAACAAAATTAAAATGACTTGAAATACAAAATCAAATGGCCATATTGACAAAATAGTACATTACGCGTCAAGTTCGAAAAGTAGCATTTTGCATGCGAGTGGGGAGTTTGCACCCGAGCGACAGCGAGTGTAGTAAAACCACACGAGCAAATGTATGTAAGTTCGTGTTTCTTTTTTGATAAAGATGACATTAATTCATTAGTATGTATTTTGTGCCGAATTAATTATTTCGGGAGGCGTATTATTCTCCTCATTTTCGTAATAATGACAAAAATCAATCATTGTTTTCCACTAAAAACTTGAAATATACAGTTACTTTAATTAAACAAACAGCAAATTAGTTTTGTTAAATGTAAACAAACTCGCTAATCGTGCGTTAAGGTGAAGAATTATTCTTTTTTTACAGCACTGAGGCGGAAAAAAGAGGAATTTTGAATCGCGCATGCGCAATGAATTCAAGTACGTAAAGAATCACTTTCAACGCATCTAAACAGAGATAGAATGTTTATATTTTGTATCAATCGTAGATAAAAAAATATATATTGATACCTGTTCAGTCCACGTTAGTTTATCTTTATTGTTCACTGATTGTTACCGAATATGTTTGCAAACTAATTAATTTAGCTTGATGGGTTTCTCAAAATAATATCAATAGAAACAAAAAAATAACAGATTTTAACATAAGTTGAGTAAATTCTTCAATAACATTAAACGTGCTCCATTTCGGTTATAGTTTGTGAATATACTTGGATGTTATATATATTTATATGATGCAATTATATTGTTGATGCAAGTCTCACAAATAGTTATGAACTCTTCTAAATAATCATATAATTCCTTACGTCTTCAAAATTGCGATGCATAAACTCTTAGACGTTAGAGTTTACTCTTGAACTGCATTACTTTTCTAAATGTTATTCTTAAACTGCGTTTATTCTCAAAATATTGTTCTTGAACTGCGTTAATTTCATTAATTTTATTCTTAAATTGCGTCAATTCTTTAAATGTCATTCTTAAACTGTATTGAATCTCTAAATTTTATTCTTACAGTGCATTAAATCTCTAAAGGTTATTAAAAAAAAACTTAAACCTTAAACTGCATTAATTCTCTAAAAGTAAGTTTTAAACTAGAGTTCTATTTTTGTTCTTCATTAAATGCTTTCAATGTTATATATAGTCTCGACTTAATTCACAATTTCAGCTTCCAATCATGATAATATGCGACATTAATGTACATTAATACCATATACATTAAAACTCATTAAATATCATTTTTTCGTTTAGAATTTTGTTATACAGTAGATTAGTTTTATTTGCATGCTTGTATTATTCTCCATGTAAATGTCGAAATGTACAACTACGATAAAAACAGACTTGGGCAAGTACCATGTGGCTGTTTCATATCAGCTAGAACTGTGTCGAATCCATTTTAGAAACTTTGTGCACTTGGAAAGTCGGCTAATAGTGACAGTCGGACTGGATCCAGCCCAGGCTCTTCCCAAACTGGTTCTCCAAGTCTTCGAAGGCTTTCACGGTTAATGGAATTTCACAGTTGACGTAAAGTCCGTTTTGTCCAGACGACATAGAATCCAAAGAAGTCGCTATTCACTCTCGTTTAGGTTATTTAACCTGTCCGACAAACTGTTACTACAATAGATGACGGCCTAACGAAATCTAAAAATACCGTTAACAACTTCCAGTTGAGATTTCAGAACCTACATTGTATCTAATACGTTTCTATTAAAACAAATAAACCGATACATAAAAATAAGACGAATAAAATATTTTTTTACTACGTTTTTATTAACTTGCATTCTTGTTTGTTTGTTTGTCCGGTACAAATCTGGCAATCGATTTCTAACTAACTTCCCGAATAGCTAGACATTTGAAACTTTTAGCATAGCTCAGAACATGATGACAATGCATTATTTTAATACTTTTAGCCATCTTTCAGCAGAATTTTATTAGTTTTCAGCAAATTTTGCTGTGCGGAAAGTTAGTTCAGAAAAAAATCGTGTTATTTTATTTGTTTTGCCATATCCAATATTTACGCAATCTTCATTTTGACGGGTCTCAAATTTGTGATAGATAAACATTGAATGACAGCAAAACAGAATATCGATTATATTATTTATCGATTATATTATTTTAAACGAAAATTTAAAAACGTAGTATATAAAAAGTTCTTTTTATCTTGAAATTATTTATTATTAAGGATAATTATTAAATAAACCATTAATATTCCGAATTTCGAATTGTTGTATATCACAATTGGCATTCCTATTTTTTATTGTAAATCACAATAAAAAAAAAAACAGAGGGGAGTAACAATCTAAAGAAGGTGTACGGAATGTTTTTCTTTAGCCTCTTACTCCCCTTATAAACAGAAGTGTGATGATCCTTTGTCCAAAAGTACAATGGACTAAACATCCCTTTGTCTTAATAGTTATTTAGTCAAAGTATTTTTTATTCTAAAACAACATAGGGGAGTAACAATCTAAAGAAGTGCCTCACAATTAACAATCTTTTTGCAGTTTGTAATATTATCCCTAGTTCATTTTTCCACAAATTTTCCATTTAAAAAATAAATTACTAGCTCTAAACCTATTTTGTGTAAAAACGAGACATAAAATACTTAAGGAAAAATAATGTTTAATTATTAATAAAAAAAAAATAATAATAATAATTATAAATAAAAAAAATGGAGGATTCTAAATTTTAGTTAGAAATTCCCTGGACCATCTCTTTAATAATCAAGAACTCCTTAACCAATTTGAAAGATTTTATCATCTTTTGGTGCGGCAAGGACCTACTAAAACTACACTAATTTAATTTTTAAAATAGAGAGAAAGACAGATATGTGTAATTTAGAATCCCATATGCTTGTATGATATAAGAAAGATTATTTCCACCTCATCTATATTTATTACCTACTACTTCTACTCCAAAAAACATTTCCTGTAATAAGAAATATAAGTTCATGAAACATTAATGCTTGAGAGAGTTAAAACCATTCGTAAGTGGAGTTATTATTAATTCATTTTATAAGAAAATGGGATGCATATATTAACCTAAAAAGAAATAATGCATTTCAAATATCAAATCTCAAAAATTTTAATGAAAAGTCGATAAAAAAAAGGATTCTTGACATATTGAATAAAAAAGAAACATTATTGATAGCACTCATTTGTAGATTTTCTGAATTCGATAATTTCCACTTAACTAATAAATTAAATAATGTTTAAATATTGTATTCTCGTTGTAAATACATAATATAATTCAGTTTTAGCTTTGTAGGGTTCAGTTTGGGCTTTGTTCTTTTTTATTTATTTTTTTATTCAATAATTTGTAGGTAGTCGGGATGTGGGTAAAATTTAGCTTACAAGATTTAGAGGCAAAGAAACAACGAGCAAATTAATGAATTAATTAAATTTGTATGGGTTAATTAACTAATTAATTTGCTCGTTGTTTCTTTGTCTCTAAATCTTGTGACCTAAATTTGACCCACATCCCGACTACCTACAAATTATTAAATAAAAAAAATCACAGGGAAGTACTTGCGTCCAAGTACTTTTTAGGGTTTTGTAGATGATTAAGCATGCCCGTTATGTAATTATGATTTTTTGCTTCGATCTCAAGAGTCCCGGGTTCGATCCCCCGAGGGGTCACAATGTTTTTCATCGCTAATAACGACTAGAAAATTAATTTTTTCAGAACATTTCCATCACTCCACCATAAGGTATAACCATGAATTATTTCGAAATTTTAGGACCACCCATTATTTAATGGATGGGGTCATTTTTGGGGGTATATTTTGACTTATAAAACCAATAAAGAATGAATAAATATTTAAAAAAGCAAATATATATTTGCGTCCTACTCTTCAGCAGCTTTCATTTGATACCCAACTCAAAATTTTAAAAAAATAAAATTTTTGGCGCACTTCAAATTTTCGCGCCCAAAATTGGCAATTTTTTAAAATTTGGGATGAACTCCCGGAATTTTCATCGCCCCATAATAAGGCATTAGCATGAATTATATCGAAATTTTAGGACCAGCCGTTATATAGTGGTTGGGGGGGGGGCATTTTTTTTCGGTATATTTTGATTTATTTACCCAATAAGGAATGCATAATTTAAAAAAGTATATATATATTTGCGTCCTACTCTTCAGCAGCTTTCATTTGATACCCCACTCAAAAATTAAAAAAAATATAAATTTTTGAATTTACAACATTTTTGCGAATTGCGCATGTGCATATTTAATTTTGAACTTCTATATATTTTTCCTGTAGTTGGGTCAAAATTTTGCACCAGTGTTTCAAATTTCAGCTCATTACCTTTAACGGTTCGGGCCCTATGAACCAAAGAGCGACGGACAGATGGACACATCACCCTCGGCATAAGGGTTTTGAGAAGAATCTACAAAACCCTAAAAATGAACATTCTTGACAGCACTCATTTGTAGATTTTCTGAATTCAATAATTTCCACTTTTTTAATAAATTAAATAATGTCTAAGTATTGTATTGTCGTTGTAAATACATAATCTAATTCAGTTTTAGCTTTGCAGGTAGTCGGGATGTGGGCCAAATTTAGGTCACAAGATTTAGAGACAAAGAAACAACGAGCAAATTAATGAATTAATTAAATTTGTATTGGTAAATTAATTAATTAATTAAATAATTTCTGATTACTGTATTGCCATCGGGAATCTGTGCAAGTTTCAGCTTTTTCAATTGTAAACATATTAGTATTTACTACTATTTAACTATTACATATATTATTTTCATTTAAGTAGTTAATAGTTATCTATGATGGTAAGAGTTTAAGTTATGAAATTACAAAATAATCTATAGCTAAATATGTATCTATGTACTATTAAAAAAAATGAATATTACTATTATAATAATTTATGCTTAAAACCAAACTAAATATTTCATAATTATCGGATATACATTGGTTAAATTCAGAGGTAGAACTGACCACACACAATTCAATGCTAATACATTTTCAAATATTTAACAAACTTCTTGAATCACCTTGTCCATAGTAATACGAAATTATACGAAATCTAAGTTTAGTGCAAACTCAAAATATTTCAATGAGAGGTTGCCACAGTCTAATTCCAATATTATGTATACTCGATTAAAGCATTTGAATTAATTCAGAAATCCTCTTTATTGTGCATTGATATTTTGAAATTTGCAATGTATACATTTTCTTCATAATTTAGGATTTATATATGATGTATGAAATTATTAAATACTGTTGAATTTATGATAATTATGAATATAGCTAAAAGGTACACATATCACTGATCATTTTTACTTTATTATAGTTATAATTAATTAACTCAAATATCCAACTAATTTGAAATAATAGTGAGAAAACAATAATTTAAATCAATCGATGTTATTATGTATATTATTTTGCATAATTATAATATTTGTCATACATAATATTATGTACTCAGGAATTCTAATGCAAGTTACATTAATTGAAATAAACTATACCGAAAAGCAAGGTAACCGTTGTTTAATTTTCCAATGAATTATATTTGAATCTAACATTCACACTTCGTCTTCAATAGGAAATTTAATTATTTCATTTCCAGCTATTAATTCAACAACAATGTTTTATAAAAACAATAATGAGATTTGTACGAAGTAAAAATCCTTTTCTACAGATTAGTAATTTTAAGTCAAGCTTAACAAAAGAAAAATAAAACAAATACGTGCGGTGTCGCGGGACACCGTGGTGGGGAACGAAATTTCTTACGCTTTTCATTAAATATAAATTATAACATCACACTGCTAAGTATACGATAATAACTATTTACAAATGGCCAAATTAGAAAAGAGACAAAATTAAAAGTAATAACTATTTTGTACTTAGCGGAGTTTAGGCAAAATTAAAAGAACATCTTTTTTTTATCATTGAAGCGTTTTGACATAAATATGTATTGAATGTTGAGAAAATAGTTAATCATGATTAGTTTATAGTTAGAGAAGATGGTTGTAGTATAGATAGTAAGGGAACAAGACCGTTCCCTAATCCTCGCTTTCTGGCCATACTCCATTTAAAATATTATAAAATATATCACTTTACTACACAAAAACTTCTGCTTGTATCAGGTTGAAATTTTACATGAGTGTTTCAATTGTACTTTAGACGATGTGTATGAAGTTTTATGAAAATCGTTACGTTAGAACGTAAGATATCGGTTAAGAAGTCGTTTAGTCTATTTTAATGATTTAGGTCCGCTTTAATAAATTTAGCGATCTCTATCACTTCATAGCGGTTTCGGTTGTGGTTTTACTAAAAATATAAATAATAATAAAGTTGTTTGTCTCATTAAATAGAGGAAGTTAAAAATTTTCCCCGTCCTAAAATTCCAATTTTACATTTGAAGTTTACGTTTACGCGAGCGTTGCGCGCGAAGCTAGGACGGATAACGTTGTCCAACGATCTCGTCCTGGGAATTGGTAAAATGAACATTTGTACCAAATTTCAACTTAATTGCTTAAGTAGTATGTTTTTGGTGATACTGGCCAGTCCAGTACTGGCCCATTTTTATATACGGGAAAATACTGGCCCAGCCTTAGCGTGGTGCGCATGCGCAGAACGACGGCGCCACTCGAGGGCAAGCTCGGGCCCGCCCGCGATGTGCGTATCGCTCCCCGCCCGCGCCCCGCGATGTCGATATCGCCCCCGCCCTCGTACCGCGATGTAGGTATCGCCCCCCGCCCCCAGTTATATTTTTGAGCCTCTATACGAGGATTCTGGCCCAGATATGTCAGGGGATTCTAGCCCAGATCAGCACTAGCCCAATTTTATACACGGGAATTCTAGCCCAGATATGTCCGGGGTTTCTAGCCCAGATCAGTACTGGCCCAATTTTATATACGGGAGATTCTAGCCCAACACCTGGCCCCCCACTACTTAGTTTAACTTTTGAAGATATGTCCGGGGAACTAGCCCCGTCCTCTGTCTTACGAACACCTGGCCCCCTTTCGTCGACAGATCTTAATTTAAAAATAAGTAAACATTATATTTTAAAAAACGCATTACATTAATATTATTTTAAATCAAAAAGATATAGTCCTCTTAAAGTCTTCTAATTAACCATCTTATATATAAATAAGGAAATTATTACTACTCAATTAGTTTAACTTTTGAATGGGAGTTTCTAGCCTAAGATATGTCCGGGGAACTAGCCCTGTCCTCTGTCCCGCCAAGCCCCTGGCCTTAGAGCTTGCAGCCAATAATATACTTTATTAACAGTAACAAGTTCAACAAATCAATACCTAGACCGCATACCAACTTTAATAAATAAATTAAAAAATAAATAAACAAGAATTTATTAATAACATTTTTAATTATTTCTTATTAAACATAGATTTATTAGTAACATTTTTAGTTATTTCTTTTTAAACATTGTATTAAGATAAGAGATTGATGATTATGTTGGGTATGATCACAGTATCACTATTTTATTATTAGCGGTATATGTAAATATTTTAGTAACATTTCATATCGGATTAGAGCTTGCAGCCAATAATATACTTTATTAACAGTAACAACTTTAACAAATCAATACCTAGACCGCATACCAACTTTAATAAATAAATTAATAAATAAATTAAAAAATAAATAATCAAGGATTTATTAATAACATTTTTAATTATTTCTTATTAAACATAGATTTATTAGTAACATTTTTAGTTATTTCTTTTTAAACCATGTATTAAGATAAGAGATTGATGATTATGTTGGGTATAAGTAAACATTATATTTTAAAAACGCATTACATTAATATTATTTTAAATAAAAAAGATATAGTCCTCTTAAAGTCTTCTAATTAGCCATCTTATATATAAATAAGGAAATTATTACTACTCAATTAGTTTAACGTATGCAGTCTCATGGGACGCAAAGGTTTACTTTCGGATCTGATTAAAACTAGGTACAATTTGAACGGGAGTTTCTAGCTCTTCTAATTAACCATCTTATATATAAATAAGGAAATTATTACTACTCAATTAGTTTAACGTATGCAGTCTCATGGGACGCAAAGGTATACTTTCGGATCTGATTAAAACTAGGTACAATTTGAACGGTAGTTTCTAGCTCTTCTAATTAACCATCTTATATATAAATAAGGAAATTATTACTACTCAATTAGTTTAACGTAGGCAGTCTCATGGGACGCAAAGGTTTACTTTCGGATCTGATTAAAACTAGATACAATTTGAACGGGAGTTTCTAGCTCTTCTAATTAACCATCTTATATATAAATAAGGAAATTATTACTACTCAATTAGTTTAACGTAGGCAGTCTCATGGGACGCAAAGGTTTACTTTCGGATCTGATTAAAACTAGATACAATTTGAACGGGAGTTTCTAGCTCTTCTAATTAACCATCTTATATATAAATAAGGAAATTATTACTACTCAATTAGTTTAACGTAGGCAGTCTCATGGGACGCAAAGGTTTAAAAAAAGACCCCCCTAAGACCGTAAATCCGGCACTGGTTCCACCAGCTCCTTATAGTTTCAAATGGACATTACTTGGAGAATTATTTAAAATTAAATGTCAAAATAAAGTAAATTAAATGTCTATGTTTAGCTAAATTTTAATGTAAGATTAATTAAGAAGATTATTTGTGTATTGAACGAAATATTGAATATCCCATAATATTATTATACTAATTGTATTGGGTGTTAAAATAATAAATATATGGTTTCAATTGTAATTGAGAATTGAGTAGAGATAAAAAACAAGACTTTATTAGCCTACATGGAAGACCTGTATTAATTGAACTGGTTTAAACAGCTGTGGGCCTTGAAGGTCGAGACCGCTAAACAGGTTTGGTCTTAATAACATAATACATATTCTTATTCTTATTATTTTTTCTGCCAGTCCAGAGGTCCTGGGTTCAAACACGGTCACTCTATTTTTTATACCATCCGACGGCCGCAAACAATAATCAATTTCGAAGAGCACAGGCCCGTACCACTTGGCGCATGACCCCAGAGTCATTTGGCGTATGACCCCAGAGAATCTATTTAAATGGGTTTGACAAATTTTAAGAGTCGTTATTTATCAATTTTACTTAAATTTATTATATTTTTTGGGAGGTCTCCGGATGGAATTACATAACTATTATTTATTGGTAAAGATAGTACAAACTATTTATTAACTGCTACTTTCACTTACTATCCACCTCCGATATATTTTCGATATCTAGCCTTAGCTTCTTTATAATAAGTGTAAAGGTTAGAGGGGAAGTATGGAACATAAAAATAATAATAATAATAATAGATTTTAATTTTATATTTATACAAAACAAATGTACAATAATAAACTCTGAAATAAAGAAGAATATAAAAAATTATAGGAAGATTTACAATTTATTCTGTGATTACATTTATATAACGAAATTAATAATATCAGTCAGTAATAACTTACATTTTTTTTTTTTTTTAAATATATTACACCCAGACTCCTTAAAGAATTAATTATATGTTCCACCTCTTTTGTATGAAGGTTGCCCGTTTTTTCTTCATCATCCCAATAAAGTTCAAGCCTGTATATCATGTTAAGAATATCGCTTAAACATGATTCATTTCCTGCAGAGGGATCGAAACACCTATTTGGATTAAGTGCGTTATCATATCTACCTTTTTTATACTTATAGTCATATGTAGAATTAATAAGGTTTAAATATTTGTTTGAGTATATATTTCCCACATCATTTTCGGAAGAATCAGAATTATTATTTAGATATGGCTTTCTTGATTTTACTGCCTCCATATCATTATCCGAAAGCGATGAATCTGAGTCCGCTATGTGTAGACATGGTTCTCCTGGATGTCTCTCTATGTCTTTAGAAGAGCCAACGGTCGATCTCCTTACTGCCTCCATTTCATTTTCCATATTATTATCCGAAAGCGATGAATCTGAGTCCGCTATGTGTAGACATGGTTCTCCTGGATGTCTCTCTATGTCTTTAGAAGAGCCAACGGTCGATCTCCTTACTGCCTCCATTTCATTTTCCATATTATTATCCGAAAGCGATGAATCTGAGTCCGCTATGTGTAGACATGGTTCTCCTGGATGTCTCTCTATGTCTTTAGAAGAGCCAACGGTCGATCTCCTTACTGCCTCCATTTCATTTTCCATATTATTATCCGAAAGCGATGAATCTGAGTCCGCTATGTGTAGACATGGTTCTCCTGGATGTCTCTCTATGTCTTTAGAAGAGCCAACGGTCGATCTCCTTACTGCCTCCATATCATTTTCCATATTATTATCCGAAAGCGATGAATCTGAGTCCGCTATGTGTAGACATGGTTCTCCTGGATGTCTCTCTATGTCTTTAGAAGAGCCAACGGTCGATCTCCTTACTGCCTCCATATCATTATCCAAGAGCGATGAATGTGAGTCCCCGATATGTAGAGCTGGTTCTCCTGCATCTCTCTTTATGTCTTTAGAAGAAGCAGCGATCGATTTCTTTTCTGACTCTCCTTTTTTTTCCCTTTATCATGATTAATTAGTTTACCATGCGACTTCATTGTTTCCAATGGATGATAGAGTTTAACACGTTTGGATACAAATTCAATTGGTTTAGTATCCATTATTTCTTTTTCACTGATTTTGTTTACTGTAACATGATCTCTTGAAATAACATCTGTGCTCCTCTTTAGTATATCCGGATGTCTTTTAATATATAGTTTGAACCATTTGGCTCCGGGGCTGTTATTTGCAAATACGTTTTTCTTGGGAAATTCACTAAGGACCATTTTAATAGCATCTTTAACATCTTTTGGACGTAACAATGAGCCTGGTTTAATTTTTTGAAGTAACTTATTTTTCATTTCTCGTTCTTCGCTCTTCGTCAAGCTTGTTTCACGTCCCATTTTTCTTTCCAACGGCACTTTATTATTTATTTTGTTGAGTAGTGTGCTTTTAGGTATTGAAAATAATTTTGATGCCTTATTTAAAGACATCCCGTTTTTTATTTCTTGCAATGAATTTCTTAAATCTTCTTCGGAGTATAAAAATCGTTTGTATACCTTTCGAGACATTGTGTGACAAAATGATGGTAATAGGTGATTCTTCGCCGATCGTTACGTACATACTAAGCGCCCTTTCGGTATAGATTGGAGTACTAACTGTCACCTATCACATGTAGCGAAAACACCATCGAATGAACACAAAAGTGTTGGATTTGGCGCATAGCCTGTTAGATGAGCCTTGTAATCTTGATGTTACCTACTACCGCATTACACAGGGTTTTATTGTTTTTTCATATCTTAATTACATTTAAATAAAAATACCTTTTTTATTCTAACAAAGGCACAATCAAGTAAAGACCCCACTGTAGTACATAAAGCAAGGGGGGAGGGAAGCCTCAGTTTACAATTTGTTTCCTCTAATATACATTTATTATTATCCAATTTATTCTCTTGTCATAATAAATACTTCCATTTTGAACTCATTCAATTAAAAAATCAGTAAATAATATTATATAAGTGTTATCCTCAGTCGTGAGCCTTCCCTCCAGTGTATTTTTAACAGTATACATAATGATTGCTTATTATAAAGCAAGAGGAGTAGACCTAACCATTAGACAATGTAACCAAGGGGTAGTGACATTTTTTTTTTCTTTAGGTTGGCCAATCTGACTGCCAACACTGAAGGGTACCTAAGAATGAACACTTCTAGGTACCTAAGATTGATCACTGTTGGGTACCTAAGATTGAACATTGTTAGGTACCTAAGACTGAACACTTTTAGGTACCTAAATACCTAAGATTGATCACATTTAGGTACCTAAGATTGAACACATTTAGGTACCTAAGAATAAACACTTTTAGGTACCTAAGATTGAACACATTTAGGTACCTAAGATTGAACACTTTTAGGTACCTAAGATTGAACACTGTTGGGTACCTCAGAATAAACACTTTTAGGTACCTAAGATTGAACACTGTTGGGTACCTAAGATTGAACACTGTTGGGTACCTAAGATTGAACACTTTTAGGTACCTAAGATTGAACACTTTTAGGTACCTAAGATTGAACACATTTAGGTACCTAAGATTGAACACTTTTAGGTACCTAAGATTGAACACTGTTGGGTACCTAAGAATAAACACTATTAGGTACCTAAGATTGAACACTGTTGGGTAATTGAACACTGTTGGGTACCTAAGATTAAACACTTTTAGGTACCTAAGATTGAACACTTTTAGGTACCTAAATACCTAAGATTGAACACTTTTAGGTACCTAAGATTGAACACTGTTGGGTACCTAAGAATAAACACTATTAGGTACCTAAGATTGAACACTGTTGGGTAATTGAACACTGTTGGGTACCTAAGATTAAACACTTTTAGGTACCTAAGATTGAACACTTTTAGGTACCTAAATACCTAAGATTGAACACATTTAGGTACCTAAGATTGAACACTTTTAGGTACCTAAGATTGAACACTGTTCGGTACCTAAGAATAAACACTTTTAGGTACCTAAGATTGAACACTGTTGGGTACCTATGATTGAACACTGTTGGGTACCTAAGATTGAACACTTTTAGGTACCTAAGATTGAACACTTTTAGGTACCTAAGATTGATCACTGTTGGGTACCTAAGATTGAACATTGTTAGGTACCTAAGATTGAACACATTTAGGTACCTAAGATTGATCACTGTTGGGTACCTAAGATTGATCACTGTTGGGTACCTAAGATTGAACATTGATAGGTACCTAAGACTGAACACTTTTAGGTACCTAAGATTGAACACATTTAGGTACCTAAGATTGAACACTTTTAGGTACCTAAGATTGAACACTGTTGGGTACCTAAGAATAAACACTTTTAGGTACCTAAGATTGAACACTTTTAGGTACCTAAGATTGAACACTGTTGGGTAATTGAACACTGTTGGGGTACCTAAGATTGAACACTGTTGGGTACCTAAGATTGAACACTTTTAGGTACCTAAATACCTAGGATTGAACACATTTAGGTACCTAAGATTGAACACTTTTAGGTACCTAAGATTGAACACTGTTGGGTACCTAAGATTGAACATTGTTGGGTACCTAAGATTGAACACTTTTAGATACCTAAGAATAAACACTTTTAGGTACCTAAGATTGAACACTGTTGGGTAATTGAACACTGTTGGGGTACCTAAGATTGAACACTGTTGGGTACCTAAGATTGAACACTTTTAGGTACCTAAGATTGAACACTTTTAGGTACCTAAATACCTAAGATTGAACACTTTTAGGTACCTAAGAATGAACACTTTTAGGTACCTAAGATTGAACACATTTAGGTACCTAAGATTGAACACTTTTAGGTACCTAAGATTGAACACTGTTGGGTACCTAAGAATAAACACTTTTAGGTACCTAAGATTGAACACTGTTGGGTACCTAAGATTGAACACTGTTGGGTACCTAAGATTGAACACTTTTAGGTACCTAAGATTAAACACTTTTAGGTACCTAAGATTGAACACTTTTAGGTACCTAAGATTGATCACTGTTGGGTACCTAAGATTGAACATTGTTAGGTACCTAAGATTGAACACTGTTGGGTACCTAAGATTGAACACTTTTAGGTACCTAAGATTGAACACTGTTAGGTACCTAAGATTGAACACATTTAGGTACCTAAGATTGAACACTGATAGGTACCTAAGATTAAAACTTTTAGGTACCTAAGAATGAACACTTTTAGGTACCTAAGAATGAACACTTTTAGGTACCTAAGATTGAACACTTTTAGGTACCTAAGATTGAACACTTTTAGGGCAAATCCCACCGTTAATGAAACATAATAAAATACATGTTTATAATTAAGCATAATCAAATATATGTTTATAATTAAATATAAACTTATTGATATGTAATTATTCTCTTTCTGAAAATATCTACAGTCTTTGCATTTAAAGTTTTGACTGTGGGGTAGTGATATGACTGAGTGTCACAAATCAAAACTTTAAAAACGTAGACTTTAACTCCCATTTCAATAATTATTTATACTGATCAACTTTATACTGGTTATTTATACTACTCAACTATTTATTTATCCTAAAAATGGAGGAGATAGTTGCCCAACCTCAGGCACCTAACAGTGATCAATTACCTAAAAGTGATTAATCTTAGGTAACAAACAGGTTTGAAATCAAGGGGAAGCTCCCGACTGAGATTATGCTTATTTTTTAATTGAATAAAATCAAAATGGAAGTCTTTATAATGAAAACTCCATGATATCAAACAGATATGAAATCAAGGGGAAGCTCCCGACTGAGATTATACTGAGTTTATACTTATTTTTTAATTGAATAAGTTCAAAATTAAAGTCTTTAATAATGATGAGTCCAGGATAACAAACAGGTTTGAAATCAATTTAATTACTTCAAATAGTAAACACTTTTTTATTTCGTTTAATGGCGAAAAAGGTGACAGACCCGTCCCAAATAAGTTCAAAATTATAGTCTTCCATGACAACAGATACTCTCTTCTGTACGAAATGTATACACAATTTCAAGTTTCCTACTACCACAAGGACAATTCAGAACCACTGTTAAACATGGAAGAGTTTAAGAAATTGGCTCCGATAATAGTGATCGACTGCAGTAAGCAAAGAGATGCGATAAAATCGTCTGCGGTAGACGTACGTCTCGAGTTTTCGGCGAGAGAGAATTTTCCCGCAATCACAAGTGCCTACTGTTTAATTCTACACGACAGACTCATACAGTACACACCCTCTGACGGAATGATCCATCGAGTGGTATAAATGGTCACAGACGGAGGGACAGGCAATCAGTTTATGTCAAGGGTTTATTTAAGAAACATGTCGTCTTCATACTCTATTCCAACCGAAAATAATAACTGCACGAGTGAAAGTTGCGCCGCCGTATTGGATATTCAGTTTTATCATGGTACCAAATATGTACGTGAGATTGCCATAGTAGACGTGAACGAATTGAAAATCGTATACCAAAATTCCTTTACGAGTGGACAACAGATCAGATTACCCGAAATTCGTTATCGCTGGTCTCCTTGCACATATAATCAAGAATATGTGAAGAATCTCCTCTATCAATTAGTGGATATTTTCCTTTCGCGATACGATTTCATTTTCATGAAAGGTTTCGCCAAAGGATCATATATAAAACAACTGTATACATCGCATCAAATTTACCTGTTGGATGAGTTAAGATGTCCTCCTATCACCAGTTTGATCAAGAAATATAATATCAGTCAAAATAAATCAGCCGTGTCCAGAGCTATGGTACTCAGTTACTGGTGTAAAGACAACAGTTTAAGTCTACATGATTATACCACTAGACTCTTGACTTTTAGAAATTGGACCGTACAAAATACAGACCCGGAGAAAATGGCGGAATTTGGACTGACCCATTGGCATGCAGGATATACAAGGTGTATTTTTTGTAATACCCTCATCAATGACTGGGAAAATTGTGATAATATTTCATCTCATCACTCATGGTCTTCTTCGAGCTGCCCCTTAAATAATTTCGAAAATTAGTGTATAAGTGATTGAACTTTGTATAATGCTTTAAAAAAAAGTAACGAAAGAATGATTATTAATTTTTTTTAAATAATTTTTTTTTTTTTTTAACATATGCATTATATTTTATAGTAAATTTTATTTTATTTAAAATGTAGAATGTAATTAATTTATTATTTATGAATGTAATTATAGGTATAAATAAACACATTCTATTATATTAATTTATTCTTTTGTGTCTATTTCCTTTACTATAAAATAAGGGATCAGGTGGATGAAAAAATGTATTCAGAGCTGATTAGAGAGGGTCATCGGAATATCAGTTAATTCTCCAGTCCGTTTTTAACTTGGAACAGGTGCAAAATAAAACAGGATAGGATCAAGGTTGACTTAATTATAGGAGTCCATTTTTTATAAGAGGGATAGCAAACAGGTTTGAAATCATTAACGGACTTCCGATATGAAATTACAACCTCCCGTATATAAAATTGGGCCAGTACTGATCTGGGCTAGAAACCCCGGACATATCTGGGCTAGAATTCCCGTGTATAAAATTGGGCTAGTGCTGATCTGGGCTAGAATCCCCTGACATATCTGGGCCAGAATCCTCGTATAGAGGCTCAAAAATATAACTGGGGGCGGGGGGCGATACCTACATCGCGGGTCGAGGGCGGGGGCGATATCGACATCGCGGGGCGCGGGCGGGGAGCGATACGCACATCGCGGGCGGGCCCGAGCTTGCCCTCGAGTGGCGCCGTCGTTCTGCGCATGCGCACCACGCTAAGGCTGGGCCAGTATTTTCCCGTATATAAAAATGGGCCAGTACTGGACTGGCCAGTATCACCAAAAACATACTACTTTGCTTATCTTTTACTCAAGTTATCGTCATCGGTCAATTTAGCGACGATCGGTTTTAAGACGGTTATAACGTGCCATAAGGAACTTAGTTTAAAAAAAAAATAATAAAATAAAAAAAAAAATACATTGCACCAGTGCTTAATAGCCTAAAATGGAAGAATAAACGCCTGTACGTTTATACTTCTTAAAAATTGGTATTTGCTAACATAATTTTTTTTTATCTTATCCATGAAGAAGTGGTCAAAGATGATCAACTAAAGTGGTTGGTCTTCCAATGAACCATGTAAAACTGAAATGGTTTCTGTAAAAGCAAATTGGAAAGAAATTCTTTGACTAACAAATTTTCATGCTTACTAGTAACACAGAATTTGTTGTTTTCAAAAGTCACAATTTCTGATTTTTTAAGGTTCATAAAGATTGACAGAGTTAATTAAAGTTGTATCTGTTGTAAGGTGACAAGTTGGACTAACCTACGCAATTTCAATTTAAAAAATTAACAATACTGTTCAGTTAGACTGAATGGTGTCGAAAATTAGTCTAGTTGAGTTTGAGGTAGACCACCTCTCACCACAATTTATAAAAAACCAAAGACCATACTAAACATATTCTTATTAAATCGACACACGTAATCGAGGCTAACAAGTACGGAACCAACTCTAAAACAGATACCAAAGTTGACTGAACTCGACTGTGAATACCGTGATAAAATCAGTCAAACACATCGTGGAGATGTATTCATTTATGCATAAGAACATGCATTACATATTGTACGCTTCAAATAAAACGTTTGCTAATGAAAGCAATGAACATCGTGTTAATATACTTAACATACAAGACAAAATCTTGTAGTATAAATAGCCATTCACCATTTCAATCAACAATACTTAGAGATAATAATGAATGAATCATCTTTACAGTAGATTAACTCATTTCTCTGCTGGATAGTAATAATCAATTAACCCTCTCATTGATAATGGGACAGCAGTTCTATATTTAGTAATTCCATTCCATTCTCTAATCTTCATTCTAATTACCTTCTAATAGTTTACTACTACCTACATCCTTATCGTTTTATACACCTAATGGAATTCGATATAGCAGTAATTCTTTCCTGAAAGCAATTATCGGAGAAAAAATGTTGGTACATCGCGATTAATTAAGACACGTTTTCTCTTTTCTTTTTTAAAACTTAATTTCATATAATAAAACAGTATTACTCACCTCCGTACTGTCTATATTATTTGATTCATCCGAAGCTTTAATAATGTTCTACAAGTTAATCTGACATTGTGACGTATCTTGATTTGTTTTATGAAAATTATCTGAAAAAGTAAAACAATTTTCGAGTAATTTGGTATGAATGACATTCATACCAAATTTAGTTTGTAAAGGCACGTCCACACTTTGCCTATCGGCTCAAGCCGAATCAGTGTGGACGTGCCGGTCGGCTTTGCCGACGTGCCGAAAGCCGGACCGAATCGTGCCGAATCCAACACGAATTTGCACGGCCCTGATCAAAGAAGTTTGTAGTGTAGACGTTCCGATCGGCCTCAGTCGACAGATAGTTTTCATATAGTGAGGTTCGCACACTATTTTCTTGTTTTTTTTATTTGTTTTGTGTTGTTTCACAACTATGGCGTGGACTGGCGAATAAACCTTGGAATTTATAGAAATGTATCGCGCCTGTCCAGTATTGTGGGACAGTTCGAGTTCCGAATATAAAAATAATAAACCTTGGAATTTATAGAAATGTATCGCGCCTGTCCAGTATTGTGGGACAGTTCGAGTTCCGAATATAAAAATAATAAACCTTGGAATTTATAGAAATGTATCGCGCCTGTCCAGTATTGTGGGACAGTTCGAGTTCCGAATATAAAAATAATAAACCGGAGACATGACGGTCTTATTGAAATTTGCGTTTTTTTTTTATTAGATAAGCAAGAAGTTGAACGCAAAATAAAAAAAAAAAATGCAAAGGCATTATTCGAGGGAAAGGAAAAGGGCAAAGATATATAAAATATATAAAGTGATGGAACTTGGGGAATCTGTACCATGTAAAGGGAAGTGTGTATTCATCCACTCGCGTACTAGGGACAACCAACATTTTGGCCCCCCGGCGCTGAAATCTACCATTTTTATACTTTCTCCCCATATAGGGGGCAAAATATTGGAGATAAAAAAAAAAAAGTTAGAAGTAAAATATTTTTATTTTTTGCCATAGAATCCAATTCTGCTATCAAAAATATACACTCCAATTTGAAATTTTGAAGTTGCCGGCTTTGGGAGCAAAATGGGTGGTTGCCCATAGTGCGCGAATACATGAAAATAAACTTCCCTTAACATGGCTCGGGTCCACGAAGTTTCATTAATTTATCTCAAACCGTTCAAAAGTTAAGAGGGGGGGGGGGATAGACTTTTGGACCACCCTGTATATAAAGAGAAAGTATAAAAGAAGTTTTAAGGACCCCTGAGTCCCAAAATGTGTTTTTTTTTTTTGTTTTTGTTTTTAAATGTTTGTCTGTTGTATGAGCAAACACAAAACCTAAATTACCACGTGGAACCGTGAACTATAAGCCGATTTCTATGAAATTTTGCATCATGCTCGGAAAAATAATATCCTGAGCTAAAATCACGATATAAATTTTAGGTTTAAATTTTGGGGCACCACTCCCCGAAAACCATTTAAAATTGTCAAAAACTGTTCTGACGATTTTGATTTAAAAAATTTTAAAATTTAGTCTATTTAATCTAACCATATAAGTCACTTTCTCGGAAAAAATCTATTTTCTGAAAACCATTCTATGAATATGATGTGGCAGTGAGAGACAGGATTCAATTTCCCTCCAGTGAGGAGTTTCTTTTATGGTAAATTTTGATAAAATGTTTAAAAATTATTAAATGTAACCACGAAAACTCAACGAAACAACTAATGAATGGAAAACAATGGATGAAGTAGTTAAGTTCTCGTATATAAGAAAATTTAGTACAGGACAAATTATTGTGATAATGACGTTCAAAAGGCCAAATGCTGGCTTTTAGTCATTCGTTAATATTATACTACTAATATAAACTTGAGTACCTATTCTTCCATGACATATTAGTTCAATTATAGAGAGATGAGTTCATTTAGAGCGAGTTTTATGGGACAGATTTTTGTACTAATGACGGCCGAGAGGCCAAATGCTGGCTTTTATAGTCATTCGTTTTTATTATACTTCTAATATCAACTAAAGTAGCGTACCTTTTCTTCCCTGGCATTATTTATAGTTCAATTCCAGAGAGAAGAGCCCATATTCGCACAGATAAATAACTGCTGTAGTAATAAAGAGCATCTGGAGCATCGCTGTTAGATATTTCATGTGCTACCTTAAGAATCAAAGTTATACTGACGACATTATTGATTATATTCTTAGACGGATCCATTCTAAACAACAAATAGGTTAGGAAAAGTGACTGATATCTTCAACTATAATGACCAAATACAGCTTTCGATTCGATCGTAAATAAAATAAAAAGGAATCTTTCTTCTAAAAACCTTTATAACAAAATGAGATGACAATTTTTATTGCAACAAACCTGTTTAATATGGAGACATTGAAATGATGAAAGAAACGAGATTATGTCAGTGGAAGACATACAAAAACATCTAAGAAACAAAGTACCTAGTAGAAAAGGTTTTTTCCCAGTGCAAGCTCCTATAATGAATTAGTTATACCTATATAAGACATCTGCACTAAGCATGAGTAGATGCCTTACTTATAGAATTAACTATACACTGAACTACTATTGAAAATAATCTCAAATACCAATAAGTTTAAACATTTAAATAACTCTGAAAATCATTCCATGCAACATAAAAGTATATAGCTTAGTCTAGTTTATTTTCTGTCAAGAAATATAAGTATACATAATGTTTAACTATGTTAATTTAATTTCAATTGTAAATTATGACGTAATACACTAATGTATACACACATATGAGCTATCACAGACATATATATAAATACACATAATGATATGTGAAGTGTTTTAAAACCAACAATACCTGGCCATACATGGACGCTCTTTCATTTCAAAAATCGTGGCATGTGCAAACGGGAGAGGAAAATGAAAAGGATAGAACGGGAAAGGAAAGTGTGGAGATAAATTTACCCTGCAAGTGTTTCCCTTGGTAAATCGTGTCGTGCGGAAACGGGAGAGGATACGGGAGAGGAAAGAATGGCAAAGGAAAATACGGTCGGATTTTTTGACGAAGGGATTTCTCAAGTGATTGCGCGGCGCGTTATCATTTGAAAGGAAAAATGTTGGTGTATGTGAATAATCCTGAATTTATCGTGTCATTTGCGGCGCCGGCGCGAGCAAGACCCAACTACTATGGTGCGGGGCGATCCAACACGTGGCGTGGGGCGAATCCCCCTCGTTTTCCTCTCGTGTATTAACGCCCACTAACGCAGATGATAATCAGAAGGATATTTTTCGCGAATCGTTTGTCAAATCATTTAACGTATTTTCATGGCGTGTGCTACAGAAATGATTCGGAAAGACGCCGCGATTTTCGAAATGAAAGAGCGTCCGTGTATGGCCAGCTAATTTCTCGATAGGGAATCGTGTTTCAGAAGCTAAATCCAAGTCTCTGAGAACAATAATTATAATTTAGGGTCGATTGTTAGAGTGAAACATGTTCACTTACAAAAGGCCATTTAAAATATTTTAGAGTTGAAATCTCAGACTAGTGAAATTTGTTCTTGTTTAGTGATTGCATCATATTATCGAATGATATCTCTTTAAAACCAATGAGCAATATTAAATTGCGATCGATTATTAAGCCTCGTTTACACGGGGTGATAGTTCTTTTACGATAGAACTATCATGCCAGTCAACGTTATAGAACTATAGCGAAGGTGTACTGTTCATATATAGTGTACACGGCGAGAGTACACTATTCAAAACTAATTGTACTCAAAGTGATATATCTATGTCCAACAAGTCTGATTGAGACACAGAAACGAAGCATTAAATATATTATACTATATAATATATACGAGCCGTTAAGCCCGTGGCAACAGGCTTAATTTTTTTTTTTTTTTTTTTTTTTTTTTTTAAGTAAAATTATTTAGATAAGTTATTATATCTATTTGAAGACCAACAAATCAAAACAAATATTTATTTTTATTGGATTAAATGTGGTTGCCTTAGCTTAGCAATGACAATTCATTTCGAGTGAGTTACCGCCGCGCCGTCGTCTGGACACTACTCGATTTTATAAATTATAGCAAACAGGGTATGACATTAAATATGAAACAAGCTATTACATTTGTTGTCTCCAAGATCAATCCGTTATCACGTGATTTAAGAGTATAAACAAAATATAAGCCAATCAGCATCTCTGACTTCCGACGAAATAGTGTGATGGTTGATAGTTCTATCATGTATTACACGGTGATAGTTGATGCGATAGTTGATATCATGACTGCAACTATGCGTCAACTATCACAGTGGTAAACAGGGCTTTAAAGAACTGAGACTTTAATGTTATCACCGATCACTTTTTTTACTAATAATCACATCAATAATGCCATACATAGTAGCATCGGTGTTACCTCTAGTCGTATCTCTACTTACTGAAATGCTCTATAAATGTTTTTTATCGGGACGTACAGAATAAATAATAATGGTTAGAGGTCGACCAAGAAGTCATGAACACGGGAGAAACGGAAAGCTTAACTTCGTTTAAAATCGGAACTTCCGAGTAGTGCCGAAGTCGGGTGCTAAGACAATACCCATTTCTAGTTTGCATGACATGCGCAGTTACGTCAAATCTCACGAATAACAACAACAACAAGTTTTCCAATCTGTTAGGTTTCCTGTTTTGTTTGTTTTTATACAGTACGAATTATAGTCACACCTGTCCTAAATTAAAATAACTCAGAAATAAAGAGGAAGAAATAATAAATTATGAAAGAAGAAAATCGATTTAAATTGAAAGAATATTATTATGAATAATAATATAATAGTACATTACGCGTCGAGTGCGGAAAGTAGCATTTTGCATGCGAGTGTGGAGTTTGCACCCGAGCGATAGCGAGGGTGGTAAAACCACACGAGCAATGCAAAATGCCGTTTTCGCACGAGTTGCGTACCGTACTTTATCTACGATTGTTAGATTTAAATAATAAATACAGAAAAAAATAAACTTGCTGTATGTAAGTTCGTATCTCTCTCTTGATAAAGATGGCATTAATTCATTAGTTGTATTTTTTGCCGAATTAATTATTTCTGGAGGAGTATTATTCTCCACATTTTCGTCAAAGTCACTTGATTCACAAATTGTTTTTCACTAAAAACTCGATATGAACAGTTACTTTAATAAAAGAACAGCAAATTAGTTTGGTTAAATGTAAACAAACTCTCTAATCGTGCGTAAAGCTGAAGAATTCCTCTTCTTTACCGCACTAGTGTGGTAAAGAAGAGGAATTATTCAGAACTATGTGCCGCGCATGCGCAATGAATACAAGTACGTAAATAATCACTTTCTAAGCATCTAAACAAAGATATAATATTTATATGTCGTATCAATCGTAGATAAAGATATTATCGTACATTATTAGTGATTTCTTATCAGGTACAGTGTTGCCTGTTGCATAAAATATTTAAAAAAATATAGAAGTTATCAAAAATAAAATTATTTATAACAAAAGAACAACACTGTGTTTTTTGACAGTGGTCTATTATATCAAAAACTGACTGTACATGACGACACTAGCGCACTCCTCACATTTCCATGACTTCTTGGTCGACCTCTAGTATAGGAAAAACATTAAAATTCAGTTACAAAAACAGTGTTTCATAATTTTAGTAAGGTAAATAAAAGGTGTAATAAAGGTACATAGGTTTAAATAAAAGAACATTTTACATAGAACAGCATTTTATTCTATGTTGCATTCTGTTTAGTATAAGTATGACAAATAGCAAACGGAAACATTTTCTCTATTAATAGTTTTATTAAAATTATTAGAAAAAAAAAAGTTTTGGTCACGTAACAAAAATAAAAAGTCTTTACACAAAGAAATAAAAAATAAACAGCATTAACAATTTAATAGGAATGAAATGGACAATTCAAACTGTACTAGGTTGTCAAAGCAAATCCACTACAGCGCTGAATAAAGCACAATGATAAATATTTATTGTGTAAAGTTTGTCCAAGGTGAAATGATGGGATCGCTTTCGACCAGACACCAGTATCGATCTGTCTAAACCAAGCCGACATACAAAGCATCGACTCGACGCCGTATCTTAATCCCCCAAACCTTTATTAATATTAAAAAATATCGAACCGCTGCTGACCTAAAAAAGAACAGATGAAAATAAAGAAATCGTATTATCTGTAATTATCGGTCCAATTCTCCTTTCATATTTATAGAACTAGGTCGTTTAATCTTAATTCACATGGTCAATCACCTTTAAGTCGTCAATCACCTAGATTAATTGAAAGCCTGTCAAATTTACTTAACACTGTAACATGGAAAATCGGATCGAAAAATAGGTATTTCAGGAATTATTTCTAGGCTAAATATTGACATTCAAAGTTCAGTCACCTTTTGTTTTAACCGGAATCAGCAATGCGGTTGTTTATGTCTATCTAATTCGAAATCGACTTAACTACATCTAACAATTAAAAAATAGACTTAAGACCCCCATACACGATTAAACATTTTGCGCAAACCTGATGTTGGGAAAATTTAGTCCATTCACGTCAAACATCATGTTTGCGCCAACATCAAACAGCCCCATACACGGTCAACATGTTTGCCAAACATTTTGACCGTGTATGGGGGCCTTAAGATTAGCATTTTGTCTGATGTAAAAACGAATCCTAAATTCGTATTAAACGCATAATAAATGATAAGTTAAAGAAATTCTAATTAGAATTGTTTTACCACTATGGTCGGCCTAGATGTATTAACTTTTGTTCCAAAAAATAGGACTTAGAAAGAGGTATGAATTTATGGTTTTTTAACAATTACACTGGAAAAAGACTATACCGTCATTTTAAAAGGTTAAAAAATCAATACGAACATTATTGAAACGAATTTTTAAATAAATATGATAATAAAATAAGTGTGCTTATAATACTATCATTATATAAAACTTAAGGGGCTTAGAATTAAATATATTAAAGTTCGTTTCGACTTAAGCAAAAAGCAAAAAATTTTTCGTTAACATTAACAACGATTTAACAAATTTTTGTCATTTGAATGGAAAAGAGGAAAGTCAGGTAAAGGAAAAGTTCATATTCTCTATATTCCCTGAATTTTTATTCAGTCAATAGTATATTTAAAGAGATTATATGAATCAAATTATTGTCAAACCACAATAAAAACCAGTTTCGTTCATTCATCATTGGTCAATTTGTGTCAACTTATGAATTATGACAATGTTTTTGTACCCATTTCAACATTTTTAAACCTTACTCTAACATACAAGAATATTCCCCGAAGTTTTATTCTGTCAATAGTATTTAAAGAGATTATATGAATAAGATTATTAACAAACCATAATAAAAACCAGTTTCGTTCATTCATCATTGGTCAATTTGTGTCAACTTGAGATTTATGGCATTGTTTTCCTAATCATTTCAATATTTTTGAACCTTACTCTAACTTACAAGAAAAGCAAGACAAGTATATTTCTCGTTTAAGAATAATATAAAGCGGCACTTCTTTTGATTGTTTACCCCTTATAAAAAAAAAACAGAGGGGAGAAACAATCTAAAGAAGGTGTACACGATGTTCTTCTTTAGACTGTTACTCCCTTTATAAAAAATAGAAGTGTGATATTCCTTTGTCCGAAAGTACATTGGACTAAGTATCCATTTGTCTTAATAGTTATGTTGTCAAAGTAAGCACGGTCTAAATGTTTGCGCAAACACCATGACTGTACAAACATTTTGACCGTGTATGGGGGCCTTAAAATTGGTATAATGTGGGGTAATGAAACAGCGTACAAATTCAATCAAATGTTCCTTTAAATAGAATAAAATAAAAAAATAATTTAGTTAGCTGTTAAATTCGAAATCAATTGAAGAATATTTCTTACTTTACACCTTTTGATAATTTTGGATTACTTGTTAATGGATCATAAAGTTGAGTAAACTTAACAATTGGTTAATTTTAAAAAATGGTCATATTTCACCCATTACCTATTATATGGTTATATTCACCACGCCATCAGACCTCGAGTCCTTGATTATGTTAGAATTTTACACATTTGTTTAACAATTTGAATTATAAAAAAATATAAATAATTACCATGATACTCAGACCATCTGTGTCCCGCTGTCTGTACTGTTGTATTATTACAACAGATGATGCCCGTAATGAGTAAAATTAATCAATTGTTAATTTTACTGAACTTCAAGATCCATTAACATGTAATTCGAACTCAACTTCACTCTTTAACAACAAAAATCAGACCACAAAATTGGTATATTCTGAAGTAATGAAACAGCTTACAAGTTCAATCAAAGTTTTTTTTTAAAGTAAAATAAAAATTTGCTTAATTTAGTTCCGTTAAATACGAACATATCTTTAGTCTTAAACTTAAAATAACTAAATATAAACTGTATCGATATATAAAGGCCCTCATACACGGTCAAAATGTTTGCGCAAACACGATGTTTGCTCAAACATATTGACCGTATATGGGGCTGTTTGATGTTTTACGTGTATGGCCTAAATTTGCCCAACATCAGGTTTGTGCAAAATGTTTGATCGTGTATGGGGGGCCTTAAGAAAACAACTGAAAATATTATCTTCTGTACTAAACAATACATTAATATGTTGTGTGGAAATTTTCCATTTGACTTTACATAATAGTATAAATAAACTGGTGTATTTGAGAATAAAACATAAAAGTTCAATCAGATTTTTTATTTCATCTAGACTGAACAATAATTTGATTTAATTATTCAAAATCAACCTTAACTTCTATATTCATTACTGCTATAAAAAAATCTGAAAACTGATCTCTTATATACTCTAATCTGAACAATACAGTGATTGAAGCCTGTCGAATTGAGCGTAATGTTACTCTTAAATATAAAAAAAAATTAGTTGTGGCCTGGTTTATTGTAGGGTAGTAAACACATTATACGATTTTTTTACCCCATTTATCCTCAAATTTAAACACAAGAGGGGGATGAAACCTGTCATATGACTGTTCTTTTGTTTTATGTTTTAAAAGAATCTTCAGCTAATACTCTAATGGTAGATAACACCTTACAAGTTCCTTACATTCTTCTTCTGTTTTATTAAACCAAGCATTAATTAAAACCAGTTCAATTCGTAATTGACTTGTTATTATAACTTTTAATTTTACTTTTCTATATCAACAATCTTAAGATAATTTCTTTTGGAAGGTAAAAATCACTGTTATTTTCTACTACTCTGAACAATGCTGTTATTAATACCTGACAGATTAAAACTAAGCTGTAATCCTCAAGGTCTTAGATCATTGTAGTGTATATGCTACTTCAAAATTAACAAAGAAATACTCACAAATTTCTGGATATAGAATCAAACTTCTTAAGCTACCTTAAAAAACACACAAAAAAAAACTGTATTCGATTAATTGATGTTTCTTTTATTTAGAAGCGAGACACTACATATTCTATGTTAGGACATCATCTCAAAGTTTGCATGTGAATATCATATAGGAAATCGTGATATATATATATATATATATATATATATATATATATATATATATATATATATATATATATATATATATATATATATATATATATATAATTCGTTTTTGTTCACAATAATATATTTTTATTTTATATAATTAAAATAAAGTACATTTAATATTGAAACGATATATAGCCATTAAAGCGATTATTATCTTTTAAAAATTACAATTGAAACAGACACGAAAGCCATTAAATGTTTAGTCCTTACGAGAACTAATAATAATCGCTTTATTTTTTAACGTCAAATTTGTTTTGCAATATCAATTATTTGCGGCATCACCTTCCAAACTTATATTTTACAAACTGGTTATTTACTTTTTTTTTCCTTGAGAAAACTAATAATCACTTTATTTTTTAACGTCAAATTTGTTTTGCAATATCAATTATTTGCGGCATCACCTTCAAAACTTATATTTTACAAACTGGTTTTTTTTTCTTGGTTCGAAAGTATGACTCTAACTCGGTGGCTTAATATCCCGTGAAGGGCCTGGGTCTGCTAAACAATTTATATAATAAATGACACGGGGTTAGTGCATCACTTTATCAGCTGCATAAACCTCATGAATGGCATTGCTTTTTTTTTTCCTTGAGAGAACTAATAATCTCTTTATTTTTTAACGTCAAATTTGTTTTGCAATATCAATTATTTGCGGCATCACCTTCAAAACTTATATTTTACAAACTGGTTTTTTTTTTCTTGGTTCGAAAGTATGACTAATTAACTTGGTGGCTTAATATCCCGTGAAGGGCCTGGGTCTGCCAAACTATTTATATAAAAAATGACACGGGGTTAGTGTATCACTTTATCAGCTGCATAAACCTTATGATTGGCATTCGCAACCAGAAATTTGAATTTGTAGGGTCTTAATTAAATTAGTTCGCCTCAGATTATTAAATTTTTTTAAAAATAATTTCCTACTTTTAATTATTAAAAATGTATTAATTATAATTAGCACTGTAATCTGAGAACGATTCACTGAATGGTGTTCAAATTTAACATTATTGTTTAACAATTTTAAGTAAAGTGTTGTCTTCAGGTGAGTTTAAAAGTGTTGTCGCTAAACAACATATTTCATTCTATAACTTAGATTTTTTGTTTTTAGTTTATTTAAACATAAAACACTTTTTCTTAAACGTCCTTTATTGTGTTAATCAGTATTGTCATTAGGAAAAACTAATAATAAAAGTAAAATAAATAAATAAATTATAAAAATAATATAAATAAATAAACAAAATTTACGTAAAAATTATTACAAAGTAAAATAATATATGTACCTATAACAAATGAGTGAAAAAGTATAGAATAGTAGTTTGTGTTCGAGGTCGCCATTTTTGACAATGGGTATTGTATAAAATTTACAATGCTCTTTATATGAGTGAAGGCCAGCTTCTCGATTTTGATCAGTTCCCATGTTTCTCACTTGTAATATCATATTTATAAGCTTAATATAAATATGAATTGAACTAAAGCCTTTTGTAATCTTGAGTGACTACATTTTGAACTTCATTAGAAAACCCTTTTCAAAGGAAAATTTCCGTTGTATTGACAATCATGAAATAAAGATATAATGAAAACTTTCGGAAAAAGTTTTTTTTTTCTTTTATTTTTACTAAACACTTTTGTGAGTTATTTTATTGAGTTTTTATTTGAGTTACTGATTTTATTTTAATTATGTATAATTCATTAAAGAAATAAGTTGAGTTGACTTACCAAGATTTGATGGAACTATAATTGATCATTCTTTAAAAGTTAAGGTCCCCTATAATCTAAATAACTTTTTTGTGGCGGGTCGTAAACCACCCACTCCAAAAAGTTATAATTTATCATGTTTACTGTCATAAAAATAAATAATACTAAAATTAAATAATCTAGTTTTTTTCCTTGTATATGGTTCTTATTGATAGTAGAGTCTAAAGGAACAATTAAAGGCTCACTTTGCGATATTTCGACCCCTCTGTGGGTCATCTTCAGGCTGAAAACCACATTTATTGTCAGTAACTCTAAGAGGGGACGAAATATCGCAAAAGTGAGCTTATAATTTTTTCTCTAGACCCGACTATCAATAAGTACTAAACATAAATTTAAGTAACTTTTATCTACGATTGATACGGAATATAAACATTATATCTCTGTTTAGATGCGTAGAAAGTGATTATTTACATACTTGTATTCATTGCGCATGCGCGTCTCATGGTTCTGAAGAATTCCTCTTCTTTACCACGCTAGCGCGTTAAAGAAGAGGAATTCTTCAGCTTTACGCACGATTAGCGAGTTAGTTTACATTTAACAAAACTAATTTGCTATTCTTTTATTAAAGTAACTGTTTATATCGAGTTTTTAGTGAAAAACAATGAATGAATCAAGTGGCTTTGACGAACATGTAGAGAATAATACTCCTCCAGAAATAATTAATTCGGCAAAAAATACAACTCAAGATTAATGCCATCTTTATCAAGAAAAGAGATACGAACTTACATTCAGCAAGTTTATTTTTTTCTGTATTTATTATTTAAATCTAACAATCGTAGATAAAGTACAGTACGCAACTCGTGGGAAAACGGCATTTTGCATTGCTCGTGTGGTTTTACTACCCTCGCTGTCGCTCGGGTGCAAACTCCACACTCGCATGCAAAATGCTACTTTCCGCACTCGACGCGTAATGTACTATTACAAAATCAAAATCAAACAGTTTTTCTGTACGTAATAATTATTTTATAATTTAATAATCTGGCAAGAGGCTTCCTAGACTGCCCAGTCATAAGCCCTTATGACACTTCGTTTTTTAGGATTATGTATTAGCAAATTATTTTTGTTAAAAGTTTTGTTTCCACTTCTTCAGAATCTTCTTCAATCATCTTCAGAAATTACTCCACAACATTAATTAGATACTGTTTCTCCAACTAGAATCTTCTAAGACCATTCATTATTATATTAACGCTTAACTGAATTCATCTTCTAATATTATTCAACGAGATACTCCGTTTTCTTTCCCAACTGGAATCATCTTCTAAGACTACCCCCAATACTCCATATTGCTGAATGTTTTGGTTCCTTAACTGGAATCATCTTCTAAGACTACCCCCAATACTCCATATTGCTGAATGTTTTGGTTCCTTAACTGGAATCATCTTCTAGGACTACTCCAATACTCAATTATGTTTGAGGTTTTTGTTCCATGACTGGACTTATCTTCTAGGACTGCTCTACTACTCCGTTTTGTTTGAAGTTTTGTCTCCCGACTTTTTGTCCGATTTTTGTTTGAGGTTTTGGTTCCTCAACTGGAATCATCTTCTAGGACTACCCCCAATACTCCATATTGCTGGAAGTTTTTGTTCCTTAAATGGAATCATCTTCTAGGACTACTCCTATACTCAATTATGTTTGAATTTTTGGTTCCATGACTGGAATTATCTTCTAGGACTGCTCTACTACTGCGTTTTGTTTGAAGTTTTGTCTCCCGACTGGAATCATGTTCTAGGACTACTCCAATACTCAATTATTTTTGAGGTTTTGGTTCCACAACTGGAATCATCTTCTAAGACTACTCTACTACTACATTTTGTTCGACATATTGGTTCTACAGTTCTACTACTGAAATAATCTTTAAGGGATATTTAGGGGGATATTTAGTATAATGTTATTGAGTCACATCCTTCAAGAAGGGGTGTTCCCCAGAAATCATAGATTGTTACAATTATTTATATTAAAAGAAAAAAAAATTCTAGAAATATCAACAATTGATATTATAGTTACTCTTCCATAATTTCACTCTTATGATTATTGATGGTGTAAATGTTTTGACAGAATATTTTATGTTAATGAGTCTGACATATTTATAAAATAATCTCCAGATCCATTACATATAAAGTTATTACTTACTTTATTAGTTTATATTAATAATAATTAACTTACTTAGCAATTATGTATTTTACTTAGAGCAATATAAACCATTCGTTGTTAAATATATATATATATATATATATATATATATATATATATATATATATATATATATATATATATATATATATATATATATATATATATATATATATATATATATATATATATATATTTATATATATTTCGTAAAGATCAATAGAACACATTAGGTAGTTTATTCTAGGTTAGATCTAAATTACCATTTTTCTACTGAATTATCTGAAGGGCGGACCCTTTGTAATACTTTTAAGGGCTCTTCATTCTCCTTTAAAAATAATTTCTTATTCATATAATTTTCTTTACTTTCACTTGTTTTGGGACCAGTTTAAAGGGTCCTTCACATACTTACTTCCTCTGCCCTTCCCCTTTTCTAATTTCTCCATTACTTTTTAGGGCCCTCTTAGCCCGGCCGTTCCCTTTTTTTACGGGCTGAACCCTTAGAGTCAGTAATATGACCCAGCTAAAATATAGAATGTGCCTTTACGCCTCTAACATAAATATTTTAACTCTATTTTCTCTCTCTTAATTTCAAGATTAATAAAACGAAATTTATTAAAATCATTAATCTTCTTGTAAACCAAATAGCTTAAATATATATTCGTTATAATGAAATTTAAAATTACTATGTGAGGAAAAAATTTAAATATGTATATGTAATAGTACATTACGCGTCTAGTGCGGAAAGTAGCATATTGCATGCGAGTGTGGAGTTTACACCCGAGCGACAGCCAGGGTAGTATAACCACACAAGCAAAGCAAAATGCAGTTTTCGCACGAGTTGCATACTGTACTTTATCTACTATTGTTGGATTTTAATAATATATACAAAAAAAAAAAATAAAAAAAAAAATAAAAATAAATAATAATAATAATAAGCTTCCTGTATGTAAGTTCGTATTTCTCTTTTGATAAAGATGACATTATTTCATTAGTTGTATTTTGTGCCGAATTAATTATTTCGGGAGACGTATTATTCTCCTCATTTTCGTCATAATCACATAAATCACTTATGGTTTTTCACTAAAAACTCAATATAAAAAGTTACTTTAATTAAACAAACAGCAAATTAGTTGTGTTAAATGAAACAAACTCGCTAATCGTGCGTTAAGGTAAAGAATTCTTCTTTTTTACCGCACTAGGGCGGAAAAAAGAGGAATTATGAAACGCTCATGTGCATCGAATACAACTACTTAAAAGATCACTTTCTACGCATCTAAACAGAGATACAATGTTTATATTTCGTATCAATCGTAGATAAAATATGATTTATATATGTATATTACCTACGACATTATACCACTTAATTATGTATCATGACGTTCGTGACGTGGATTTCACTGGAAAACCAAGCTTTTCATAACGATTAAACCCGCGGAACGCTACGAACTAAGTTTACATATTATTATCTACATAATTGTGTCACCACAATCACATTATCTACTACCTAAAATAAATATATTCAATAAAATGTAAAACATTTAAAGATATTTCAATACAAAGTTTAGTCTAAATTATAGCGTAAGCCTAAATCGCCATAATTATTAATTTAGGTCTTCTAGATTAATCCCCATGTTATTCATTACATTTGTAGTTGTATAAGCTCTTTGGCAGGCCAAGGAATAAGCCCTTCAAGGGCTATTGTACCACGGAGTTAATTACTTTTTTTGTAACGTGAGTTCTTAGATATTAATTTGATCAGTTCGAAATTAATTTACGTTTATAATTAACAATTTCGGATTACGCTTAAAATGTACTAATGAGAACGGTTAGATTGTAAAATAATTACAGTACTGGTGATTAATGAGTAGGTAGAACAATTGACAGTGCTCACGTGCAGTTTGTGCCAAATGTTCGTTAGTGCGTTGACAGCGCAGGAAAGTAAAACAAAAATGGGGTAGGGAGCCAATGAGAGCTCAGGATTTTAATATCCTTAACTCTCATTGGCTCCTTGTGATTTTGAGATTTTGAAAGAGGTCTCCTGAGTCCAAAAGTAGGGTTTTTTAAGAAATCTGTCGTCTGTGCTGACGCGTGGAGCCTAAACTACTGGGTCCATTAAGAAAACTCATACCCCGAGGCGAAACAAAGAAATTAATTGTAGCTCCAAATTTAATTTAGGCGCGAAATAACGTGAAAAGAATTATTTCTCGAAAACGGTTCCGACGATATTGATTAACAAATTCTAAAATGTAGTCTATTTAAATACAAATGTAACAATATAAGCCGTTTCCCCGGGAGAGATCTAGTTCCTGAGAAAATTGCTTTAAACACGGATTGAGCTTGACTCTTAAGTTATTTTTATGATAACATTTTCAATAATAATTAAATGTACCTACGAAAACTAGTAAAAATGGAAAACACTACACTAAGTAATTTTGAACTTGTATATAAGAAAGTTTGTCTGAGTTGTCTCATTTTTTTTTTTTTACTTTCCCGCGCTGTCAAAGTACTAAAGAACATTTGGCACAAACTCTAACTGTAAGTGAGAACGTTTAGCAGAGATAAGGAAAGAAAAAAACAATAATTTCTTAAGCATTGTTAATGCAACAGTTACATGATTAAACATATACGAGTATGTCTGATAATATTGATAATCAAAAGTTTACACCAGACTAAATATTTATTTCTTAACTCTACGCATTTATTTTTAGGGTTTTGTAGATTCTTCTCAAAACCCTTATGCCGAGGGTGATGTGTCCGTCTGTCCGTCGCTCTTTTGTTCATAGGGCCCGAACCGTTTAAGCTAAAGAGCTGAAATTTGAAATACTGGTGCAACTTTTTGACCCAACCACAGGAAAAATATACAGAAGTTCAAAATTAAATATGCGCATGCGCAATTCGCAAAAATGTTGTAAACCCAAAAATGTATATTTTTTTTAATTTTCGACTATGGTATCAAATGAAAGCTGCTGAAGAGTAGGACGCAAATAGATATAAGCTTTTGTAAATTTTGCATTCCTTATTGGGTAAAAAAATCAAAATATACCAAAAAAAAATTCCCCCCCCCCCCCAACCACTATATTTCGGCTAGTCCTAAAATTTCGAAATAATTCATGCTAATGCCTTATTATGGGGCGATGAAAATTCCGGGAAATCATCCCAAATTTTAAAAAATTGCCAATTTTGGGCGCGAAAATTTGAAGTGCGCCAAAAATTGTATTTTTTAAAATTTTGAGTTGGGTATCATATGAAAGCTGGTGGAGAGTAGGATTCAAATATATATTTTTTTTTAAATTTTTAATTCTTTATTAG